>CANSNZ010000423.1:0-600000 GCA_947646795.1 Beta lomatogona | reverse complement strand
ACCCATGGGTCAAGGGCCCACATTACGACCACCTCAAAAACAAATATCAGATTACAAAATACTTTACTCGATCCCAAATAATAAAAGACTTGATCACCCAATAATCATTTGAGTACTAACAACTTAATATTCTAAATACAACTTCTGAATCACTAATCTAATTACAATTTCATAGCCAAACTCTCCTTTTGATCCACTATTCGAGCCTCCAACTCTAACCTGCATATTACAGGAGAAAATACAAAACAAAGACAAAACTAAATTGATCAGAAAGCTTAGTAACTTTACTTCAGCCCGTCAAACGATTTTAGTTCGCAAAACGTTTTTCATATATAAAAAAACTTGGTAATTGTTTAGAAAAAGAATTCATCCTCTAAATATATCACTGGCATAGCTCAATCAATTAACATAAACTGCTGGCAAGTACAGGCGGAATCTTAACAGAATATAACATAACACAATATTCGACCTTATTCGGTCTTAATTCATGTCTGAATAATTTCCCTCCACATGTACCTTGCCCACTATTCATTTCAGCTCATAAGCTAAGCCAGCTAAGAGAAATACGAAATATCTTTCTCATTATCATACTCAAATCATATTTCACGAAACATAAATATTTCCGAACAATTCCAATAACATAACAAAAGCATACTTTTATAACAATCAATATCATTTCAATACTTAACACACACGGATGCATCTATAACCATTGCCATGACTATAAACGATATACGATATTAAAAACATAACACAAGCATGGACATTTGAATACATTTTGCTGAACATAAAGGTTACCTTAAACTCAAGAACAATTATACAAAATCTCCAAGCATCATAACTAGATCACCAATCTCTAGCTTGAACTCCATAAATTATCTCCATATTTGTGGGGGATGAATGAAAGAAGATAATAAATGAAAAAAAAAATTACGTGAAAAGAAAGAGAAGAGTACATAGAAAGTGTGAACTCATGCATGTAACATGTTCAATCTATATGTACATTAGCCTTTCTATTTTTTACTCAAGTATATTCATGGACAATAAGGGGAGTATTATGAAGACTAATGTGAGTCCTTTACAATGACTGTGTAATGAGTGATTAAAATCACAAAATGTTGCTGGCCACTTAGTGTAATCACTAGTGGAAAAAACGCTATATGTCACAACACAACTGTTGCGGTCCTTAAGAGAACCGTAGCGGTAAATCCTCGAAATTTTGGGTGGAAAAATTGGGAGCACAAACCGCTCTGGTTCTTAGAGAACCGCAGCGGTTAACAGAAAACCGATGCGGTTTGCTGTTAACCGTTTCAGTTCTCTTAACCGCAGCGGTTAATCTTCTTTTTCTTTTTTTTTTCCTAACACCCGCGTTTTCATTTCTACCATTCGAACACCCTAGTCCCCACTGCGAGCCATTTTCATTTCTGGCTCTACGCTTCGTCCCTTAGTTCAATTCTCCCTCCACTTGGTTCGACCACACACCAACACTTCACCGCCAACCGCCTGCGACCGCCGGCTACCTGAAGGTTCCACCACCTGATTCCGCCCTAGGTTGCGCACCACCACCTGATTCCACCCTAGGTTGCGCACCACCACGCCTCATTTTCTCTCTCATCTGAAGGTAACCCTAATTCTTACTTTTTCTCTCCTCTTTTTCTCTCTGTTTCTTTGTCTCTGATTTTTTATTCATTCGATTTTTTTCACTTTGAATTCCTCGTAACATTGATCAATTTTTCCAACTTTCTGGCGCTTTTTTTTTTGTTTCGATCTTAAAATTTGGAGACCGCATTTTCGCAAACCCTAGGCACTTCCTTCGGATTTTAAGGTTGTATTTTTTTTAAATTAGTGTGTAAGTGAAGATTGTGATCAGAAATCCTGCAAGTTTCCAGGTCAGATTTCGATTTTTAAATTGTATTGTTATTTATGTTACTTTGTTGTTTATTCTTTTTTATAATTCAATTTTATAGCTTATCTGTTTTTTAATGAGTGATTAATTCATAATCTGATTGAGGTCGGTGACATTCTTATTGTAGGCAAGGCGATGTGAACGAGCTGCAGAAAGAAAGCTTTCGGAGGTTGAATCACGTGAAGATGATCTTCACCGTCGAATGGCATCTTTCAAATCTGAGTGAGTTTTTCTTATCTTTTTCTTCAATGTTGGTAGTATTCTTACACTAACTTGCCACGTTTAGAATTGTTTTGGTTCCTGAATTATATGTCTTGCGGTAGAAATGAAATTCTTTAATTCGCAGTAATTGTCTGAAAAATGCCCAGTTGTGGGTATGAAAATTTGTCTCAACAGCGTGGTTATTATTATGAACATTCGTCATTCTGTCCTACCTCTGACAGTAATTGTTTTAGGCTTTTAGCCTGGTTTCGTCAATGAAAATCCTAGTTTGCCATCTCAGTCTTTTGCTCAACCTCTCAATGTAAGGAGGGATTACTCTTGAAATTCTGTTAAATATCTACTACTTTCGTCCTTTTATCTTGCTTTCCTTAGTGTTATAATTCAACCTTCCTTTACTTGTATTTTACTTATTTAATGCTTTCTAGTACTTTTATTTAAGCTCTTTGGTTAGGTTTTAATGAATGTTTAATAAAGTAGTGAATAAAGTGACTCTCTCCTGGTGCCCCATTCCTTTATCTCTCTGCCAAAGGGAAGCTTTTTCATGAGCTTTTGAGCATACTTTAATGGATGATTTATAGTGCACGACTCTTCAGTTTGGCTACTGTTTCTCCTGCATTAGTCTAACATCATTTAGTATATTTGCGTGGGCTTTGAACTTGTTGTAGCTTGTGACTTAGATCGTGAAATCATCTTCGCTATATTTACTGCTGTTTGCTACCAGGTATTCTACTGGCTGTAAGGAGCATCATCATCACCTTGCTCTCTGACTGCGTCCGCTCTTATGTCAATGATGATAATTCTGATATTGTTGTCATTGATACAATGAAGAACACTGTAATTTTTTTAATACCCACTTTCTTGAATCTTTAGTTTTACATCATTTTTTACTTGATCATCTTGTTTGTTGTTGGTGTTTTCTTGATTCAGAATTCCTGCTATTCTCAAGTGTTATTCATGTTGATTTAAGTGACAACCTACTTGAGAATTCTGGTTCACAGAAGGAGAAATTTCGGCTGGCGTGTCTAAGACGGTTAAGTATCTGAATCTTAGCCATACACTAGTGCATTATTGGCCTTAGGTAACACACAATAAGTGCTGCGTAAAAGGTTGAAAGTGTTATTATTGAAAATAGGTAACACTTTTCTGGGTGATACATTTGCTCGTGTCGCCTATGCTCTAAGGTAACACTTTTGGAAACCTATGATAACACTTTTCCAAGTGATACCTTAAGTGCTCTTAAGTAACACTTTTGAACACTTATTGTAACATTTACAAAGTGTTACTTATAATTTCTAATGATCACTTTTTTGTCATTAGTAACACTTTTCAATCGACTCTTTTGCTAATAAGTAACAGTTTATTAGACTTTATGTATCATTGTCAACTACCTTATGTAACACTCTATGTATCACTTTTTTAAGCTGGCATAATATTATCGATAATAACATTTTTTTATTTGTTGGCACATATACAATGATAATAATACTAAAACTTACAAACGTAATAAACGAAGAAGAAATAGAATGATATTATAGATATAAATGATTACAAATACTCTATGGTCATTATAAAGATTGAGCCAAAGAGTAGTATTCATTAATTGACAACATACTATTGCGTTCAAAATATAAACAGTTGATCTGAAAATCCATTGATAATATACATAACTCTCCCAAAATTAACCTAAATCAATCTTAAGGTCATTTCTTCTTTTCGTTTTCAATTCCATCGCCCAATCCATGCATGTATGTTTCTCGAAGCATCATGCCTACTTGCTATTCTAATCCATTATCTTCATTCTCCTGCAGTAAGAACAAAAAAAAATTCTTTAAAGTCTTATATGATAACAAGACTAGTGATATACTTGTTGTGAAAAGAAAAACAAGTATAGTCAATATATGAGGCATAACAAGGCGTTGTAGACCTATAGGAAAAGAACAGGGTAGTTGGTCTCTGAATCTAGTAAAGAATCTGAGAGAGCTCACCTAATTACCTGCTAGAGCTCCATAAATATATTGACTAGCATATGTGCAGATCATGATATTCAGCAAGGGCACAACCTAGTATCAGAAATCTTAGAATCCAACCAGAATGTATAAAAAGTTTATATAGCAATTACTAACATAATTAGATCATGTGAAATAGTTTACACTATATATTATATGCATATGCCATCATCAAAATCATATTATTCTTCTCAAAGTTCATGAGTCGTAAGTACAATCACTCAATAACCTCCCATATTGATCTTACTTCCTAACAAAAAGATGTTGTAACTGATATAAATATCAGGCCAATACATTTGTGTTGCAATATAGGATGCAAAGAACTCAAACAAAAACAAAAACAAAAAACACACTCGTTCTCTCCAACTTCTTTAGTGCTTAAACAAGTCTTTCTTCTCTTTTGCACGACAGCTAGTACTAAATATACTATGCACGTATATATTTCTTGGTATGTATGACAATAAAGTTGAACCAGCAAGGTCATATTAATGTCTCATTTGTTCCACTTTATATCCTAGTGAAAGAACTGGTTGGTTATGGGAAAAGCGCTTCATTCCACTTGGCACATATTACACCAGGTGGTGAGACTAACAATCATGAGAGGCCTATATCTAGCAAAGAAACATCGGCTGATAGCAAGAAACACATAGCTGTATCATCTGATAGCAAAGAACTTGGACGACCAATCGTCCCAGTCAAAGGAGAGAGAGGGGATTCAAGCAGCTCAGCCGGCTAAACCAAGCACAGGTTTAGATGCAGCTTGTAAGCAGTGGAAACAGTACCTTCAGTATTTCACAAATCCTGCCAGGCGCCAGCATATCTACTTAAGAAACAACATTTGAACAAATCAAATCATTCTAGCACTCTCAATTGCTTTTACAGTAGTGATGTCGTGGTAAATGAACAGAGAACAAGTAAGACAACTTTTGGTGGCACTCGAGCCTCACTTTCTGGCTTAGTTCGTACTGATAAGAAAAAGGATGCCCAAGCAAGTGCTGAGGTACTCAACCCAGTAAAGCACCAAAAGGTAAGGATCGTTCTAATTCAACCATCACAAATAAGTCTATACAGATAACAACTAACCAGCATACCCCAAATCGAATTAAAGAATTAAATCAAACAAATTGAGCAACCCCAAATCAAATTAACGAATCAAATCAGACAAATTGAGCAACCCGAGATAATAACTAACCGCATACCCCAAATCAAATTCAACCATCATGATCACAAATCAAATTGACGAATCAAATCAAACAAATTGAGCAATCCCATACCAAAATTTTACATTGAACATGATCAATTATAAAATAAAACTAAAAAATGCGAACACTAAGATTTATACGCTTGGAAAATTCAAATCAAAACTAACCGCCTGGAAGGATGATCAAAACTAACAGTACCTCCGCCATATTAAGCCACCGCATTCAAGGCGGCACATCACCCGAGAGGGCAGCAGCAATTCACACAGCGCCGTAATGGCTTTGGCGACCAAGGGTGGTTCGAGGCAGCAACACAGGTAGGACCGTAGGAGGACGAGAGAGAGTGTGTGTGAGGGTTTGAGGGTTGAGGGTTTTACTTTCCAAAACCCGAAAAGAATGAGGAACGCAAAACCGAGTTTGAGAGGTGAAAACAAAAGTTTGGTTTCGTATTTGGGCCAAATACAAAACTCATAATACAATAAATATTTAACTGTGTATTATGGACTTTTATTTCATAAAATTAATATAATAACATCAAAATAGATTAACTTTTAAATAAATAAACTTAGAAATATGACTTAGTCCATATAATTTATTCAAAGATATCGATGCTAATTGACTAATGGAAATCTTTAGTAACAATAAAATCAAGATTCAAATTGCAACCCAAATATGACAAAGACATTCGATACGTAATTAATTGATAATTATAATAAGAACTGAGCAAATGTTTTTTCAAAAAAAAAATCAATAAGTAGTGATAGTGTAGAAATTAAATAAACACGCAACACAATAAAATGTTATCTAAAATATTATAAGTGTTACTTAAAAAAAAGTATTGCCATGTAAAATTGAGATGTTACCTATTAAAAGCTTCACCTTAAAGACTTACATATCAAAAAGTGTTACCTTAAATAGTTAAAATGTTACCTATAAAAAGTGCACCGGGAAGTGTTACGAATCAAAAAGTGTTACGATCAAAGTGTTACCTAATGTAAAAGTGTTACTGTGAAGTGTTACATATCAAAAAGTGTTACGATCAGAGTGTTACCTATGGAAAAAGTGTTACCTATTATAAAGTGTTACACATCATTGTTACATAACAAGAAAGTGTTACAAAAGTGTTACATATATGTCAATGAAAATTGGATCTCAAAATGTGTTACCATAGAGTGTTACAATAGGTCAATTATGTAGTAGTGATAACAGGCTTACTGGATCATTAATTGGTCTAACTCAGCTCTTTGAGAACCTCAATGTTTTGGATTTGAGTTACTATATGTTGTCTGGTGATTTACCTGAATTCAAGATATATTGGGAAATGAATTTTATGCTGGCGTTTACAAGGTACTTTTTCGTCTCTTCTAATCATAAACCATAATTTTATGTTGGGAAATGAAATGAAAATTCACAACAGATGTTGTATTCAGTTTGTCAATTCTCGAGGTCTCCTTTTTCTTCTCTTCTAATCATAAACCCTAATTTTATCTATTCTTGCTGTTTTTCGACTTAATTTTACTTATGCCTTGTAATTCTTTGAGTTGCTTGGTGGTTTTGTACTTTTTTTTGTTTTTAATTCGATTTCTTCTAATCATAAACCCTAATTTTATCTATTCTTGCTGTTTTTTGGCTTAATTTAATTTTACTTCATGCCTTGTAATTCTTTGAGTTGGTTGGTGGTTTTGTACTTTTTTTTGTTTTTAATTCGATTTCTACTAACTATTTAAGCTGAATTGAGTAACTTCCGACTGTATCTTGTTGTTGATTTTGTTGGAGAAGCGATTTTACTAACTTTTTTGGCTCCTTTGACTATATGCATGTTTTTGCCACCACCACTGGGTTCCACCTTCCCCCGGCGGCCACCAGCTACCCTCGTTTCTTCTTCAATTTCCTGCTTCTTGTTCACTCTTTAATTTAAGTTTTTATGCTTTTATTATTGTTGTTGGTGTTGCAGATTAAAAGAGGTGATTTCCTCTTCCTTAGTTGATTTACCTTGTTCTTCTTCGGTTTCTCCTATGTTCTTCGATTGTTCATGTAAGTTAATTACTACTCTCCCACTAAAATTAGGGTTTTCGAATTTTTCATATTAATTTGTGGTTTTGATTTTGTGGATTGATTTTTCGCTTGAATTGGGTAATCAATATGTTGTTCTTTGATTAATAGTACGTTTGAAGTAAATTAATTATGTTGTTTTTGAGGTGTATTTATTTCATATTATCTGGTGTATTGTTTTCATGGTGCAATGTAAATTTGTAATGGTTGGTGAAAGGTGTAATTTTTAGATGAATAAGCTATGCAAGTGTTCATGTGGGTGCGAGTTCGTTTGCATTTTTTGTAACTTGTGTTTAATTTCAAGAATTTGAAAAGATGGAATAGGATTGTGGTTGGTGGTGATAATGGCTTTTCATTGATGTAGTTGGTGGCAGTGCAGGGGGGGCAACGCAAGGGTGGGGGGTGGTGCGGGGGTGGGGGCGGTGCGGTGGGGGTGGGGGCCGGTGCACGGGGGTGGGGGGATAGTGCGGGGGTGGGGGTAGTAGTGGGGGTGAGGGCGGTGCGGGGGTGTTGGTGGGGCGGTGCGGGGGGTGGTGGGGGGACAGTGCGGGGGTGGTGGGGAAATGCGGGGGTGGGGGCGGTGTAGGGGGGTGGGGGCGGGAGTGGGGGTGGTGGGAGCGGTGCAAGGGGTGGGGGAAGTTCGGGGGGGGGGGGCGGTGCGGGGGTGGTGGGGGGACAACGCAGGGGTGGTGGGGGGGATACTGCGGTGGGGGTGGGGGCGCGGGAGTGGGGGTGGTGGGAGTAGTGCGGGGGGTGGGGGAAGTGCGGTGGGGGGTGGGGGTAGTGCGGGGGTGGGGGGGGATAGTGCGGTGGGGGTGGGGGGCGCGTCTTTGGGGGTAACGCAGGGGTGGGGGCGATCTTGGGGGCAACGCAGGGGTGGGGGCAGGTGCAGGGGGGATGGGGGCGAGATAAAATTCCCAATAACCAGATAATTCCGTTTATGACAGAGATGTATGAGATAGCAGCAAGTTTAGATTCATGGAATTAGGAGCGTACTGAGGTCGGATTTTCAGGGCATGGTAGTAATGTTATTTCCGGTTGTTATATGAAATTCATAACTCGAATATCAAGCATACAGTGGCCTGATGGCTTTTGTGGTGCGTTCGGTTTGTTGTTGTAGGATAGGAGGGGCTCTCTAAACTTTGTACTTGATATGGCTATACAGTTCTGTGGGTTGGGATTTCATTCTTGTAGATTGCATTATATGGTGCATAGGTTCTGGATTGGAGGGGCTGCTATAGTCTGGAGAAGTCAAGGTTGAGGTTCTTAGTAGTGTGATATATAAGATGTTGAGGTGGGGTGTGAATAACTTCGATGGGGGCGAAATTCTTATTATTTGAACAAAAGTAAAAAAGATTATATGAGGTCCTCTTGTTGTAGCAGGTGAAAGATCCATTCACCAATTAAAGAGTGCTTAGTCCTAAGCCCAACTGATTATTTCTTTCTTTTGCTAATAAATTTGAATTCATTTCATGTTTCCCAATTCACCTCTAGATTGGCCCTCAATGGAGCAATATTTATAGTAGGTGACCATGATAACTATTAATGTTATGTTTGGGGTGGTCAACCGCTGCGGTTTTGACCCAAAACCGCAGCAGTTAATATTTGGGGACTGCTGCGAGTCCAACCGTTGCGGCCCAAAACCGCAGCGTTAAGCCCGGTTTTGACCGCAGCGGTTGAACTTTCCACTAGTGAATCTTGTAACTAAGGGTTTTATTTGAAGTAGCACACTCAATGAATTCTAATCATCCCTAGCTCTAAGCGAATTTTCTCAAATTTTTCTCTAGAAAGTGGTTTAGTCAAAATATTAGCTATTTGATTTTCGGTTGAACAAAATTCAAGTTTGACAAGACCTTTTCTACATTATCCTTAAGGAAATGATGTCTAATGTGAATATGTTTGACCCTTGAATGATGAATTGGATCCTTAGAGATACAAATAGCACTAGTGTTATCACAGTAGATAGGAACACACTTAAACTTAATGCCAAAATCTCTTACTTATTGCTTGATCCAAAGGACCTGGGAATAGCATGCAGCAGCAGCCACATACTCTGCCTCTGCTATGGATAAGGCAACAGTATTCTGCTTCTTTGAGCTTCATGACACCAAGCTTGATCCTAGAAACTAGACAATACCTGATGTGCTCTTGCGGTTAACTAAGTCTCCAGCATAATCCGCATCTGAATAGCTTACTAGATCAAACACATTACTTCGAGGATAGAACAAACATAAGTCATCACTTCCTTTCAAATACCTTAGAATTCTCTTAACTGCTGTTAAGTGAGATTCTTTGGGATTTGATTGGAACCGAGCACATAAACCAACACTAAACGAAATATCGGGTCTACTTACAGTTAAGTAAAGTAATGAACCAATCATACCTCGATATTGCTTTTCGTTTACACACTTACTATTTGAATCTTCATCTAACCTTGTTCCTGTTCCTATGAGAGTGTGGTTGGTTTTTGAAAGTTCCAGTCCATATTTCTTGAGCAGTTCCTTGACATATTTTTGTTGATGGATCATTGTTCCTCTTTCGGTTTGCTTGATTTGCAATCCCAAAAAGAAGTTCAACTCCCCCATCATACTCATTTAGAATTCACTACTCATAAGATCAGCAAACTCCTTACAAAGAAGATCATTTGTAGCACCGAAAATTATATCATCAACATAAATTTGGACTACTAATATGTCTGTTCCTTTTGATCGAAGGAACAAGGTTCTATCAACCTTACCTCTTATGAACTCATGTGAAAGCATAAATTTTGACAACCTTTCATACCAAGATCTAGGAGCTTGTTTCAGCCCATAAAGAGCTTTATCAAGCTTATAGACTTGATTTGGAAGTTCCGGATTTTCAAATCCAGGAGGTTGTTCCACATAGACGTCTTCAATTAAAAAACTATTTAGAAATGCACATTTGACGTCCATCTGGTACAACTTAAATCCCATAAAGGCAGGAATGGCAATCAAAATTCTAATTGCTTCTATTCTAGCAACAGGAGCAAAGGTTTCGTCAAAATCAATACCTTCTTGTTGATTATAACCTTTGGCGACAAGTCTAGCCTTGTTCCTTACTACAGTTCCATGTTCGTCACGCTTGTTCCTGAAGACCCATTTTAGTCCTATAACCTTCTGGTTCTTTGGTTTTGTCTCCAGGTGCCATACCTTGTTCCTCAGGAACTCATTTAGCTCCTCTTGCATAGCATTGATCCAATCAACCTCCTTGAGCGCTTCCATATGGTCCTTAGGTTCTGTCATAGATAAGAAAGCGTGAAAAGCACAAAAATTCTTTAATTGGGATCTCGTTTAAGTTCCCTTTTCAATGTCACTTATTATCAATTCTAAAGGATGAGAATTTTGGTGTCTCCAAGGCTTTGGATCAAATCTCCTAGTTGCTTTTTGGGTTTCTTGAGGTGATTGATTCACTTGATCTTCTTCTGGATCAGGAGTTCCTTGATTATCCTGAGTTCCTTCTGTTGCTTGTTCCTCAAGGGGATCAGGCACAGGGTTATCAGGATCAGGAACTTGCTTCTTCTCTTTTCCTGCAGGGGTTAGTTCCTCATCATTTTGATTAAACTCATCAGGACGAGTCAAACCAATTTCAAAGTTATCATTGTGAATCTGTTCCTGCAGGGAGTTAGTCTCATAAAAAATAACATGGACACTTTCCTCGACACACATTGTTCGCTTATTGTAGACACGATAAGCCTTACTACTTAAGGCATATCCTAGAAAAATAGCCTCATCACTTCTAGCATCAAAGTTTCCTAAGTTGTCCTTTTCATTGTTATGTACAAAACATTTACATCCAAAGGCACGAAAATAAGAAATATTGGGTTTTCTTCCTCTAAGGAGCTCATAAGGAGTCTTCATGGTGATTGGCCTTAGCATGACATGATTGATGATGTAGCATGCTGTGTTCACTGTTTCAGCCCAAAAGTTCTTCGAAAGATCGCTTGCAATTATCATCGTCTTTGCCATATTCTCAAGAGTCCTGTTCTTCCTTTCGACTACACCATTTTATTGTGGTGTTCTTGGAGCTGAGAAGTTATGATCTAAACCTTCATTGCTACAAAATTCATCAAACTTGGAGTTTTCAAACTCCGTACCATGGTCAGATCTTCAATGCTTCAGTTTAAAATCACTAGTTCTTTGAATCTTTTTAGCAAAGGTTAGAAATTTATCAAACGTTTCATCCTTACTATGAAGAAAAATAACCCATGTGTATCTCGAAAAATCATCTACTATAACTAATACATATTTCTTACCGAATCGACTTTGGATGCGTACAGGGCCACATAAGTCCATGTGAAGAAGTGCTAATGGACTTTGTGTGCTTACCATTTTCTTGGATTTGAATGAGGATCTCACTTGCTTGCCTTTAACACAAGAATCACAAACATCGTAGTTTAGTGACTTAATAGTTGGTAGACCAACCACCAAGTCATTTCCATTTAGTTTATGCAGTACGGACAGGCTTGCATGACCACATCGTTTGTGCCACAAAAAGGATCAGCTTCGATCACGCTTAAGCATGTGAGATTATTCCTAGGAACAAGGTTCAGGTCAACCATATAGGTGTTCCCTTTCCTCGTTCCCTCAAGGATCTTGGTTCCTGTACTTTCATTGCTGACTACACAAGACTCATTAGTAAACTTCACTGTATTTCCCTTATCACAAAACTGAGATATGCTAAGTAAACTATGTTTTAAACCCTCGGCCAAACATACATTATCTATGGAATGTGACTGAGATTTACCAATCTTACCAACTGCTAAAATGTTTCCTGTAAGATTGTCTCCAAAGGTCACAGTTCCTCCATTGAAGACTGAAAGTGAGAGAAATTTTGATCTATCTTCTGTCATGTGCTTAGAACAACCGCTATCGAGGTACCACAAGTTGTTCCCCCTCACTTCAGCCTGTACCATAGCAAACTAATTAGTTGCAGGAACCCAGTCTAGCTTGGGTTCCATTGTTGGACTTGAGCCTTTCTTCATTTTCCAAACCTGTTTCACTAGGTACGTGTGCCTCTCTTTACGTTCTTCTCTGGTGGAACAGTCAGACACAATGTGACCAATGTTCCCACAGTAAGAACATATATTGCTACTTGGCAGATCAACATATTTTTTTCTTTTTGTTCTTCTTTTTATGATTGAAACCTAGACCATCTCTTCCTTTTGTTTTGATACTTTTGTATCCATGAGACTGGGTCAGGAAGTTTGTTCTTTGATGGCTCCAGTTTCTTCTTTAATACCAGATTTTCTTGAAAAATATCATTAAAATCGTTTTTCAAATTTTCAGCAATATTTCAGGCATTAGATGAAGAAATTGTTCCTTCAGGAACAACCCGTTTCAATTCTGCGAGTTCTAAATTCAAAAGATAATTTTCATTTTTAACCTTTTCAAAAGCAACTTGATAAGCTATACTCTTGTCAAAAAGTTCAAAGAATCTTTTTTCAGTGTTACATTTTAGTGAGTTAAGCCAATTTGAATGATTCTTAGTGATTTTCAAGGCATTAGTTAATTGATCTCTTTTTGCACATACATCCTTGTAATCATCTAAGATTTCTAGCAAAAGTTCTATTAATTGGCTTTTATTCAATTCTGTAAGTTCCTCTTCAATGGCATTAGAGCATACCTTGGGGTTAGATGATTCCACTTTTTCTTCTATATTTGCCATGGGACATAGATGGGAAATTTCTTCCTCAGTTTGTTCCTTCTCCTCCTCTGAGTCAGACCCTCCCAATGCTGCTACCATGGCTCTCTTCATATCATTTTTCGAAAATGATCTTTATTGTTCCTTGCCCTTCTCTTTGTATCTTCCTTTAGCTTTCTCGTTTTCCCATTGAGGACATTCCTTGATGAAATGATCAAGGCCTCCACACATGTGACAGCTTAGCTTCGTTGGTTTCTTGGCAGCCTTTCCTTCGTTGTTCTTGTTGAAGAACTTTTTGAATCTTCTAACGATCATTGCTGCTTCTTCATTATCGGTTTTTGAGTCTTCTTGTTCCTCAGTCCAGAGGGCCAGAGCCTTAGGTTTTGATGATTCAGTTTCATGAGTTTCGAGATGCAACTCATTTTTCATCTTGTGGTAGACTCCTTAGTACCTTCCGGACCTGTTCCTCTGGGGAGAATAACTTTCCCAGAGATTCAAGTTCGGTTATAATGTTTGAGAAGCGAGTGAGCATATCTTGAATAGGCTCTTTTTGTTTCATGTGAAACAATTCATACTTATGCATGAGCATATCGATCTCTGATCGTTTCACTTCGCTTGTTCCTTCATGAGTAATTTGAAAGAGTTCCCACATTTGCTTTGCAGTCTTGCATCCCATGACTCGATTGTGTTCATGGGGACCAAGACCGCAATGGAGTAGCTTCTTGGCCATGTTGTTCATCTCCATTTTGTCGAAGTCCTCTTTGTCAAACTCGGTAAGGGGTTTAGGAACCAGCTCCCCTTTCTCGTTCTTCTTTGTGACCTCAAAGTGACTGATTTCAATTACCTTCCACACTTGGTAATTTTCAGCTTTAATAAATATCTCGATACGATTCTTCTGATATGGATAATGTTTGCCATTGAACATAGGTGGGCGTTGAGTTGAATATCCTTCATCAAGCTTTTCTCCCGTTGTGTTCATTTTTCCAGGTACAATCGCCTCAGTGTTAGCTGATTCTGGAGGTACTAGGCTCTGTTACGAATTGTTATTCTAGTATGAACACTAGACCAACTATAAGAGGGGGCTGAATTGTAGTTGAGGAGAAATTTTTGATTTGTAATGCGGAATTAAAAACGAACTCGAAATTAGAAAGAGACAAGCACACAAGATTTTTACAACGAAAACTTCCTAGGCCCAATAGGAAGAAAAACCTTGATCACGAGTGATTTTGACTCAAACTCTCTCTAGTATACTAGGCCAAAAGACTATCTTTTGTACAACCTAATATTAGACCTTCTCTGTTCCTCTAGGAACTTGTTCCCCAGTCACTCAGTTCCCCCTTAACTAATGACACTCACTCTTGACTTCATTCGAAGTCTTCTCTCTTCTCTCTTTCTTTTTCTCTCTTGAATACAAGGATATTCTCTGATTTTTCTCTCACCCACACACTATGAATATTACAATAATGAGTATGTTGAATAAAGAGGAAATTACAACAAAAACTTTCTAAGTAATAATTTACTTTTTTCGCTTGAAAGTTCTTAAGTTTTTCTTCAAATAACTTCTTCTTATATAGCTGTTGTAATTTTCCTTCTTCTACTGGACATATTTTGCGCCACGTTCTCCATGATGTGAGCATGTAATGTTGTGGAGATCATGGCTCATTTTTCGCTGCATTTTCTCCATGTTTATTGCAACGGAAATTAAACCGCTCCACTTAGCCGTTAGTGGACAATCTTCCAGCAAATTATGCGCCGGTGGAGGAGTTAGTTGGAGAACCTTAAGGAGTTAGCTCCACAATTCATGCGCCGCAATTTCCAACTGTTTTGCACGCACAACAACAGCAACAAAAACATCTAATAACTTAAAGAATCTTTTATGCAAAGATTCTAAGTTACTAGAATATTTAAAATACCATATTATAAAAATTCAAAGCGTATAAATTAAATATCTTGACTTAGATTAAATAATTAATCTTTCTCCACAAGATATAAATGTTAACTTAAACAATACATTATTTTTGGTATTTTATAATTTATTTTATAATTGTCGCTATAAAATAAAAACTATATAATAAAATTAATCTAAATATTTGGCATCATCAAAACATCAAATACAACAACTTAGGAGCTAGTGTGAATCTTATGCCTTATTCCGTTTGCAAGATATTGAACCAAGCATACCTTAAACCTACTCATATCTCCCTTGTAGACACATAATTGTGTCTCCCCATTTAGTACCCTATGATGACCATTACCCTGCTTCAATTGGTCCGGATGGAGGAAAGAATAAAGAACGAGTTAAAAATATAATGTTTTAAGCCCAAACCATTTTCTCACCCTTTTTATTAACTCATTTTCGAAAACCCTTTTTATAACTAGTTTTACTGAGCCCAATCCCTAAAACGTTTTTAAATAACTTTTAAAGGCCCATCTTCAAAAACCCTTTAAAAATAGTTTTGTGACAGCCCAAGTTTGTAAAATCCCCTTTTCTAGCCCAATTTAATTAATTGAATTAATTAATTATATTGATTAGTTTTATTAATAAAAAATATCTTTTACAAAAATAATCTTTTCCCAAATTGTTTTTAACTATCTTTTATTTAACTCTTTTCTAAAATCTTTATCTAACTATTTTATAAAAAAAATTTAAGAAACTCAATTGCTTTCGGAAACCTATTATATCTCAACTACCTAAACAACCCTAAACCTATATATCCTCCTAACAATTCACATCTCTTGACTAACTAATTTACACGGCTCACTCATCTCACAACTAACATAACCCTCCTGATAACGCTACCCTCCTCGCACAACAATACAACTCGACACTCACAATTCACTCATCTCACGCACCGCCTAAAATTATTCATCAGCGCCACTTTTCTTTGGATCATTACCATCACACCTAAATCCTAATCCTTCATTCATCAACCTACAAAAGTCAACCACTCATCATCTTATCATCATCAAATACTAATCATCTAATCCGAATATCCCACGCCATACAAAGTCATTATTTGACGCAAAACTATCTTTTTTTTTTTAAGACTCGTACAATTCAATTTTCCAAGATCCGTACAAATCAACGACCCCAGACGGTGGTATAATTTCTGAGGGTCAACTAAATATTTTCTTTATTTTATTTTTATTATTTTCTTGAAGTTACTAACATTCTATTCATGATGTAGATTGTTAACTTGTCCCTACGACTGTAAGTATTGTATATATTATACTACCTCCCTGCATGTATTTTTATGAACATATTATTTTTCATGCCTGATTGCAATATTTATCACCTTGTATTTATTGTTAATCAAGACCTAAATAAATGTTCTAACTAATTCAGATAACATGGACAACCTGCTAGGAACCCATTAATATTGATTGTCTAATAACTTTTCACTAAAAATATATTCTTTTTATGTGTTTCCCGAACCAACTTAGACTAAATATTTTTAGGGTGCTTAAAACGTTATATGATTATTCTCTTGCATAAAATCTGTTGTGAATCGGTATTTAGTAGAGGCCAGAATGAGCAATATGGTTCCTGACTATATTGTACCCTCGCCCCCGAACTCACTTTTTGGTTCCTGACCATCTATGTAGTCAAGAAGGGGGAATCTAGATTGGATAAGTCCCTAAGATGTCCCTTCCGTTTCAAACCAATTAGGTTTATGATTCTTCCTTTAAAGAATTGTTGGCGACTTCAAAACGTATTTTTAATAAAAGCTTAACAATGGGTTAGTCAAATAAAACGCGCTCACACCGCATGTAGGCATTAAAAGAAATCAAAATCCCACGCCTACAATTTGGCGGCTCCACTAGGGAGGATTAAAAAAAAAAAAAATTTAAATGAGTGACTGAAACTTGAAAAATACGATTCATTCTTTTTTTATGCCTTTGAATAATATATAGTTTTGCATATGCATGGCTATTGTTCAACCACTATAAGGACAATCTACCTTGCCTCATTAGCACATGTTCTATGTGTGAGGTCACCCCCCGGGTTTTGCGCTTTGTCCTTCTAAAAAGCTTCCTGAGCGATAGTGTTGGATCTTAGTCATAAGCAAACCTACCCAACCATGGCATTGTTCTCTTGTTCCTGACTTGAGACTGGGGTGCGTCTTACACGTGGCCACCTCTTTAAGCAAAGGTACGAAGCGTGGGATCAATCTCTTAGTCGACCCATTTCAGCCTTAACCTAAACCTGACCAATAGTTGAACGTAGAACTTGACTTTTAGGTTGGAACTTTGCATATTATTATCTTCATTGTGCATCTTTGTGTGTGCGTGCTTTTATTGCTTGGTATTATGAGATGTTCTCGAGTTCAAATGCTGTAAAAACGAAACAACGCGACGAAGAGTAAAAAAAATCGTATTCGGTATGTTCCTGCATGCCACGCTATACCTTTGCGTTTGGCGCGGCTTAGCTGCGTTCCACGCAGTGCATTAGCGTCTCCCGCAGCATTGTCATTTTGTTATGCGCGTCAGTCATGCGTGTCTCTAGTTCATACAGTGTGTCACGCACGTTATTGCGGGTGATGCAATATAGTTTATTGTATTGCTTGTCTGTTTTGGCGTGTGTAGTATTGGTTTGCCGCTGAGTTCTGAGATTAAATTTCATATTTCTTCTCCTAAGGTTAATGGAAAATAAAGGTTAATCCACTTCATATTGTTGGACTTTTTTATCCTTAAAAAAAACTTCACCTTCATAGATTAAAAATCTCCGTCTTTTTTTTTTTTTTTTTTAAATTCATCTCAAAAATAATCGCAATCCCCTACTCCCTATCTATTTCGAAAATTCAATCCCCATCCTTTACCAAACTATATCTCCCATATTTTTTTTAAAAATGATCTCCCATCTTTTTTGAAAAGTCATCCTCATCTTTTCTTCAAAAATTATTCTCCTATCTTTTTCAAAATTCCATCCCATCTTCGATCTCCTATCTACTTCAAAACTTCTATCCCCACCTTTTTTCAAAAAAATCCATTTTTTTTTTCCTATCACATATCTTTTTTCAAAAATTCGTCTTTGATCTCTATCCTATCTCTCTATGTATATTATCCATCATTTGTGTACATCGTCTAGGATTCCTCTTAGTGTCCATTTTGTTGTAAAAGTCTCATGCGCTTAGGAATTCTAACTCCATTAGAAGTCCATCTAGCTCATGTGCTAGGTTCATCCAGTTTCACCCCATTTAGAGTTCTTCATCCCGTCTAACTATGTCCATGTTAGGAGTCTTCATTTGCTTGAGTCCTATCCATCTTAGAAGTCTATAATCCATAGAAATTCCATGCATAATAGGAGTCTAAAACCATTAGAATTATGTCAATCTTAGGAGTCTAAATCCATTAGAATTCCATCAATTTTAGAAGTCTAGGTCCACTAGAGTTCGGTCCATTTTAGGAGTCTAGGTCCACTAGAGTTCCGTCCATTTTAGGAGTCTAGGTCCACCAGAGTCTCATGCATATTAGGAGTCTAGCATCCTTGAAAGTTCGTCAATTCTAGAATCCTAACATCATTAGAAGTCTGTCAGGTTTAGGACTGCATTCATACTAGAATCCTTTTGCATTGCATAGTCCATCATTCATACACTTCATGCATAACTAGAGTTGTTAGGCATTTAGAAGTCTCAATGCATCCATACTTTCCATTTCATGCATGCCGCATTTAGTAGTCTTGAACTACAGGCGATCTGATTCCTTCTTTCGGGATATGTAGGCAGCCTTTACAGGTTCGAACGCATAGATTGAGTCATGCATACATACATTAGGTCTAGGTGAATCCAAAAAAAAAAATTCAAAAAAAATATATCATTCATTTAGGATATTCAGATTCTTTCCTAGAAGCTCAACTTTTATAAACAAACATACATTCTTTCATTCCATTTCTTTCTCTCCATCATCATTCTATTTCTAAATCTCCTTTGATGATCTATGTAGAAATCAAGCGACATTGAAACGGGCAGTCCATCGAATAACAAGCAACAAGTCGCTGAAATGGCTAGAGATTTAGCCAAGTTGTAACTATAAGGCTTGAGAAGATCGAGTCCAGTGAATCTCCTGGATTCCATAAGAAATTGGAGAGTGTTGTTCATAGGGTAACCAATACAAATTCCTATTTTGAGCCTATTGATAACACCCAACTAAAAGGGAAACTTCCTGAAAATTTCTCTACAATTGACATCCCTAGATTGACAATGATTTGCTAAAAAAAATGCCGAAGGTAATGACCTCAATGACAGAGAAGCATACACCTCTCTGAGCTCAATTGCTCATTAAGACATTAGGACTCGCTTAGGTCCAATCAACACAAAAAAACATATACACCTCATCTCTTTTCACTTAGAAAGAGACCTCATCAAGATCGAAGCAATGAAGCCGTCTTGTCACGTGACGTAGGGGTCTAGACTTGAGATTTCATTTTCTGTTTCATTTCTCTTATTCTCCCAGGCTAATATAGGATTTCCCTTTCATTGCATATACTCATAACTTTCAAATAATAAATGAGTATTTCTTTTCTAACCTTGCATTAATGAGCATCAATGAAAATCATTATTGTCGCCTTAATAAAAAGGAATTTCTAATTCTCATGACTATTCTAATAAAGGCAATGAACAATTGGCATAAAAGAGGCATTCCTCCCTTCACCACAAATATTCCTCCATCTCAACCTAAATGCATAACACCCCCCTACCTTTAACCTACCTCATAGGAAGTACACTTGACAACAATTCAATGTAAAGGGCAAGTGAAAAAAAAATAGAGCAATAAAACAAAAATCAAAGCAAAAAAAAAAAAAAGAAGCAAAATATGAAAAAAAAAGAAAAGAAAAGAAAAAAGTAGTGTTGCAGATAAGCCCATCAATAGCTTTGTCAAAGGTATTTCCTTCAAAACCTTCGACCTTCGATTCTAAACCATTACAAGTCAAATCAAATCTCTATAATAAACCTTCCTAAGAACCATTCACATTCTTTTCCAATAAGCCATAAAAGACAAACCAAGGCCCACTAGGTCGAAAACCCATAAGGGCGACTTAGGCAAAAGCCATGGCATCTTTTCATTCACTAGCCTGAACTACGAATGGTCTGATTCTGCTAAAGATACGTAGGAAACCTCACCCTAAGGTCCGACCGCTTTAAACCAAACCAAACCTACATCATTATCCACCCTTCCCAAAGACCTCTTCCAAATCAATGATTAATTCAATGCTTAATTCATTGCAAATGGCTCCAAAGCAAAATGCTCGGCCACCAATTAAAATGTTAAGAGCTACGATTGGCCTGATTCCATCATGGATACGTAGGCAACCTCTTTTGAGGCCCGGCTATTTTAATTCAAAACATATATTTTAAAGGCTCGCCTAGGCCCATGAGAAAAGCGCAATCTCCCAAATCATGAATTTTCAATGCTCATCCCCTACCCTTAGAACTAGACTGGGATTTGAACCTGTATCATAAGTCTACCTTATTGCGTGAGTCAAGTCATTATGACTCCGCCTTCTTCTAATCCTTATCCCTTCCTTTTTCTAAGCCACATTATCGCTTCTAAGCCAACCTTAGCATAACCTTTCAACACTTAGCGCTATTACCGCGCTTTATCTTTTGAGCGTTCTTTTCTTTGGCCTTTCTTGTCTTCTCACCTTAGGAACCCTATGGACTCTTCCGTCGAAACTTCCGCTAAGCGTGACGAGATATCTTCAAAAATCAAACAATCAAGTTGAGTATTTCATAAACTCCATTTTACTGGGGGAGCTTCATCACGGTTCCACACAAAAAATCATAGGATCCGAGTATAGGCCTATAAGGACATCATTACGAGTCCATACATGAAATATCGACGGTTTTAAAACCCACACTGATACAAGATTGAACTGATTGTATGGGCTCACTTAGGCCTTAACATACGAAACACGAAGCGCATATAATTCAAGCATTACGAGGACTACAATGTATTCAAATCCAACAAATCATCCTTCATAGGCTCCATGTGTTCCTTGACAAGGACTTCATTACGAGTCCATACAAAATATTGTGGGCTCCAGACCCATATGAGATTATAACTGTTTTATGGGCTCACATAGACCCGTAACAACTACAACGCATTTCGAATCAAACATAACTTACATGGATCATCCATGGGGCTTTCCATTTCTCCTCTTTCAAAAAACAGTTCTCTAAAACGAAAATTTTAGCTTCTAATGGAACGAGCAAATCATCTGCATTAGTGTCATACCTCTGCATTAGTGTCATATCTCTACATTTGCATTACATATCTGCATCCTCCTAACATTGTGTCAAAGCATTGCATCCTTCGTCCTTAGCCATAGGATTCTAGCGTCAATCATTGAGTCACACATACACACACACGTATGCACACACGATAACACCTTTAAGTCTAGAGTACTAGAGGTCACTCTTTATAGGTCAAGTCTTTTCCTATCCATACACTAGCACCCACATCACGGGACACATGCATGTCCCCTAGTTGTTTGTCTGTATATCTGTGTGTTATTTGTATTCGCAGGTACCCAACATTAAACGGCTCTATATGAGCTATATTCCGCCAAGGTCTGCGGACCCCTACAAATTAACAACAGAAGACAAGTGCTATATACATGGTGCGTCCAGCGCACCAACAACGTTGAACAATCTGCGTCCAGCGCAGCATACCACGCCAAGCGCAGGCTTGTGCGTTGGCGCACAATCCTGTACAGCACACTTGGGCGCTTCTTAGCCATGTGGAGCCCAACACCTAATTCCCAAATGCATTCAAATGTTCGTTATGACATTACGCGCGACAATTAAACGAACTTTCAAAAGTTGGCAAAAACGTAACCTTGCTACTCTGTGAATCAACTGCAACAACAGCCTTGAAGCGGGACAATAGCTCATTACAATCGCCTTGGAGCGGGACAAAAGCTCTATACAATCGCCTTGGAGCAGGACAAAAGCTCTACACCATGCATCCTTGGAGCTGGACAATAGCTCATTACAATCGCCTTGGAGCGGGACAATAGCTCATTACAATCGCCTTGGAGTGGGACAAAAGCTCTACACCAATCGCCTTGGAGCGGGACAATAGCTCATTACAATCGCCTTGGAGCGGGACAATAGCTCATTACAATTGCCTTGGAGTGGGAAAAAAGCTCTACACCATGCAGCCTTGGAGCGGAACAATAGGTCATTACAATCGCCTTGGAGCGGGACAGTAGCTCATTACAATCGCCTTGGAGCGGGACAAAAGCTCTACACATATAGCCCTGGAGCAGGACAAAAACTCTACCCCGACATGAGCCGGACCATAATAGCTCATGATTCTTTCCTCCCACTTATCATCTCATTTTTTTGCAAATTTACAATTACTTTGAAAATATGTTTCACGCATGTCAATTACTGAAGCTTTCGCTTATTTTGCAGGTACCGGCGTAAAAGAGTGATTTTCGGTTGCAGATCGTCTAGAATCATTCTCCGTCCCGACACGTATACTTTGACTTTCGGTTTTACAAACCTCAGTCAAAATGGGGGCTTCTGTAGACGCATAATTGTGTCAAAAAATATCTTTTACAAAAATAATCTTTTCCCAAATTGTTTTTAACTATCTTTTATTTAACTGTTTTCTAAAATCTTAATCTAACTATTTTATAAAAATCTTTTAAGAAGCCCAATTGCTTTCGAAAACCTATTGTATCTCAACTACCTAAACAACCCTAAACCTATATATATCCTCCTAACAATTGACATCTCTTGACAAACTAATTTACACGACTCACTCATCTCACAACTAACATGAAGTCTATAATAGATGGAAAGCCCCTCCCTCGGGTTGGATGGTGTTAAACACGGATGGTGCAGCTAAAGGCACGCCAGGACCAGCAGGAGGTGGGGGACTCATTCGAGACTGCACAGGTAAACTACACATTGCCTATTCTCTCAACTTTGGATCTTGCCGCTCTTTTATAGCTGAAGTTAGAGCAGTAGATTATGGGTTGGAGCTTGCAAAAAGGATGGACATTAGTAAGTTGCAGATTCAAATGGACAACCAAGCAGCAGTTTTGGCACTTAAAGGCTCAGAAGATTATGGGGGTGAATGTGCTCATATTATACAACAGTGTAGGAAAATAATTGCGGAGCAAAGTTGGGAAGTGGAAGTCATTCATTGTTATCGAGAAGGTAATAGAGCGGCAGATTGGTTGGCCAATCAAGGCGTAAATCAGAACAACCGAGTTGAGTTGATTCAAGTCCCCCCGTTAAATTTAGGTAGAATTTTGTTTGAGGACGTTGTAGGCGTGGCTATGCCACGTTTTGTCCCCCCCTAGTTTTTACTTTTCTATGTTTTATTGTCTTTGTTTTCTGAGGTTATCCTCTCGTTTTACATCATAAAAAATAAAAAAATAAAAATCTCACAACTAACATAACCCTCCTGATATCGCTACCCTCCTCGCACAACAATACAACTCGACACTCACAATTCACTCATCTCACGCACCGCCTAAAATTATTCATCAGCGCCACTTTTCTTTGGATCATTACCATCACACCTAAATCCTAATCCTTCATTCATCAAACTACAAAAGTCAACCACACCAATTCATCAAACTCCTCTATATTCCACCAGCGCCTAATAATAATCATCATCTTATCATCATCAAATACTAATCATCAAATCCGAATATCCCACGCCATACACAACAAAAAGCTATCACCATTACACGCCTAATACAAAGTCATTATTTGACGCAAAACTATTTTTTTTTTTTTTAAGACTCGTACAATTCAATTTTCCAAGATCCGTACAAATCAACGACCCCAGACGGTGGTATAATTTCTGAGGGTCAACTAAATATTTTCTTTATTTTATTTTTATTATTTTCTTGAAGTTACTAACATTCTATTCATGATGTAGATTGTTAACTCGTCCCTACGACTGTAAGTATTGTATATATTATACTAACTCCCTGCATGTATTTTTATGAACATATTATTTTTCATGCCTGATTGCAATATTTATCACCTTGTATTTATTGTTAATCAAGACCTAAATAAATGTTGTAACTAATTCAGATAACATGGACAACCTGCTAGGAATCCATTAATATTGATTGTCTAATAACTTGTTACTAATAATATAGTCTTTTTATGTGTTTCCTGAACCAACTTAGACTAAATATTTTTAGGGTGCTTAAAACGTTGTATGATTATTCTCTTGCATAAAATCTGTTGTGAATCGGTATTTAGTAGAGGCAATCAATGGGCAATATGGTTCCTGACTATATTGTACCCTCGCCCCCGAACTCACTTTTTGGTTCCTGACCATATAATCTATGGAGTCAAGACGGAGAAATCTACATTGGATAAGTCCCTAAGATGTCCCTTCCGTTTCAATCCAATTATGTTTATGATTCTTCCTTTAAAGAATTGTTGGCGACTTCAAAACGTATTTTTAATAAAACCTTAACAATGGGGTAGTCAAATAAATGCGCTCACACCGCGTAGGCATTAAAGGAATTCAAAATCCCACGCCTACATCCCTCCAATTAGTCGATCTATCAGTTAAGATGCCTATTGGGAAGCTTGAGGATGTTCTACTTATGGTTGGGAAGTTCTATATATATTCCCATTGAGTTTGTTGTGCTAGGAATGGAAAAGACCCTAATGTACTTGTTATCCTAGGAAGGCCTTTTCTAGTCATGTCGAGGGCAATAATTGATGTGAAAAATGGTAAGTTGAGTTTCATAATAGGTGACGAGAATATTGAGTTTATCTTTACTCAAATTATAAAATGTTCCTCCTATATGGAGGATTGAATGTGCATTGATATCCTTGAGCATGTCATTTATGAGAGTATGAACATGCATTTGCATCATTCTAATTATCATCATGAATTTGCCTTGATGAATACAAAAGACCATGATGATGAGCATGCGCTACAAATGGTTCAAGATTTTGATGTAGTGGAGCATGAGCACTCCAATTCTCAAACTGAAGAGTTGGTGGATGAACCCACCAAGGAGGTCAAAAAACATGACCTTAAACCCCTTCCCCCATCTCTATATATGTGTACTTGGATGAGGATAGTCCGGTTATTGTTTACTGTAACCTCAATGATGATAAAATTTCAAAAGATCCATTGGGCATAGCATTCATGATCTAAAAGACATAAGCTTGGATTTTTGCATGCATCACATTGCTCTTAAGGAAGTTCACAAGCCTTTTATTGAGACAAAGATTGAATGCCATTATGAAGGAAGTTGTGAAGAAATAGGTTATGAAAATGCTTGATGTGGGGATCATTTACCCCATTTCGGATAGCAAATGAGTCTCCTCGGTTCAAGTAGTTCCTAAGAGAGGTGGTACAATGGTCGCTAAAAATAATTCAAATGAGTTGATTCCTACCAGAGTTATAATTAGGTGGCGCACTTGCATTAACCATAGGAAACTAAATACTGCCTCCCGGAAAGACCACTTTCCTCTAACTTTCAGAGATTAAATGTTGGAACGTTCACTAGTGGAAAAAGGCCCAATTGATCCGGTCAATTTGCGCTTAACTGATCCGGAATTGGACCACATTAGTTGGGCTAGAAGCAGTTGACAGATTTCATCAGATAGTACTTAACTGGTCAAGTCAAGGGGAGAAAACCAGACCAGTTATGTCTTTAACTGATCCGGTTTTCTCCCATTGACCGAATCAGTTGAGTACAAATGCTTTTAAAAAAAATTCAATGGCCATCAACAATAATATACAAGGACAGCAGCAACATAAATTCTAAACCAATAATTCTTAACCATAATTACAAAACGGATTACAAAGCAATACACATAACACATATTATATAAGGAAACATAATTTAAGAAAATCATAACAAATGGAATTATATAGATTATATAAAGTCCATAAATTACAAACCCTAAAATTCTATAAATTAACAGACACCATGAAATTACTTCTTTAAATAAAAATTACAAATTATATATTGTCACCAACATACAATTCAGATCCAAAAATGGAAATGAAAATAATTTATATAATCTCAAACTAAAATCGCCGGATGTCTTCGTTATAATCGAAAAATTAAAATCAAACAATTACAAAAAAAAAACAATCATGAATGCTAGATATGGGTTACAAGCGATGGTGGAGATGGTGGTTGGTGTTCACGAAGACGCGTTAGGTAGATGGTCACAAAATATTTGAGACGGCCCCGCCTTATACATACACCCATCCCCAATTAAAGGTACTCATGAACTACTAAAGAATACGCCATGTACCCCTAAGTCTCTAGAAATACACAGTATACCTTGTAGATAGTGAAAGGCAACAAATGTCCTAACTCACTAAGGTCATTAAGTTGCCGTTAGGGTTGGCAACTTTTTCCACCATGTGACCCTACCATTTTTTAAAATGCACCAAATGCCCTTGTATTAGAGTTACCATTATGTAGATGTTCTATCTCGTTACCTCCAATAAAATCATGGGTCCATATGATATTAAGCCTACATATATCAATGCTTAAGAAAAACTAATGACATACACTTATTAAGGATCCTACAATTTCATGTATTATATTAGACCTCACTAATCATCAACTAAAGCTAATTTCATAACTTCCACACACAAAAAATAAATTAAGTCAAATCAAAATTAATCCATTATGTTAGCCAAAAAAGTCTGGATCTTCTGGCTTGAACATCTTAGGCATCTTAAGGTCTGCAGATGAAGTATCAACAATTTTAACCTTTTGGTTCACCCCTCTTTTTGTATTTGCAGCAAACTTAGAGGCCAAAATGGTAGCTGTAAGTGGTTGTTGATGATTATTACTATTGTCAATTCCAGATGAACTAACAACTCCACCACCATGCTCTAGTAGCAAGGGATCACCTTCACTATTGTATGTAATTTCGTCGTTGGCTTCATCCTCCAGATTGTCATCATCATCCATAAGATAATAGTAGTAATTTTCGAGTGTCGCTAACCTCCTTTTCTTGTAACGCCTCCAAGCAGCTTGTATAAAGCAAGCTCCCCAAGTCCTCCACTGATGAGAATAGTACCTAAATGAATGTTGAAGCCTCTTACTTTGGAGGCGCTTGAATTGAGTCGCTACGAACTTAAGATCATCAGCTCGAAGCGCGAACGCTTCGACTTCAGTCAGGGCTTTTACTGTTCTAGTTGATGATGGAAGGTTTAGAGTAGTAGATGGTAGTATTGCCCATGTTAACAATTCCTCCCCGCAAAAGTCACCTTGACGTAGAGTAATGGAGTTGTAAAAACCTGAGCGACCTCCATATGTAGTGGAACTCTGTAATTGGCCTCTAATAATGAACAACATTTCAGAAACTGGATCTCCTTCTCGAGCCATGTATGTGTCTTTGGTGCTCAACGAGGGTATTAAACGTTCGCATATAGCATCTAGTAGTTGATCATCCATTTGTGCAAAGAAGGGTACCTAATGATAGGGGCATGCCATAAAAACAAAGTCACAAGAGCAGGTTGCAAGGATAAAAATAAAATGTACTATAGTAGAAAGGGAAATTATATAAGCATAGAGAAAACTAAGGAATATAATTTTTTTGCTACACCAAATAGTTTTTTACTCTGTTTTTGTTATGTATTGAATTTTGTTTTGGAATTATTCAATGTTAAAACTATTTTGTATTGATAATTAGATAAGAAACTCTTTGCTCGTATTCGTAACTTTAGTTTTTTTGGACTTATTGGCAGTCTAAACCCCCAAAAAAGGAAGAACAAAGTAAATAGGGGGATTATGTTAGCTTTTGAGATATCATTATTGTACAACCCAAGGTTAGGAATACAAAATAAGAAAATGCAAAATAAGAAAATACAATTTTTGTAAAACGCAGCTGGAAAATAAAATATGTAGGTAATAAATAATCAGATATTTAATTGCAACGTACAAATGATTAAAATTCAAATTGACAGAGTTTACAAGTAGAATTCTCTAAGAATAGGGGCCCAACATAAAATTTTGAAAACACGAGATTGCACCATAAAAAAATCCAAGCTATAAAGGAGGAAATATCTATGAGGATTCTAGATACAGAGTTCTCCAAGATCAAATAAAGCCTTTATATTCTCCCTAAAGTAGAATTCTTCACTTTTGTTATAACTGAATGTCTGAATCGATCTAGAAGTTAAGTTACATCGTAGATGGATGGGGTACAACTTAAATTTAACTTATGTTCCTTGTGGTTCAAGAAAGGAAAATGTCCAACCCTTTTTTCGCTTTCGTCAAGGGGCCAAATGGATGTGGCATTGGGAATTATGAATGGATTGAGACAAATTTCTTGCTTTCTTATGTCCAATAAGGTAAATTAAGTAATGGATCCCTATGTTCTTTATTTGGACTTTATGGTGATCGAAATGATTAGCATTCTGAGCATAATTATATGCAGATAGCATAATTAAGCTAAAGGTTTTTCCCATCAAAAAAAAAGTTAAAGGTTTTCAAGTGGAATATAACAATGCAGTACTACACTCCTACTTCAATTAGGACGGATTCTTATTGTTTGGTAAGTTAATCTTTGAAAGATGATGGAAGTTTTGTAACTGGAGTCTGGAAATATCAACACCAAGTGAACTATCGGCGCAATACAAAGGATTGGCAAATCAGGGCTCACACCACATCAAATTTATGTAGGATGAGCGGAATTTATTATTGTAATCAATATCAAAATTTATATTCTTATTTGATGTCAATGAAGGAATATGACCTTAGACATCCTGACAATTAGTAAATATAAATAGGAATTAAAATATGAATATAATAAAGTTAATTATTTTAGTAATCGTATTTTCTTGCTAGAGTATAAATAAGATTAGTAGGACAATATTGATTGGGCCTACAACTAAAATATACTAACCTCCGTTTCTAAATAAGTGCAACATTTCCCATTTTAGGAAAATGTCATAATAAGTGCAACATAGCTCAAAATGGAAAGTTTTCTTCTTTTCATTTACACAAATGACATTACTTAATTCCCCAACAACTTAATAAACTTATCATTTAACAATCTAAACAAAACTAATTAATCAAACCCCCCCATCCCCCACTCATCCCAACCACCTCTCTCAACCCACCTACCTCTCTCTCCTCAACTCAACCCACCCCTCTCTCTCCTCAACCCACCACCACCAACACTACCAACCCGACACCACCACCAACACTACCAACCCGACACCACCACCAGCCCGACATCACATTCTCCCTCCACTTCACCACAGCGGCCTTCTCCACTACCTTCGTCCTCGACTCCCTCCACTTCACCCATACGTCGCCTTCGTCCTTCACCACCAGCCTATTCTCCGCCTACATCCTCGACTCCCTC
This sequence comes from Beta lomatogona, assembly GCA_947646795.1. Taxonomy (NCBI): domain Eukaryota; kingdom Viridiplantae; phylum Streptophyta; class Magnoliopsida; order Caryophyllales; family Amaranthaceae; genus Beta; species Beta lomatogona. Next base: position 570,611 of record CANSNZ010000423.1, on the reverse strand, counting down.
CACTTCACCCTGGCGGCTCTCCCTCCTCCTTTCCCATATTGCCTTCTTCTTCTCCGCCTCCTTTTCGTTCTCCAGCCACACACCTAGATCTCATGTGTTTTCGGGGGTGGGGGAGGGAAAATAGGGGTGTTTCCCATCAAATTAACCCTAAAAAATCCCAGATCTGCAAGTTTTCGATGGTTTTAGAGGTGTTCAAAGTGGTATAGTGTGCTTCCTAACAATTGGATTATAAGGACCAAGGGAATCGTTGGGGAAGGAGACATTGATGGCCACAGATGGAATATAGAGATGTTCGCCGAGAGGAATATATTTCCTCATAAAAAACCATTCATTATGTAACTCCGCTGGGGGAGGGCGCGGTTTTCCAGTTGGCAAGGTGGGGGAGGGCGGTTTCCAGTGGGCAAGGTGGGGGGGGAAATATTTTCCGGTGGTGGTGGCGTAGCTGCTGGTGGTGGCGGTGTTGTGGTGGAGTGCAGGTGGGAGGTGATGGGGATATAAAGTTGTTGGGTAATAAGTGTAGATGGTTTATTTGATTAAGTTGTCTAATCCTCTTTTGAATGTGGTCCCCAACTTTCTCTGTTTAGGTGCATTGGTTTGTGTGCCACTTCTCTATGTTGCACTTATTTAGAAACGGAGAAAGTATTAATCTTATGAAGTCACACAATGTAGCACAAGTTGGACAAAGCAACTCAAGTTCATTTAGGATTAGGGTTGGCGGCCATAAGGTTAATATGAGGAGAATTAGTTCTCCTAACTTCCGTAGGATTCTTCTATTATATATAAGATATAATATTAGGGTTTATGCGTCATTTCATTAAGTAGTTTCTTTTCATAAGAGAGAGCTAGTGAAACCCAAATCTATTTCCCCTAAACTACGCCAATACCACCAAAAAGCAAAGGATCTTTTCTCTTCCATTCTAGTAGACGTTGGTGTTCAACTGGTACTCGTGGACTGATTAGAGAAGCAACACTTGGGGCTCCCAAATCTTCGGAGTTAGCATACAACAGGGAAATCACACTACAAAGGTTGTATATCTAATCTCTATTGAATGATTCATGTGTTTGATTATGTTTGCGATCCTATGAAAAATGTTAGGAAATTGTTTCCTGAAATTCCGCTATATATGCATCTATATGTTCCTACAGTCAATTCGTCCAACCTTGTACTTAGCGTGCAAAAGGTTGCATAAAGACAATGTTGTAATTCATGAATTTATGCTGTGTATTAGTACATGATTATGTATATATTGAACCAAGGCTTAAAGAATTGAGTTATCATTATCCCACATACTCAACAAAGAGGGAGCACACATAATATAGTGTACATGAAAACAATGTGAATATAAGTAAAAAGCACTTACTCGACGGACAAGACCTAAACATAAGTGCTTTTGGATCTCTCTTCGAATATCTAATGGCAATGACTGTAGAATTGACTCTTCATCGACTCCTCTTGTTGCCCACCACTTATATTGAACAAATCGTCGGATTCGCACTCTAAGTTCCTCTGGTAGTTGTCGATGTTGCATCCATTCCTCAGTATCTCTTCTTTTTATCCTCCACTCTTCAATTCTAGTCATTATAGATTGGAGGTAATTCTGCAGTATGAGATCACAAAATGATCTAAAGAACAAGAATTTATAAAGCTAATACTAAATTTACTTCTCAAAAAATGTTGGAAGGATTTATGTATTACCTGGATTTGTCCAATCAAGTGTGAAAAAAGGAATAGACCCAACACACAAATAAAACTGCAAAATAGTGTCTCCTCAATGTAGGTACTGTTGTCTATGTTTTGTCCGTAAGAACTGCAAATTAGAGTAGGCTTGAATTACTAAACATACACATTTAGTTTTCAATTTTTATATAGGGTTTGGAAAGATAAACTTGAAAAGAAAAGAGGAAAGCTTTATCTTCAATGTGTAACCTGTAATTTGTTGATCAAGTGCTTTCTTTAGATATTGAAAGAAAGAGTAAAATTACACCGATACATTCATTTAAATATCACAATATATTATACCAAGTGGCGGACGTGTATAATTAATCATCTTAAGCAACACATTTTGGCTATCATGTAAACTCTTTTTCCCTTCCGGGCCAATCTTTCAAAAGAATTATATTAAACTAACCTATAAAATATCTCCTTTATACAATCCCACCAAGTACAATATGTTCATTGCTAAATATTGTTCTCCTAGTTTTCTATGCCACCTAATTGTTCAATTTTTTAAAAACTTTTGGTGTAGTTCTTATTGTAATATCTTAAGCAAAGGGAATTCTAACCTATTGGAAACTATCAAGTGAGTTATTGATAAAAAATAAATGGAGTACACTAAACTATTCTTTTATTCAACTAGATCCATTTGTTCTTATGTAGGATGTTGCAAATACTTGGTGAAAATAATCCTGAGTACCAAAATATTATTAATATATTTCTCTTGTGTAGCCTGTCAATGTCTAATTACATAGAGGGTATAAGTCTCTCAATTTGAGTATTTAGAATATATTGAAGGATTGTGTTTTCTTACCTTAGTTGTTAACTTGGACTAGCAAAATTATTCACTTAAGAAAAAAAAACATGAGTTTTATTTGAAATCCCAAAAAATAACATATTTAGTAAGACGTGAAAGAAACGTTAATTAGAAAAAAAAAGTGAGAATATTTTTGAAAAAACTTTGGAATACTGGCGTAACAATTCATTTAGGGAAATTTCCTCAGGTATCCCTAAGGTTTGACGTAATTCTCAAATTGTACTTCACATTTGTGGAATTCCTCAGATTCCCCTAAACTTTGACGTTACTCAAATATCCTTACTGCTAACGGAACCCTAACACCGTTAATTATTTTTTCTCCCTTTCTCCCCAATTTTCTTTCTCTCCTCCCACCATCCTCCATTGAAGACTATCTAAAGCTCCAAGCTTTCTCTCTCCTCCCACCTCCATGGCTTTCTTTCTCCTTTGAATCTTCATCTTCCATCTCTTCTTTCTCTCTCCACTTTCTCTCTCCTATTGCAACAATGGCGGCCTAATATGAGCTCCCCTTTCTTGTTGAGATGAACCTTTTGATGGGTCTTGCAAAACTATGGAAATGACAGCCAACATTATCATCTAAAACATCAAAATTTACAAATGACCCGTATCAAATTCTCAAATTTGTGGGCTCAAACCATAAAATCTGCACAAATTCGTGAAATCCCACAAAATTGTGAGATACCCACATGAAGAGAGTAGATTTAGCATTCCCAACCCACGAAGCAACTCTTTTTTCAACAATAAATTTGTTGGTGATTATCATCAATCTTCTCTGAAATGTACTTGCGCAAAAAATCCAGATTTTTGTTGTTGTAAAATAGTACTAGATTCGACACTTGAGAGGAGAGAAAGTGAGAAAGAAGCAGAAAAGAAAAGGTACAATGGAGTTTTTAGTTTTGGTTTTATGAAATCTTTTGGAGGAGAGAAAAAGGCATGGACGTAGAAGGAGAGAGAAAGCTTAGAACTTTAGATAGTCATCAGTGGAGGATCGTGGGAGGAGAGAGAGAAAATTGAGGAGAAAGAGAGAAAAAAAACTAACGGTGTTAGGGTTCCATTAGCAGTAAAGGTATTTTGCCCATAAAGTCAAAGTTCAGGGGTATCTGAGGAATTCCCTAAATGTGAGGCGTAATTTGAGAATTACGTCAAACTTCAAGAGTACCTGAGGAAATTTCCCATTCATTTAAGATGAAGGGAGTTTAAGATTTGGATATTGATAATGAATAAAGAGCTTCGTTAGTTGTGTGGCAATCCTGCTTCATTATTACCCTATTGTGCTGAAAATATATAAATTTAAGGTATTCATGTTAAAAATTCTTCCAACTAAATCTACAATTATGAGAGGTTTATGAGAAATATGCCTTAAATTTATATATTTTTTCTCAATTAACAGGTATGATAAAATATCAGTAAGATAAGATTGCATTTAGAAAAGTAGGCTAATAGTTGGGCTTATTTTAACTTCTTAGTTAATTAAAAGTTGAGATTATTTTGATACGATCATCCACAATTAGAATTATTGGTATAAATTTAACCTGACATTAATTAATGTGTCTTGCATAAGTGCACCCCATAATAAGCTTAGTGTACATTCAAAAATGAATTAACTTTTTATATTCTTAAGAAAAATTTCTTTTAGGTACTTTTTTGTGTGTCAATGTAAGCAATTAACACGGGTAACTCAAATCATTAAAAAAATTAACCATAATAAGAACAATATAAGAGAGTAAAATGTGAAAATTATGAGCTTGTTGAAAAGACTTTGTTTAATTATTTTGACATACATGAGTATATAATAAAGGCTTTTCGAAAAGGAAGAAATACCTTAAGGTCTTCAATCCCCACCAAAGGCAGTAGAAATACGTTTGGGTGAAACTGGCAGATACAACATCATCAGTTATAACTCGAGCAAACATTCCAAAGGTGAATTGATGATCTTTATTACGAGGGTTGCAATTTGCAAGAACATTTGATTTTTCTAACCAAATCGTACGAGCTGTAAGGTCTCTATTTTCCTTTTCAAAAAATGAGGGATCACAAGGAAATTGAGTTGAATTTCGCTGCCCTAAACATTCAATCGTCCAACAAGTATGTATACGTTGAAGAGCCCATAAGTACCAAATACCTCCAATGACCTGTGTTGTGATGATTAAAACCTATTGATATCAATAAAAAAAATGTGCATGTCACCTTAATAACAAAAGAAGATTATCAAGAAGTCTATAAGTGTTGCTATATTAAAGTGTAGTAAATGTTGCACAAAATAGAGCTAATATAAGACAAATTCATACTTTGGTGGTTTTCTTGTGAATATTCATGACTAAGGTATATTCCTCAACTTATTTTTCTTAACTTACTTTGTTAATCGATTAATTTATTGTGTTGAACTTAATTATGTTTTCTGAAATTAAACTTGTATTTTGTCGAACTCAACTTATTTTTGCTTAGCATGCATTTTTTTTTTTTTTTGCGGAATATAACTTAGTTTTTGCTCAAGTTAAATTTATTTTTGTTGAACTAATTAACTTTTTTTTTGGCTAATTTTACTTATTTTTGTTGAGCTTATATTCGCTGAATCTATTTTTGCTGACATAAGCTTATCTTTGCTGAAGCAAACTAATTTTTGTGCAATATAACTTAATTTTACAGAAACCTAATTTAATAAGTTAAGGAGAACAAACCCTAAAACAAATTATATACATTATACACATGAAAGACAATGGTCGTAAGGATATTAAGAATTCTTAATCCTCATGAAAAAGAAAAGAATATTTTAGCCAACTTCAATTGGTTCATTCATTCTTATAACAAGTTTCTAGGCAAATATATTTTTAATAAAAAATGATGAATATTAGTTTCAATCTTACTCCAATACCTCTTGATATCAGCCCATGAATTTAAGAACCGAATCGTGCTAAAATATTAAAAGACAATTAGTTTTAAAGTGACAAGATATATATTATGTTGGCTATGTTGCCCAATAAATGAGTTAGAGATATTTTTCTAGGGGAATAAATGATGAAGTTTTACTAATATATTGTGTAATCAACAATTGCCAAGCTAGTTTTGTATATAAACCTCGAAACGTAAACTTCAATAAGAATTTAAGGGAATTAAACATCTAAAATTTGATAAAGAAGTTAATAATCGATCTAGATGAATTATTGATTATAATGTTTGATTATAAAGTATTGCTTTAAAGACAAAATTTAGAGGAGGACAAAGCGGGTGGGAATTCTTACATGACCAGCCAATATGAAGAGAAGCATATTATAAACTGCACCAGACCAAGCATTTTTTGCTGCAATTCCTGTAGAGTTTACAATCTTACGATTTAAAGGAATTAGGACGAATAGGCGAGGAATGAATTGAACCAGTACAATAAGAGCCACAGTGTGATTAGTGTGAGCTTTTGTTACGCTTTTCAACGCAGGGACAACAAACCAAATCATTATCTGTACTCAAAGAAATAGTATAAATTAGGGGAAAAATAAGTTTACTGTTTCATGATGTTTACTACATGATAAAGCAGAAAGAAAATATTTTTAATTTAGTTTTTGATCAAACTTTAAGAAATAATGAAGGTGCAATGAAACTAAATATTATGGGTATGAAGATAAATATAAATTTATAAATACCATAATTATCCAAATCTAGAAGAAGTTGTTACTCGCCAGATAGGCTAAAGGGTTAGATCTTGTGCTATCTTCACATTTTGTGATATAATCCGAAAGAACAACTTATATATGAATATATTATTGTTATACCATGTAATGAGCATGTAAATGTCAAATTATAAACTCTTCTTATGATGACCTTATCTTTTATAAATTATTATTAAGAAAACCATAATAATCAAAATTATGGAATTACAACATTCCCCATTAAACTAAAATTAGCTTTTCACTTTTGTCCCACATGTTCTACAACCATGCATGTACTTTGTACTAAGTGGAAAAAAGGGTAAAGCAATGCACTCTTAAAAAGTACATATATATAACGAATGATTACATAAATTTTTTCAGGTTACTTAGTCCCAAATATTATGAATATCCCTATAACAAAGTGGTAAGTAATACCTGAGGTAAAGGCAGCATTGCTGCAACGTCAATTACAAACCCGGATGTTAAATACCTAACAGCAATAGCTTTAGGATCCATTACAAGCTCCTTACGCTCGAAAACTCTAGAATTTCGAGATATAAAGGCAGTTCTAAATTTTAAGAAAATATGCATTAGGTAAAGAAAATCTGAAATAGTTCTAATAAAAGTCACAGTAACTGATAGTTGGAGATTAGTACTAAGGCACGCATAGCCACATATTGTAGGGACGTAGAAGTATAGAGGATCAAGAAAAAGGGTAATAAGGCATGTGATGAAGAAGAGATTATTCCATTGAGTGATGAATTCGCTACGAGGATCATGAATTTTTGTCCACCAATGAGGCTTAGGTTCTCGTCGTTGCCTACGTAGAATATAAAACGATGAAGGGAAATGAGGAAATTTAGAGGATGGTGTATGAAAATGAATATTATGCATACTTTTGAATCTGGATTTTTATTTTGTTAAAAATGATGAATTTTATTTCTTATGAATCATGGTTTGTGAAAATGGGGAAGAGGAGAGAGAAAGTTGCAAAGAGGCTTGTTGAATAAAGAATGAGAAGTTTACGGAGAGGCAAGGAAACAACCAAATATTTCGCTAAAAAGCAAGTTATTTGTATGAGGGTGTAAATCGAATAAGAGCATAAGTTGTGAAGGGATCCAAAGAAAAAAAAACATAAGAATTATTATACCTCTATCCAGGGGCGGAGCCAGTAAGTCACAAGGGGTAGCACGTGCTACCCCTGATTTTCTGGAAAAAATTGAGTTTTTTTTTTTTTTTAAACCAAGAGGCAGAAAGCCGGAAAGAGTGAAGTAGTAAACGCTAATCATTTCTAAGTATTGTAGTCGTTTTCGTTTCTCTCTCCTCCAAGCCTCCACCAGTGAAGCCTTCTCTCTTTCTCTCTTCTCACTCAAATCCATTTCTTCGTCTGAAATTATGCCGTTACCGGCTGCGGTGGCCATCGCTAGTGTCTCTAAAAAATTCAAATCGCAGCTTGACTGGTGGAGGCTTGGAGTGGTGCAGGTGTGCTGTACGCAGCGATGGTGATCTAATCTAGATTGATGCTGCTGGTCTGCTAGGTGAGTAGTTGATTCAGTGGTGGTGCTCTAATCGTAGGTATTATGTTTATGTCCTTTGCAAGACTTAGAAGAATATTCTACACTTCTCCAATCTCCATTTAAAGGAATTTGATTTATTTAATTTTTTGTGCGTAAAGTGCTTGTTTTGGGCTATTATCATTCTCAAATCCATGAATTATGATTTATGCCTTGTGGGATCTATGAATTGTAGGAATTTATAAATTTGTGGACTTGTGGTATATGAATTGTCAATTGTGGAATATGGATTTAGAGTTGTTACTTGTGAATTGTGTCAATTGTTATTCAATTATAATTTTTGGATATTCGAATAATTACAATAATAAAAATGATGACGTTGTGAATTTCTGATGAGTTGTGAGATTGTTTTTTTTATTATCTCAATGTTGAGCTTAATGAGAGTAAGAAAATACTAGTTGAACTGATTAGTGAATTCTTGAGAAAGATTTTGTTTCAAATATCAAATCTGAATTATGGTATCAATTCTTGAGAAAGAAAATTAGTGAATTTCAGTTACTTTAAGTTTCAAAGATTTTGTTTCAAATATCAAATCAGTTCTAGAGTTTGTCAACTCATCGTGAACAATCATAATTTTCTTTTATTAGAGTACTTTGAGGTTTTATTTGAATTTTGTAGTATTTTGAATTTTTTTTTCGGTATTAGATGGTAATATAAAAGTGCGCTACCCCTGACTCGGAATCCTGGATCCGCCCCTGCCTCTATCCATGAACCATGATAATATGAGCTTTAATAATCTTAAGTTTCTTATTATATAATAGCAATATTACAATATGATATGATTATATCTACAATAAGTCTCTATAATTATTCTTAAATGTAGGAGGGTATATGTTATAACTACAAAAGAAATCTCAGGATAAAAGTATTTTTGTGGTTCAGCCTTGTTTACTACTTGAAGATTGTGCATGATTTGCATTTTCGTGTTTATACAGTACTATCTATGAATTTGCTTCCATTTCCCAAATAACAAAAACTAGAAATCCTATTATTAATGAAGAGTATAATTCTTGTCATTGGGATGATAATACTGCGACTCTTGATAGATGTAAATTTAGCTCTCATGTTGTTTAGCTTTCACTTTAACTCTTGGTTGTTCTATGTGTTTTTTTCTCTTTCTTTTCTTTTTACTCTAGTTTGTTCTATGTGTTTTTTTTATCTACGATGTATTTTTTAAGATTTCTAAATTTATCGTTCCCATCTTTAAAGTATTGGCTAATATCCCATCATTCGGAATTTTATGAAGGAAATAAAAAGCATTATGTTTCGTCATCTATTCCATTTCATTCTCTTACAAACATGCACAACGCAATCATCCCTACACTCTAGAATTCGCAAACCAATCACCTTAATTACACATGCTCTAGAGCCTTTAAGATCATATGTGATGGTCAACCGCTGAGAATTCATCTCGCTAGTACTTGAATCCATGTAATCCTCGACTATTCAAAATCTTATTGACTTTGTATGGATATTTATCTATTAAAAGCTCCAATTTAGAAGACAATATATACATTTGGCGGGAAAAAACGCTTGCAATAAAACTCTTGAGAGGATAGTTGTCTGAATTTCTTTTAAAAGAATGCTATTGATATGCCAAATCCTTACTATGGTCAAGATTTTGCATTTCCTCAACATCATAAACACAATCATATACTAATATAGAGTATTAAGAACTTCTACACCATTAGGTGTAAACTCCAATTATTCGTGACATATGTATATATGTATACATATATATATATGTATACATATGTATATGAGTCCGGACGGATATATAGCGAACAGTTTGCTATAGAACAAGATTCAAATTTTTTTCTTACCCTTATCTATTGAACTATAGTTAAAAGTAATATATATAAATAAAATATGTATTTTGACCCAAAAATAACGTAATTCAGAAGAATAGGATACAGTGGGAGAAGGAAGCTCGCCTTTCAACAAGCAAAAGCAACAAGAGAATATGATGGGAACATATAGATCCTAAATTAAATATTTACATCGAATAAACGATCCCCATACATCCAACTATCATAATCCATAACTTTCTTCTTGAAATGAAACTAAACTCTATTAAATTTCTGCTTTGCATGATTGAAGACAGTTGAACTGGAGAGTTTAAACAATTCATCAATGACTAAAATTAATCATTAAATGAAATTAAATTTATGGTAGTGTAGCATGTGAGAGGGGAAACAAAGAAAATGCACTAAGTTTTGAAACTTGGATAGTATGTAAAACCCGAAACCATGAATTATGTAAGTGTACATTAAAAAATAGGATGACATACATTTAGATTTTGGATAATGTAAATAGGATAGTGTACATTCAAAACATGGATAGTGTACATTCAGAAATAGGATAATGTACACATGAAACTAGGATATTATACAATCAAAAATAATATAGTGTACATTCAGAAACAACGCAATGCATATTCAGATTTTGGATAGTGTTCATTCAAAAATAGCGCAATGTATATTCATATTTTGGATAGCGTACATTCAAAAATATAACAGTATACATTTAAAACATGGATAATGTACATTCAATGAAGAGATGGTGTACATTCAAAACTTGGATAGTGCACATTTGAAAATAAGATAGTGTACATTCAGAACATGGATATTATACATTAAAAAATACGATAATAAATATTTTTTTAATTCAAATATATTATGAAAATCAGATTTTGTTCCTTAAAATAATTGATTTCGGACTTCAAAAGATAATATTTAATAAAGAATAAAAGGAATTTCATAAAACTGCTGCGCAACATCGAGATAGTCAGCAAAACAAAGAAACGCAAAGTGAAGTGCGCCTAGCGCATGCTAAATCTTATCATCTCCGAGTGATTTTCAGGTTTGTTTTCCTGTAAATAGTGTTGCTTTTTGACGAAAGTTTGACTGACTTTCATACATACTTCAACACATACTTTTACCTCGACACTTCGACATACTTACATACATACTTCAACACATACTTTTACCTCGACACTTCGACATACTTACATACATACTACGATATATCTCTCAAACAAAGAAAGAAATGGTCAGCATCAGCACGTGGATCACAAAGAAAAAAGCATCAACATCATCTGAGGCCTTTCCCAAATTGTGGGTCGCCAATTCCCCCATCCCCAATTCCTCTTTCCATTTCACGAGTACATGTGCTTGATATGTGTACGTAGTAATACTTTAGGCTTCATTTTTTTGGCTAAAAAAATAGCAAGGTGTATTAGATTTTACAATTCTTTCACCAAGTATCGCGGGGTTTAAAGAAAATTCACCAGGTACCCTCATAGTTTTCAAATTCACCGGGTACGCCCGAGTTAAATGTTAATACATCAAAATGCCCTTAATGACTAACGGTTAACTCCGTTAGTCAATAACCCTAATATTTTTCTAAAACCCTAATTAACCCCACTTTCTCCCTAACCCCTAACCCCTAACGTATTGCTACTCGTTTTGATGGGCTTCGTGAAATTTGTGCCCTTTAAGAGTCGGCAGTGGCGTCCATTTTTTCAATAAAAGTCGTTTTGGCGGTGAAATCAGCCGTTTACGATCGCCTTAGGAAGTGTGCCCATAATATCGTCGTATTGGTACTTGTTTTGATGGGATTCTCGAAATTCTTGTCCTTCAAGGATCGTAGATAGCGTCCGTTTTTCAAAAAAAATAGTTTTGGCGGTCAAATCGATCGTTTAAGATCGCTTCGTGTAGCGTGCCCGTTATATTGTCATATACGTACTTGTTCTGATGGGCTTCCCAAAATTCGTGCCCTTCAAGGGTCGTCGGTGGCGTAGTCGTTTTGACGATGAATTCGATCGTTAAAGATCGCATCGGGAAGCGTGTCTAGAATACCATCGTATTGGTACTCATTTTGATGGGTTTCTCAAAATTTGTGTCCTTTAAAGGTACGGGTGGCGTCCGTTTTTTCAAAAAAGTCATTTTTGCGATGAACCGACCGTTTAAGATCACATCGGGAAGCGTGCCCAGAATATCGTCTTATTGGTACTCATTTTGATGGGCTTCTCGAAATTCGTTCCCTTTAAGCTCAAAAGTCATTAAGGTTAATTTGGGGTTAGGGAGAGATAGAGGGGTTAATTAGGGTTTTTAAAAAAATTATGGTTACTCTCTTAGTCATTAAGAGCATTTTGATGTATTACCATGAAACTCGGGGGTACCTAAGGTGGATTTTGAAAAGTGCGAGGGTACCTGGTGAATTTTTTGAAAACTCAGGGGTACTTCGTGAAAGAACCATAGATTTTATTCCCCAAACCTTTCGGGGGCCAGGCCAAGTCCTGCCCCCTTGAAAGATCTACCTCTGCCTCATGATGTCAGGCTGTCAGCATCCACCACCAACCACATTACATTTCTTTAATTTGGCAATACTGATTTCGTGACTTGTGCCCCGTCGATGTTAGTAAACCACAAAAGTTCTTCTGGAAATTCTCTGTTATCCGTAATTTTGAAAGCAACTTTATTTGCTTTCTTAGGTGCTATAAACTATCATCTTTATTGCATAATTTGAAGCTATAATTTCAATAACAATCTGCAAGTTAAGATCACATTACAAGAAGACCTCATTCCCTAAATAAAAAAGAAATATTGTGAACTAGTATCTTTTATAACATTGATTTTGTGAACTAGTTCATTTGCAATTTTATTTTGTTAAATAGTACTAAAGTTAGTAAATGTTTTAATTTCAGTACCTTCCACATCATTTTTTAGCAAATTTGTCAATTATCCGGCATTGATTCCCATTTTTTCCCCCCAATTGTTGTGCGTGAGTTGCAAATCTTTAGAGCAGTTATAATGCCACTTGCCCCTTTAAAATCCCCTAATTAAAGCCCTACTTCCTCATCTTCCTCATTTAACAATTTGTTGCTTCATCTTCTTCAATGTTCTCTCCTTTCAATGGCAATTCAGATCTGGAAAATTGGGTTGTAAGGTAATTCATCTGTAATTTTCATTACTTTGTTATCTCCAATTATTTTTGGGTATTTATTAAAAATTAAGGCTGAATTTATTTTGGCGTTTTTCACAGAGATGTCATCTTCCAAATCTGCATCTTCCTCTGCCAAAGAGATCATAGACCATTAAAAACCCATGAAGGAAGTTTATTGCATGCAAGTTTTACAATTATAAGACTCGTGCTAGGGGGTATGAACTATTTGATTGGGTAGACCAAAGTAGTACTGAATGCAATTAAATCAGTTTGATATATAAGTAGTTGATAATTTCAGGGCATAAAAATGGAGTAAAGAAAGTACCTTTCAACAACTATTAAGTTCTCACTCCAACAGAAAGGACAACTGTAACAGACCACCCGCTTAGCTGCTGAACTTACTTCTAATCCAATCAGTAAATCTTCTACTATGCATGAGTTAAGCATCTAACCGTGTGGATGTTACTCCAACTTCCTCCCCTTAGGAGGGAAAGCAGCTTGATGTTATCATAGTTAATTCACATATTAACATACCAAAGTAATTACTAACTATTACATCTTAATCTAGGAGTTAAAATTCACATTTTCCATCTAGCTAATTAAACACAACCAGTGATATACAAAATTACTTATATAACATAATTTAGGTGAGAAGCTCCCCTTTCATCTTATTATCACTATTCCAACCTTAAGCTTAGGCAATGCAAGAGTGATTCTTCCACCTTCTCTACTTGATCCTGCAAATGGGGGACCCTGCCCCCACCACAAACAAACAATCCAAGAGATATTCAATCAGCAAGGCTGGTACAAGCTTCACTATTCATAACAAGTAAGGAAAGGTTAACTTTTCGTAAACTTGTTATTACATAAAAAATAAAAAAAAACTGTTTCGAAAACATTACCTTGGACTTGTTTCCAAGTCGAAAATATGATCGGCTTACGCCGATATTTACTTGATCGATAGAAATCAGCATTCAAAACAGATTTGCTTAACATTTTTACATACTCTTGACAAGGGAAAGAGAACCTGACTAGAGAGAGGTGTCTACCAAGTCTCTAGACTGATGGGGGACGTCTCCCCTCCTTATCATAACTGCTTGCAAGACTTTTAGGACATGTCCCAATACATATACATATTACTTATCATATTCCTTATCACATTCACATAATTGTTCATCACTGCTAAAGCAGCTTCTTTCCCTAATCGCTTAACAATGGAAATCATATCGCAAAATCAATGTCCACAGTATACGGAAGAAGAGTTCTTAATAAATGTATGGAGGCATTATCTACTTATAGAAAAGAATCTTAATATATAACGTTTTCATGTGAAGTTCCCACTCGAAGAGCTTTTAAAACCTTTAGCGAAATACCAAGAATCAATCTTCCGTAAATTTCAGAAAACTGACTAGTTGTTAGGGAAATAAGAGTAAACCTTTTATTTTTTTAAAAGAAAAATTTAAATATATGTTAATAAGCTACTGCCTTTTGAAGGTACTTACTAAGTTTTGAGTTTAGCATTTTTTTTAATGTATTTTACGATATTTAGAGTAAATAATGTAATTTGGTGCGAAAACCGCTATTCTACCTTCTCACAAACTAAGAACTCGTGACCCATATGTTATCATTATCTTTATGACATTTCCCCCTAGTGGATTTCTTGAAGATAAGAGGCAGCAAAGTTTTATATTTCCCCCTCTTTCCTACTATCATTTTATTAGTTAGGTTTAGGTGTTTAAATAGAGTTCATTTGCTAAGAAATCTGATTTAATTGGTGTAAGACTTCAAATATGATGATACTCAAGTTTTGTCTTTCATTTTAGTAACATATAGCTACTACATAAGTCATGTTAATAATGACAAAGGTTCAGTTTATAAAAACCCATCATTTTCATCAAAACGTTTTATCGGTTTTTATGAAAATAGACCGGTTTTAGTGATTTAAACTTTTAAACATACTACATAACCTTTTAACCATATGACTCATTAATTAAGAACAAGTAGCTACTTTCATGTTGTAGTTTATAAGAGTCCAACCTCATAACAACAATTTCATTCAAGAGTTACAAAGCCTATAATCCAAAAATCATGTTTTTAGAGCAAATAAGCTAATTCCAAGTGGAAACTTCACATGCATCTAATTAAAAACATCAAAATCACTTTCTTCCAGATTTATAAACAACATAATTCAACATACAAATCATAATTTTTGGATCAACCACAACATGCAATAAGATTGTCAAAGTTTTAGCTCAAATTGGGGTATTCTAGAGTAATGCTTGTGTACCTTGCCTTCTTTGGGATTTTCTCACACTTAATCTTCTTTGAACTCTTGTTCACCTCCTAATTTTTCCACTACCTATATTCACATTCATATCCCAACATCAATCTTTTGATATTACTTCAAGAATTAACCCAAAAATCTTGTTACAACCTACAAAATGCTTACCTCAATGACCTTCTTCTTTCCTTTGTTTAGACTAGCTTCCCTTGACCTTTGACTTGTATAAATGGCTCCTCAATATCTATCAGAAGCTGATGTATCTAAGTATTAGTTTGCATGAAAGTTTTATGGAGTTTTGATGCAAGTTTTATAGAGAGAAGAAGAAAACGTTGGTGCTGTCCCAAGGAAACAGAACAGGCGAGTGGAGGGAGAGAGAAATAAAAACTTCTGGGTTTTTCTGATCTTTGCTCCAAATGCCACCAAATTTTAACCTTAGCTCTTCACATGTGTTTAAGACACTGGGGTGGTGCTTATCTCGAAGTTGGACTAAGTTTCCTAGGCCCAATTCTCTAATCCCCACAAAGGTGTACACAAAAAACCTGATCAGTCCATCCTTTATCATTTTACCTTATTTACCTCCTTAAGCCTTAATACCTAGCCTAAAGACTTTGTAGATATTCCTAACAAGTTGTTATTCATATTTCAAGTCTTACTTTTCCCTTTATGTACATTCTTATATTTATTTTAAGCATTTTCTGATCTCCATATTCCAGCTCATATAAGAGAGTTACTTTAATAACATACATTTGGGGATTAATGATTTCAAAATCCTAAATTTAGTTATTTAACTTATGTATTTATTATCCTTAATGACTTTCATTAATTCTTAACATAACACTATTTGGGTAAGGCTATTTCACTCTCCCCTCCTTAAGAAGTTTCGTCCCGAAACTAAAATCTTACCTTAGAACAAGTGTGGGTATCGCTCCTTCATGTCGATTTCTTTTTCCCAAGTAATTTCTTCAGTACCATTGCTTGACCAGAGTACTTTTACTAGCGGAATAGTCTGATTTCTTAATACTTTATCTCGCTTGTCCAGAATCCGGATAGGCTTTTCTTCATAACTTAACGTCTCGTCAACCTGTAGAGGTTCATAAGTCAATATATGGGAAGGATCATGTACATATTTCCGCAACTGGGACACATGGAAAATGTTATGAACTTTAGAGAGTTCAACTGGTAAAGCAAGTTCATATGCCACCTCCCCAACTCTTCTAAGGATTTCATATGGTCCTATAAACTTAGGACTTAGTTTCCCCCGCATCCCAAATCTCTTCACTCCCTTCGTTGGGGATATTTTTAAGAATACCAGATCCCCTTCCTCAAATTCCAACTTCCTCCTTCTCAAATCAGCATATTTCTTTTGCCGATCCTGTGCTGCTCTCATTTTCTCACGAATTGTTTTACATGTTCCATCGTTTCTTGAACTAACTCAGGCCCAACTGGAACTCCGGAGCAGATATCATCCCAACAAATGGGCATAAGACATTTTCTTCCATATAGAGCTTCATACGGAGCCATCCCAATGCTTGCTTGATAACTATTATTATCGGAGAATTCTATTAATGCCAATCGTTCCTCCCATGACCCCTGAAATTCCAATACACAGGCTCGTAACATATCCTCAAGAATCTGAATGACTCTCTTAGTTTGTCCATCTGCCGCAGGATGGGAAGCAGTACTTAAGTGTGGTTCCGAAAGCTTCTTGTAATTTTTCCCAGAAATGCGATAAGAACCGAGGATCTCTATCGGACACTATAGTTGAGGGTGCCACATGGAGTCTAATGATATTCCGGACATACGTATCTGCTAACTGCTTCTTACTCCATGATATTCCAATAGCGATGAACCATGCTGTCTTTGTCAATCTATCTACAATCACCCAAATGGAATCATACCCCTTCCGCGTCTTTGGCAATCCAATTACGAAATCCATAGATACCGAATCCTATTTCCATTCTGGCACCGGCAGCGGTTGCAATAGCCCAGGTATCCTCCTCCTATCAAATTTAACTTTCTGACACACCATACAACTTGCTACGAATCGCGATACATCTCGCTTCATCCTTTTCCACCAGAAAAATTTCTTCAAATCCTGAATTATTTTATCCCGTCCTGGGTGCACAGAGTATGCAATGCTATGAGCTTCAATCATTAGTTTCCTCTTTAATTCATCATCTTCTGGAACACACCATCTTCCATTAATACGCACACTCTGATATGCGTACTTCTGGAAGTCGGTGGCTTCACCTTCTTCGATCTTTTTCTTCACCTGCTGGATGAATAGATCTTGTTTCTGTTTTTCTCGAATTTCCTCATACAGAGAAGGTTGAACAGAGATAGCATTTAGATTCCCTTGCAAGTCCCCTTCCTTAACTAGATGCAAGTCTAATTGTACCAATTCCCTATACAACTCTTCTGGTACGGAGATAATTGAATTCACTTCTCGTCTTGGTCGACAACTCAACGCATCCGCCACTTTGTTCGCCTTCCCCGGATGATACTGGATATCTACATCATAATCCTTGATTAAATCCAACCATCTCCGCTGTCTCATGTTCATTTCTTTCTAGGTGAAAATATACTTTAAGCTCTTGTGATCTGTGTACACCTTGCAGGTTACCCCATACAAATAATGACGCCACAATTTCAAGGCAAAGACTACAGCTGCCAACTCCAAGTCATGCACCGGATAATTCTTTTCGTGGGGTTTCAACTGTCTCGAAGCATAAGCTATCACTCTCTTATTTTGCATTAATACACACCATAGCCCTTTCTGTGAGGCGTCACTATATACTTCAAACCCCTCAATTCCTGCTGGTAATGCCAATACAGGCACACTAGTTAATCTCCTTTTCAATTCTTGGAACACCTTTTCACACTTCTCCGTCCATTGAAACTTAGTGCTTTTTTTAATCAAGTTGGTGATGGGTAACGCAATTCGAGAAAAATCCTTAACAAACCGTCGGTAATACCCTGCTAACCCAAGGAAACTGCGAACTTCGGTCACATTCATTAGAGCCGGCCATTCAATAATTGCTCTAATCTTTTCGGGATCCACTGCCACACCTTCCTTCGAAACTACATGACCGAGGAACACCACTGACTCCAACCAGAAATCACATTTGCTGAACTTTGCATATAACTTTTCACGCCTTAATACACCTAGCATTGTCCTTAAATGCTCTGCATGCTCTTCACGATTCATTGAGTAGACCAAAATGTCATCAATAAATATCACCACAAATTGATCCAAGAATGGCTTGAAATATCTCTGCATCAAGTCCATAAATGCGGCAGGAGCATTAGTGAGGCCAAATGGCATCACTACAAATTCATAATGACCATATATGGTTCGAAACGCAGTTTTAGAAATATCTTCATCTGCTATTCTCATCTGATGGTATCCGGAGCGCAAATCTATTTCAGAAAAAAACCCCTGCACCTCTCAATTGATCAAATAAATCATCAATTCTGGGTAGCGGATACCTATTTCGTACTGTAATCTTATTGATTTCCCGATAATCAATGCACAACCTCATGGTTCCATCTTTTCTTAACAAACAACACTGGTGCTCCCCAAGGAGAAACACTCGGTCGGATATAACCTTTCTGCAACAGCTCCTCCAGTTGCTTCT
Organism: Beta lomatogona; assembly: GCA_947646795.1. Lineage (NCBI taxonomy): Eukaryota > Viridiplantae > Streptophyta > Magnoliopsida > Caryophyllales > Amaranthaceae > Beta > Beta lomatogona. Next base: position 551,996 of record CANSNZ010000423.1, on the reverse strand, counting down.
TCAGTTCTACCATCTCCATTGGAGACATTCGATATGGGTCCCGAGAAATGGGTGTGGCTTCCGGTATTAATCAATATGTAAATCCATTATTCTCTTAGGCGGGAGCCCTAGTAACTCCTCCGGAAACACATCTGGAAATTCTCTGACCACAGGAATGTTCTTGGTCTTCTTTATGACGTCTCTCCCTTCATTACCAAAAACTTCATTTTCCGCATTTTCCACCATATTATTGACATCTATTCCCATTATAACATTTGACAATTTACTATCCCTAGGAACACATTTTTGATATTGTACCTTATTTCCCCTAGGTGACTCTAATTTTATCTTTTCTAGATAACATTCAATTATCGCTCTATTTCCACTAAGCCAATCCATTCCTAAAATAACATCATATGACTCTAAATTGAAGGGTATTAAGTTTGAAAAGAGTTCAGAGTCTGCTATCTGAACCGTGCAATTCTGAAGGACCCACCTATAATGAATTTAATCCCCATTAGGCATGGAAATCGACATACTTATAGGTTCCGCACAAGGTTTATTATGCATTTTTCTAGCAAATTTATCAGATATAAAGGAATGAGACGCACCAGAATCAAACAACACATTCGCCAGGCTTTGACACACTAAAAAGTTTCCGGAGATAACGTTACCTTCCATTTCCGGGGTCTCAGGTGCAGCATCTTTTTCTGATTTAATTGTGTATGCTTTCCCAGAAGATTTCCCATGATTTCCGGTGAAGCCTCCCTTACCTCCGCGGCTGGAGCTACCCGCACTAGCCGTTACCATCAACGGCTTACTGTCCCGATTAGTTCTCATATCAGGTCTTATAGTCGCTGCTCCTTTTGGGCAATCCCCAATTTTGTGCCCGGTACCCCTACTCTTGAAACATATTAATTCTCCAGCGCAATTTCTCCCATAGTGATTCCTTCTGCATAACCTACACTTCCATTCTGACTTATTAACCTTATCACCTCCCCCTTGAGGCTTAAGGGTTGACCACCCTCCCTCCTCCTTTTTTACCTCCTTTGTGTTCTCCGCCTTGCTTTTTCCCCCGTTCTTCCTCTTACGGAATTCCTCATCCTTCATTTCAATTCGTTCCTGCTCCAGGGCACGATCATACAATTCTTTGAAGGTTGAGTATGGTCCTACCCGCTTCTGATATTTCAAATTCAACCCCTCAAAGAACCGCATGGATTTAATCCTTTCATTTCCCACGAAATCTGGGGCAAATCGCGAAAGTTCTAAGAATTTTGCCGCGTATTCTAACACGGACATTTTGCCTTGCCTCTGAAACAGAAATTCATTCTCCTTTATTCTTCGCAAAGCCGGGGGAAAAAATTTATCCTTGAACTTTTCTGTAAACTTTGCCCAGCTGAAATCAGGCTGTTTAGAAATTTCTTTGGTGGTATTCCACCAGATATCTGCAGGTCCTTCTAAATAAATGGAAGCCATTTTGACCTTCAAGTGTTCTGGGCAACTCACCACTTCCAGTACCTTAGTCATATGGGTTACCCAGTCCTCGAACTTATGAGAAGCTAATCTCTTGTAAAATTTCTCCTCCTCATCTCCCTTGCTGGCTCCTTGAGCTTCTAGTAAGGCTAGCAATTTTGCATTCATCTCTTTGAGAATTTGAACTTCTTCATCTTTTGATGAATCTTTTCCGCTGGTTCCTGCCCCAGCGGTATTCGTAACATTTCCTTCACCGGCCATTTCCTACACATGCTAACATTTAAACAATTCAAATGTCATCCAATATATTCCTTCCATCACCATTCCTCACTAATTTAAACAACAATAAGTAACAAAAGCACACATAACACCGCCTTGATTATTCATACTCTATTACTCATACATTGCACATAAAAGAGAAAATCACACACTCCTAAGATCTTGCTTACCTTCCACCCATCGAAGGTAAATACATTCACACATTACAGAGAAAATAGTAATACAAAACACATAGCAATTACTACATCCACTTAGTTTTCTTCGTTCTTCTTCCCCTGCTTATTACCAACCTCTACTTAATCCAGCCTGTAAGAATCATAGTAGTACCCGTTATCACTACTACTAGGGGTCGGGGTTTCAGGAACATAGTCAGGATCATTTGTACCCCGGGAAGATTTGCCCACTGATGAACTACTTACAGTACCTCTCGAAATCTCATAACTGGTACTCCTGGACCTGCTGGATATCGACCTACTGGCCCTGCGAGTTGAAACACTAGATTCAGATAGTGGTGAAGGGGGCGGTATATATGGTACGTTCCTATCCATCTCTCTCTGCTCCAATATAGCATACACGTCTCTCCAATACTAGGCTCCCGGCCCCATAGGAGTTTCCCCAAGAGCCCATTTCTCTTTGGTCATTTCCACCTCCCTTTCCACTTCTTCTGGTATACCTCTCCACTTGATCAGATTTTTGTTCACATTTTCCATAGTAGTATCGTCGTCCTGATACGCCCTGTAGCCACATATAACACCAACATTCTCCAGTAAGTTAGCTTAAAAGTCACCCATGGTTCGTAAGGTGGTAAAGTCTTGATCAAAGTGTAGGCTTGAATCTCAGGGCGCGAAAACGGGTTATGATCTCCCTCCCCATGGTTTTCATTCCACTCTCTAATTCCTTCCTTAACCTCCATCATATGACTAATGGGTTCCTCCCAACAATTGGCTTTCCATGTATCGGGTCCATCCTCCACGGACACAGATCTTCTACTCCTGTTTGAACTGTTCCCACTTCCAGCCATTCCCTATAATCATGTAATCAACCATTACATACATAATATTCCTTATTTCACATATTACACTGACATAAAATCTGAAGTCCTCCCTTTTTTTTCCATTCCTGCTACCTAACTTACCAGGTCCTACATATAATTGTTCTACTTATAACCTAAGTTGTTACTTATCTGATTTGAAACCTTGGCTCTGATACCACCTGTAACAGGCCACCCGCTTAGCTGCTTAACTCACTTCTAATCTAATCAGTAAATCTTCTACTATGCATGAGTTAAGCATCTAATCGTGTGGATGTTACTCCAACTGCCTCCCCTTAGGAGGGAAAGCAGCTTGATGTTATCATAGTTAATTCACATATTAACATACCAAAGTAATTACTAACTATTACATTTTAATCTAGGAGTTAAAATTCACATTTTCCATCTAGCTAATTAAACACAACAAGTGATATACAAAATCACTTATATAACATAATTTAGGTGACAAGCTCCCATTTCTTCTTATTATCACTATTCCAACCTTAAGCTTAGGCAATGCAAAGTGATTCTCCCACCTTCTCTACTTAATCCTGCAAATGGGGGACCCTGCACCCAACACAAACAAACAATCCAAGAGATATTCAATCAGCAAGGCTAGTACACAAGCTTCACTATTCATAACAAGTAAGGAAAGGTTAACTTTTCGTAAACTTGTTATTACATAAAAAAAAAACTTGTTTCGAAAACATTACCTTGGACTTGTTTCCAAGTCGAAAATATGATCGGCTTACGCCCATATTTACATGATCGATAGAAATCAGCATTCAAAACAGATTTGCTTAACATTTACATACTCTTGACTAGGGAAAGAGAACCTGACTAGAGAGAGGTGTCTACCAAGTCTCTAGACTGATGGGGGACGTCTCCCCTCTTTATCATAACTACTTGCAAGACTTTTCGGACATGTCCCAATACATATACATATTACTTTTCATATTCCATATCACATTCACATAATTGTTCATCACTGCTAAAGCAGCTTCTTTCCCTAATCATTTAACAATGAAAATCATATCGCAAAATCAATGTCCACAGTATACGGAAGAAGAGTTATTAATAAATGTATGGAGGCATTATCTACTTATAGAAAAGAATCTTAATATATAACGTTGTCATGTGAAGTTCCCACTCGAAGAGCTTTTAAAACCTTTAGCGAAATACCAAGAATCAATCTTCCGTAAATTTCAGAAAACTGACCAGTTGTTAGGGAAATAACAGTAAACCAATGAGTTAAGCATCTAACCGTGTGGATGTTACTCCAACTGCCTCCCCTTAGGAGGGAAAGCAGCTTGATGTTATCATAGTTAATTCACATATTAACATACCAAAGTAATTACTAACTATTACATTTTAATCTAGGAGTTAAAATTCACATTTTCCATCTAGCTAATTAAACACAACCAGTGATATACAAAATCACTTATATAACATAATTTAGGTGACAAGCTCCCATTTCTTCTTATTATCACTATCCCAACCTTAAGCTTAGGCAATGCAAAGTGATTCTCCCACCTTCTCTACTTAATCCTGCAAATGGGGGACCCTGCCCCCACCACAAACAAACAATCCTAGAGATATTAAATCAGCAAGGCTAGTACACAAGCTTCACTATTCATAACAAGTAAGGAAAGGTTAACTTTTCGTAAACTTGTTATTACATAAAAAAAAAACCTGTTTCGAAAACATTACCTTGGACTTGTTTCCAAGTCGAAAATATGATCGGCTTACGCCCATATTTACATGATCGATAGAAATCAGCATTCAAAACAGATTTGCTTAACATTTACATACTCTTGACTAGGGAAAGAGAACCTGACTAGAGAGAGGTGTCTACCAAGTCTCTAGACTGATGGAGGACGTCTCCCCTCTTTATCATAACTGCTTACAAGACTTTTCGGACATGTTCCAATACATATACATATTACTTTTCATATTCCATATCACATTCACATAATTGTTCATCACTGCTAAAGCAGCTTCTTTCCCTAATCATTTAACAATGAAAATCATATCACAAAATCAATGTCCACATTATACGGAAGAAGAGTTATTAATAAATGTATGGAGGCATTATCTACTTATAGAAAAGAATCTTAATATATAACGTTTTCATGTGAAGTTCCCACTCGAAGAGCTTTTAAAACCTTTAGCGAAATACCAAGAATCAATCTTCCGTAAATTTTAGAAAACTGACTAGTTGTTAGGGAAATAAGAGTAAACCTTTTATTTTTTTAAAAGAAAAATTTAAATATATGTTAATAAGCTACTGCCTTTTGAAGGTACTTACTAAGTTTTGAGTTTAGCATTTTTTTTAATGTATTTTACGATATTTAGAGTAAATAATGTAATTTGGTGCGAAAACCGCTATTCTACCTTCTCACAAACTAAGAACTCGTGACCCATATGTTATCATTATCTTTATGACATTTCCCCCTAGTGGATTTCTTGAAGATAAGAGGCAGCAAAGTTTTATATTTCCCCCTCTTTCCTACTATCATTTTATTAGTTAGGTTTAGGTGTTTAAATAGAGTTCATTTGCCAAGAAATCTGATTTAATTGGTGTAAGACTTCAAATATGATGATACTCAAGTTTTGTCTTTCATTTTAGTAACATATAGCTACTACATAAGTCATGTTAATAATGACAAAGGTTCAGTTTATAAAAACCCATCATTTTCATCAAAATGTTTTATCGGTTTTTATGAAAATAGACCGGTTTTAGTGATTTAAACTTTTAAACATACTACATAACCTTTTAACCATATGACTCATTAATTAAGAACAAGTAGCTACTTTCATGTTGTAGTTTATAAGAGTCCAACCTCATAACAACAATTTCATTCAAGAGTTACAAAGCCTATAATCCAAAAATCATGTTTTTGGAGCAAATAAGCTAATTCCAAGTGGAAACTTCACATGCATCTAATTAAAAACATCAAAATTACTTTCTTCCAGATTTATAAACAACATAATTCAACATGCAAATCATAATTTTCAGATCAACCACAACATGCAATAAGATTGTCAAAGTTTTAGCTCAAAATGGGGTATTCTAGAGTAATGCTTGTGTACCTTGCCTTCTTTGGGATTTTCTCACACTTAATCTTCTTTGAACTCTTGTTCACCTCCTGATTTTTCCACTACCTATATTAACATTCATATCCCAACATCAATCTTTTGATATTACTTCAAGAATTAACCCAAAAATCTAGTTACAACCTACAAAATGCTTACCTCAATGACCTTCTTCTTTCCATGGTTCAGACTAGCTTCCCTTGACCTTTGACTTGTATAAATGGCTCCCCAATATCTATCAGAAGCTGATGTATCTAAGTATTAGTTTGCATGAAAGATTTATGGAGTTTTGATGCAAGTTTTATAGAGAGAAGAAGAAAACGTTGGTGCTTTCCCAAGGAAACAGAACAGGCGAGTGGAGGGAGAGAGAAATAAAATTTCTGGGTTTTTCTGATCTTTGCTCCAAATGCCACCAAATTTTAACCTTAGCTCTTCACATGTGTTTAAGACACTGGGGTGGTGCTTATCTCGAAGTTGGACTAAGTTTCCTAGGCCCAATTCTCTAATCCCCACAAAGGTGTACACAGAAATTCTGATCAGTCCATCCTTTATCATTTTACCTTATTTACCTCCTTAATCCTTAATACCTAGCCTAAAGACTTTGTAGATATTCCTAACAAGTTGTTATTCATATTTCAAGTCTTACTTTTCCCTTTATGTACATTCTTATATTTATTTTAAGCATTTTCTTATCTCCATATTCCAGCTCATATAAGAGAGTTACTTTAATAACATACATTTGGGGATTAATGGTTTCGAAATCCTAAATTTAGTTATTTAACTTATGTATTTATTATCCTTAATGGCTTTCATTAATTCTAAACACAACACTATTTGGGTAAGGCTATTTCAACAACAGCCTGCTAAATTCGCTGATTATGGTCAAATGTCATGGTGACTCTATGCAAAAGAGAGTATTAGTGAAGAACATGAGAGAGAGAGAGAGAGAGAGAGAGAGAGAGAGAGAGAGAGAAAGAAAGAAAGAGAGAGAGACACTAGTAGAATAAATGTTAATTGCGGCAGTTGAATTGTTGCGGTTTTACCAATACGTAGCAATAAACTGGGTAAAAAGTAAAATAAAGCGTGCAAGAAAACCTATTGTTGCAGTTTGTACAAAACACCGCAGCAATAGACTAATTTTTTAGAATTTTTTAATCTATTGTTGTGGGCTGTTGTATAAACCGCAACAATAGGTTCATGTAGGCTTTCTTTTAACACTTGGGAGTACTCAGGCGCCATTTTATTTCAATCCTCATATTTTCTCCCTCTCATTCACCTTTCCTCCCTCATCTCCGAGCGCCTCCTCCTCCTCTGTCACTCTTCTCCTTCTCTCACTCTCTTTCAATTCTCACATCTTCTCCCTCTCACTCGGTTCAAGCAGCGCCAAACATCTTTTATATCTCACCTCGGGTTCAAGCAGCGGCGAACACCTTTTCTCCACCTCATTTTAACTCATGTCGAAGCGAGCACATTTTCTCCCTCTCACTTCGGGTTCAAGCCACGACGAGATTGCTGGGCCCAAAAAGCAATCTCCGGATTTGACGGATTTGTTGGGCTCAATGCCGAGCCGTAGACAAAGTGGGGCGCTTTCTTCAAAAATCCCACTTTGTCTGCTGTGCTGGTCGCTTGCTTCAAATCTCCGGTGGTGGCAACCCGTCTTCAACCAACAACAGTGCGAGGGTTGGGTTCTTCAATGTCTTCAATGACAGATGAAATATGGTCGTCGTCTTCGGGTCACGTTTTATTTTATTTTATTTTATTTTTGGATATTTTTTGTAATTAGAATTGGTGTTTGAATTTCTTTTCAAAGGTACTGCACCTTAATTTCATTGGTTCTTTTTAGCTTTTTTAAGTTAAATATTTAGATCTAAAAAAGAGTATGGTGTCATGTGGACCACATTGGTGACATTATAACTGTTGTAATTTATTTTGAATCATGATTATAATCTTTTGTTTTCATTAACAGTTGTTAGTTTGTATTGTACTAAAACTTTTGGTGGTGTTGAAGAGCTTTCTTTAGTTCCATTTCTCTAAACAATCGTATTATTTGCATACATTTGTTTTTCTTCATAGCAAAAAACAAAAAAAAACTTCTACACTGACTCACCAATTGCTGCGGTTTCTTGTAACAACCGTAGCAATTTTACTTATTTTTGTTGAGATTATATTCCCTGAATCTATTTTTGCTGACATAAGCTTATCTTTGCTGAAGCAAACTAATTTTTGTGCAATATACCTTAATTTTACAGAAACCTAATTTAATAAGTTAAGGAGAACAAACCCTAAAACAAATTATATACATTATACACATGAAAGACAATGGTCGTAAGGATATTAAGAATTTTTAATCCTCATGAAAAGAAAAGAATATTTTAGCCAACTTCAATTGGTTCATTCATTTTTATAACAAGTTTCTAGGCAAATATATTTTTAATAAAAAATGATGAATATTAGTTTCAATCATACTCCAATACCTCTTGATATCAACCCATGAATTTAAGAACCGAATTGAGCTAAAATATTAAAAGATAATTAGTTTTAAAGTGACAAGATATATATTATGTTGACTATGTTGCCCAATAAATGAGTTAGAGAAATTTTTCTAGGGGAATAATTGATGAAGTTTTACTAATATATTGTGTAATCAACAATTGCCAAGTTAGTTTTGTATATAAACCTCGAAACGTAAACTTCAATAAGAATTTAAGGGAATTAAACATCTAAAACAAAGAAAGAAATGGTCAGCATCAGCACGTGGATCACAAAGAAAAAAGCATCAACATCATCTAAGGCCCTTCCCAAATTGTGGGTCGCCAATTCCCCCATCCCCAATTCCTCATTCCCTTTCACGAGTACATGTGCTTGCTATGTGTACGTAGTAATACTTTAGGCTTCATTTTTTGGGCTAAAAAACTAGCAAGGTGTATTAGATTTTACAGTTTTTTCACCAAGTACCGCCGAGTTTTAAGAAAATTCACCAGGTACCCTCATAGTTTTCAAATTCACCGGGTACCCCAGAGTTTCATGGTAATACATCAAAATGCCCTTAATGACTAATGGTTAACTCCGTTAGTCAATAACACTAACATTTTTCTAAAACCCTAATTAACCCCATTTTCTCCCTAACCCCTAACCCCTAACGTATTGCTACTCGTTTTGATGGGCTTGGTGAAATTTGTGCCCTTTAAGAGTAGGCGGTGGCGTCCATTTTTTCAATAGAAGTCGTTTTGGCGGTGAAATTAGCCGTTTAAGATCGACTCAGGAAGTGTGCCCATAATATCGTCGTATTGGTACTCGTTTTGATGGGATTCTCGAAATTCTTGTCCTTCAAGGATCGTCGATGGCGTCCGTTTTTCAAAAAAAATCGTTTTGGCGGTCAAATCGGTCGTTTAAGATCGCTTCGGGTAGCGTGCCCATAATATTGTCGTATTCGTACTTGTTCTGATGGGCTTCCCAAAATTCGTGCCCTTCAAGGGTCGTCGGTGGCGTAGTCGTTTTGACGATGAAATCGATCGTTAAAGATCGCATCGGGAAACTTATCCAGAATACCATCGTATTGGTACTAATTTTGATGGGTTTCTCGAAATTTGTGTCCTTTAAAGGTACGGGTGGCGTCCGTTTTTTCAAAAAAGTCATTTTTGCAGTGAATCGACCGTTTAGATCACCTCGGGAAGCGTTCCCAGAATATCGTCGTATTGGTACTCATTTTGATGGGCTTCTCGAAATTCGTGCCCTTTAAGCTCAAAAGTGATTAAGGTTAATTTGAGGTTACGGAGATATAGAGGGGTTAATTAGGGTTTTTTAAAAAATTAGGGTTACTCCCTTAGTCATTAAGAGCATTTTGATATATTACCATGAAACTCGGGGGTACCTAGGGTGAATTTTGAAAAGTGCGAGGGTACCTGGCGAATTTTTTGAAAACTCAGGGGTACTTGGTGAAAAAACCATATATTTTATTCCCCAAACCTTTCAGGGGCCAGGCTAAGTCCTGCCCCCTTGAAAAATCTACCTCTGCCTCATGATGTCAGCATCCACCACTAACCACATTACATTTCTTCGGCAATACTGATTTCGTGACTTGTGCCCCGTCGATGTTAGTAAACTACAAAAGTTCTTCTGGAAATTCTCTGTTATCCATAATTTTGAAAGCAACTTTATCTGCTTTTTTTAGGTGCTGTAAACTATCATATTTATTGCATAATTTGAAGCTATAATTTCAATAACAATCTGCAAGTTAAGATCACATTACAAGAAGACCTCATTCCCTAAATAAAAAAGAAATATTGTGAACTAGTATCTTTTATAACATTGATTTTGTGAACTAGTTCATTTGCAATTTTATTTTGTCGAATAGTACTAAAGTTAGTAAATGTTTTAATTTCAGTACCTTCCACATCATTTTTTAGCAAATTTGTCAATTATCCGGTATTGACCCCCATTTTTTCCCCCAAATTGTTGTGCGTGAGTTGCAAATCTTTAGTACATTTATAATACCACTTGCCCCTTTAAAATCCCCTAATTAAAGCCCTGCTTCCTCATCTTCCTCATTTAACAATTTGTTGCTTCATCTTCTTCAAAGTTCTCTCCTTTCAAAGGCAATTCGGATCTGAAAAATTGGGTTGTAAGGTAATTCATCTGTAATTTCATTACTTTGTTATCTCCAATTATTTTTGGGTATTTATTAAAAATTAAGGCTGAATTTATTTTGGCGTTTTTCGCAGAGATGTCATCTTCCAAATCTGCATCTGCCTCTGCCAAAGAGATCATAGACCGTTCAAAACCCATGAAGGAAGTTTATTGCATGCAAGTTTTACAATTATAAGACTGGTGCTAGGGGGTATGAACTATTTGATTGGGTAGACCAAGGTAGTACTGAATGCAATTAAATCAGTTTGATATATAAGTAGTTGATAATTTCAGGGCATAAAAATGGAGTAAAGGAAGTACCTTTCTCACTCCAACGGAAAGGACAACAGCCTGCTAAATTCGCTGATTATGGTCAAATGTCATGGTGACTCAATGCAAAAGAGAGTATTAGTGAAGAACATGAGAGAGAGAGAGAGAGAGAGAGGGAGAGGGAGAGAGAGAAAGAGACACTAGTAGAATAAATGTTAATTGCGGCACTTGAATTGCTGCGGTTTTACCAATACACAGCAATCCGGAGGTTGTTGTATAAACCGCAGCAATAGGTTCATGTAGGCTTTCTTTTAACACTTGGGAGTACTCAGGCGCCATTTTATTTCAATCCTCATATTTTGTCCCGCTCATTCACCTTTCCTCCCTCATCTCTGAGCGCCTCCTCCTCCTTTGTCACTCCTCTCCTTCTCTCACTCTCTTTCAATAATCACATCTTCTCCCTCTCACTCGGTTCAAGCAGCGCCAAACTTCTTTTATTTCTCACCTCGGGTTCAAGTAGCGGCGAACACCTTTTCTCCACCTCATTTCTAACTCATGTCGCAGCAAGCACATTTTCTTCCTCTCACTTTGGGTTCAAGCCACGATGAGATTGTTGGGCTCAAAAAGCAATCTCCGGATTTGACGGATTTGTTGGGCTCAACGCCGAGCCGTAGACAAAGTGGGGCGCTTTCTTCAAAAATCCCACTTTGTCTGCGGTGCTGGTCACTTGCTTCAAATCTCCAGTGGTGGCAACCCGTCTTCAAACAACAATAGTGCGAGGGTTGGGTTCTTCAATGTCTTCAATGACTGATGAAATATGGTCATCGTCTTCGGGTCACGTTTTATTTTATTTTATTTTTGGATATTTTTTGTAATTAGAATTGGTGTTTCAATTTCTTTTCTAAGGTACTGCACCTTAATTTCATTGGTTCTTTTTAGCTTTTTTCAGTTAAATATTTAGATCTAAAAAAGAGTATTGTGTCATGTGGGCCACATTGGTGAGATTAATACTGTTGTAATTTATTTTGAATCATGATTATAATCTTTTGTTTTCATTAACAATTGTAAGTTTGTATTGTACTAAAACTTTTGGTGGTGTTGAAGAGCTTTCTTTAGTTCCATTTCTCTAAACAATCGTATTCTTTGCATACATTTGTTTTCCTTCATAGCAAAAAAAAAATTTCTACACTGACTCACCTATTGCTGCAGTTTCTTGTAACAACCGTAGCAATAGGTCAATTTATTGCTACGGTTTTTAGCCGCAGCAATAGGTTGGACCTATTGCTACGCGTCGAAATCCGCAGCAATAAGCCTTTTAAAGACCGCAACAATTGAATATTATTTTTACTATTGAGAGAGAGATAGAGAGAGTTTATTGCTGTGAAGAAGGTTGTATTATGGAGTAAAGAAGATGAAGAATTGAAAGGAGGCAGCCAAAGAAATTGAAAAAAAAGAGTGAACACACGCGACAATTGTAGACAAATAAATGCAACATTTGAAGGCAAAATAGGGTCAATGCCGAATAATTGACCATTTAGATGGAAATGATGTGAAAGGTATTGTAGTTGTAACATTTACCAGTTGGCAGAATAAAACAATAAAGGTAGTAGTGTAGGAACATAGATGCACAAATAGCGCAAATTCAGGAAACTATTTCCTAGCATCTATCATAGAATCACATACATAATATAAATATGAATCATAATAAGTGGAAAAGAATATACAACCATTGTAGCATGTTTTCCATCGGATTGCTAGTGTTAGAGATCAAAGAACGCCAATTGTTGTCCTCTACGTGGTTCACGAGCGCCAATTAATATCTCCACGTCTGCTATAACAGAAGAGGATGAATTCTTTAACTCTCTTACTTTTTTAGGGAGGGTGGCCCATTTTTCTAAGAATGAAATAGGGTTATTTATTCTCTCTCTTTTGTAATTTGAAAGTTATTAACGATCTTGTCATTCCCTTAACCCTATTATTATAACCCTTTATAATAGTAGAAAAATAGGTTTATGAAAGACCAAGTCCAACAATAATTCACCCCTCTTAATTGGTCGGCCACTATGGAGCCTATAATGGGCTTGTTTGTCCTTTTTCAACTGGTTGCTACAAAGTGTGACCTCATAGGATTATATTAGCTTAGTTGTAGACACAAGCAATATATTGTCCCACTAACCATCATTTATTATCTAGCAAGTAAATGTGATTACTAAACCAAAAGTAACTAATTATCTCTATAATGATTTCCATAATATTTAGTAATTGTCGGAAATGTCTAAGCACATATTCCTTCAATCTCCCACTTGTCCGAAGACAAGAGCACAATACTAAATTCCTCAAGTCTCTTAATGCTAAATTTGATAACACAATGTTATTCTCAAATTTTGTTCCTTGATTGCTGAGGTCGAACTATTCAAACAAGGATTAACAATTTAAAGACTATTCCGCATGGCCATGCATTTTTCAGTTCTCGCTCATCAAGAGTCCCAGACACCATTCATATCTAATAGGAGGACTTATGCACTCTTGTATGACCATAACTCCTAGTTAATTTTTAGCTCACCTGATCACTGTCTTTATAACCTCCTTTTACGGCGTGGCATTTAATAGCGTGATGGTTAAACTAATTATATCATGGTTATTAATACATACTCTTCGATTCTACTATTAGAATCTAATTAGGTCAAGTCTTAATGTATCAAATATTTATCCATTCAATCAACTAGATATCTCTATGTCTCCGTAGCCGATGGGACTGCTCTATCAATCAAATGCTAGTGTTTCAATAAATCACTTATGTCCAATTTAGTGATTTAGACTATGGACTCTGAATAAGTTGTGATTTCAGTTCACTTTATAGGGTTTCGATTATCAGAACTTTTTCGATAATCCTATTTAAAAACACAAGTTATTTGGACATTTTATTTAATACTAAATTAAACAATTAAATAAGAAATGAACTTTTGTTGATAAAAATTCTAAGAATAATAAATGTCTTTACAAGTGTAAACATGAATTAAACAACCTAAAGCCATTCTCCCATATGTTTAAGCCCCATAAACCTATTATGACTTTCATGCTTAGATTGAGCAAGCGGTTTAGTCATTGGATCTGTTACATCTCCTCTGTATGAACCTTGCTTACTTTTACATCCCCTCTTCTAATGATCTCTCGAATAAGGTGAAATTTCCTAAGAACATGTTTGGATCTCTACTGCGATTGGAGTTCCTTAGATTGAGCAATGGCAACATTGTTGTCACTATACAACTCAATGTCATCGTCAACACTAGGAACTACACCAAGCTCACTAATGAACTCTTTGATCCAAACAGCTTCCATTGCTGCATCTGATGTTGCTGCTGCAATGTACTCAGCCACTGTTGTAAAATCTATGAAGTACTGTGCTTTGGACTCTTCCAGCTCAAACTCCTCCATTGAGACAAAAAATTAAACCAAATTGAGATCGGAAGTCATCTTTGTCACTTTGGAAACTTGCATTAGTGTATCCAGTAACAACCAACTCATTGTGTCCTCCATATCCCAGAAGTCATCCTTGGTCCTTCACAAGTACTTAAGAATATGCTTTGCTTCCATCCAGTGCGCATCCCCTAGATTTGACTCGTATTTGTTGCATAAACTTAAAGCATATGCAATATCTGGTCGAGTGGATAGCATGGCATACATAATGGAACCTACTGCTAAAGCATAGGGTACACTACTCATGCGCTTGATCTCATCAGGACTTGAAGGACACTAAGTCTTGGAAAGGAGAACTCTCTCCTCATTCTCATTATTTTTATTCTTAGTTTTAGTTTTACTTCTTCTTTTCTCTAAAAAAATTTAGTAGTAAACCCTAGTTGTATTGTTCTTCATTAATTCATGAGTTCAATTAGTTTCTTTAATTGATTTCTGTTAATCATGTTTTCCTTTCTATATGTAGTTTTTATTCTTTGTTTCATGATCAAATAGTATTATTTTCTAGGGTTTGAGAATCCATGTTTATATGCTATGAATATTGATTATATTGATGTTATTGATGGTTTGATTAGTCATTGATATTTCTAATTGATTAGGTTTATTTTGTTAATCTTGCAACGTGATCAATTGTTTGATTAAATATTGCTAATGACGAGCGAAAGATAGTCCTCATTAGAGCCTTGCCTACAATTAGCAAATCTAATAATATATTAGCGACCTTACTGCATATGTTGATTTGAGAGCGTTAAGACCCCACCGTAGGAATAACCTGTGCTCTAGTTTTTAGACTAATTGAATTGTTGATGGTATTTTGATGGATTATAAATATAAGCATGGTGAACCATTACCCTAGATCTTTTTAGTTTAATTATCGTATTTTACTAGTTTAGAATTCATTCCCATTATTCTGATTATGTTTAGTTTCTCCATACTTTAGAAGATAGATTAAAACGACTATCTCTCTGTGGATTCGACCCTACTTACCCTACTACATTATTTCGAGGTTTTGCTAGGAATTATTTTTGACAGGTATACGACAGCCTATCATCGTTATGCCATGCTACATGGGAATGAAACCTCTCTTAGAGTTTTCAAGCTTGAACTTCGTACAAACCTTATCAATATAAGTCTTTTAACTAAGTCTAATTAGCCTTTTCGACCTATCCCTATTAATCTTAATTCCCAAGATATACTCTATTTCTCCTAAGTCTTTTAATTTATAGAGAAACAATTCTAAAGCCATTCCTTGACTGATTCAAGCATGACCTTATCATTTCTTATGAGGAGCATGTTATACACATATAAGACCATAAAGGTAATACTACTCTCACTTTACGTATTGTATATACAAAGTTCTTCTTCATTTCTGAGAAAGCCAAATTCCTTGACTATCTTATCAAATCTGAGGTTGCAACTCCTCAATGCTTGCTTTAGTCCATAAATGGACTTCTTAAGCTTGCATACCTTCCCTAGTTTTTCGGATCTACAAAACCTTGAGGTTGTGTCATGTACACATCCTATTTCAATAACCTATTCAAGAAAGCAGTTTTGACATCCAACTGTCATATTTCATAATCATGAAAGGCAGTAATCGCAAGGATTATCCTAATGGATTTTAGCATGGCTACTGGCGAGAAAGTTTCATTAACCTTGCCTTGAAAACACTAATGTTGTCATCCTAGTCTATTTTCAATTTGAAAATCCATTCAAAACCAATAGGTTTTACCCCCATCAAGCAAATCAACTAGGTCTCATACTTGATTCTCGGACATGGAATCCATTTCAAATTTCATGGCCTCAAACCATTTTCTGGAGTCTTGACTCTCCAAAGCATCCTTGTAGCTAATAGTTCCTTCAGATTCTAAAATCATTATTTCAATATATCTCTTTGACGGATGGATGGTCCTACTAGACCTACATTGGGGAGTAACAGAAGAAGTTTATTTGCCAATGGGCTCAGAAGTTTCGCATAGATCAACTCCAAGTGGGAAGGTAGGAGGTACGTGAACGGAATGCACCACTTCCTGAGCATTTTCATGTTGGGACGCCTCTAATGAGGTGTGAACCTCATCCATTTGTTTCTCATCTCGAACTTTTTCGAGAAATATTTTACTCCCACTTGTCTTTTTGAAAACGAACTCTTTTTCCCAAAAGACACAATCTGGAACAACAGACACTTTGTTATCGCTCTAGTTGTAGAAGTAATATCACTTGGTCTCTTTTGGAGATCCCACAAAAAGACACTTATCGGATTTGGGTGATAGTTTATCAGATTGTTAACGCTTTACATAAACTTCACCACCCCAAACCCTTAGAAAAGACTGTTTATGAGCACATCCTTTCCATATCTAAAATGGTGTCTTTTCTACTACTTTGGGTGGAGCATTGTTAAGTGTGAATGTTGTTGTTTCCAGGGCATATCCCCCGAAGGAAATGGTGAGATCAGCAAGACTCGTCATGGATCGAATCATATCTAATAGGTCAGGTTCCTCCTTTCAAAAACATCATTTAATTGTGGTGTTCCTGGTGGCGTTCATTGTGAAAGTATCCATAATCCCTCAAATGATCCCCAAATTCTTGAGTTAAATATTCGCCAGCACAATTAGATCATAATGCCTTAAATTTCTTCCCAAGTTGGTTTTGTACTTCATTTTTGAATTCCTTGAACTTTTCAAAGGATTATGACTTATGTCGCATGAGGTAAACATATCCAATTTTGCTTATGTCATCGTTAAAACTTATGAAGTAATTATACCCTTCCCTAGCCAAATTCGTTGTACTCATTGATCATTATTGTATTGAACTTTTGCAATTCTATCTTATTCATTGTTTGCTTTAGCACCGGTTTTTCTTTTACGATTCTATTTTTTTCTATCTTTTTTTGAAAAATTATTATACTTGCCACTCGTATGGGTGGCCATACATATTGTTATAGTTGATTCCTAAAAAAATATAAAGAAGAAAGTAACGATAGAATACATTACGATATTACAGGTGATTTGTTAAAAAAAAACTACAAAAACATAATAATTTTCATTAAACCACCTCAAAAACTAGCGAGTTATGTCTACGAAGCACACGAATCGTGTCCGGCTCCTCTAGAGTTACTAGAGAACTCTAGAGGTAGAGTTAGTGTAATCTCAACCCTTGATCTAATTATATTCATCTCAGCCATACATTTAAATTAAATCAAGAATGATACCCAAATCTGTTTCTCTCTCTCCTCCACCCTTCTCCTCTACTGTTTCTCACTCCTTCACCCTTCTCCCTCCAAATCCGTCCCCCTAAACCACCTCTCCATTAAAACTTTGAAGATAGCTTGCTCGTTTAATGGTTGCGCGAGTGTAGTTCTCGGGAATTACTACCCTCAATTTGTCCCCAATTTAGTTATCAATAGTGGAAAAAACCTTATCTGTCACTTAGTAACAGATTCGGTTTTTACAAAACCGCATCCGAAAATCAATAAAAAAATGGGAGGGAAAGCTGGGCGGAAAATCTGATCCGGTCCTTTAGTAAACCGGATCAGATTGTAGAAACTGCTACGGTTTTTTTAAAATCTGATCCGGTTCACAAGACCGGATCAGATTTTTCTTTATTTTTTATAAAACAAAAATGAGCTCGGTCACAAAATAACGCCCCTCTTTTTAGAGGCCCAAATCATGGATGAAGCCCAACGCGTCTCTCCCTATACCTGATCTCTCTCCTCCCTCCAAAATATCAATCTCCCTCCACTCTCTCTCTCTCCTCTCTACTCCTCCCTCACACCACGTCGGCAGATCCCTAAGCCCAAATTCTCACTCAGCTCCCTCCTCTCTGCTCTCACCTCTCATAAACGCCACCACCTCAATCTCACCTCTCTACTACTCCCTCACGAAACGAAGAACGAAAATCAAGAGCGAAAATGAAGAACGAAGAAACGAAATGAACCGCCACAAATCGCCACGATCAGGCGAAGAACGAAATGCGAAGAAAGAACCTCTCCCATTCTTCAATTTTGGTTTGATAATCCTTCTGCCAAATCCAAACAAGTCGCTTGGGGTACCTCTATTCGCCCCATTTACACCTTCTCCACTCTTGAAGAATTCTGGATGTTCAATTTCTCTTTCTCTCTCTCTCTTATTTACTTTCTTTGTGAATTTGATTGGTTTCTTGTTGTTGTTATTCGTAAAATTTGGTTTGTTTATTATTCTTTTTTGTGATGCGCGCAATTGTGTTAGGGTTTTAGTTTTCTTGGGCAGTATGATGTGATATTTGGATTTTAATTTGTAATTTGGTTGATTTTAGTTTTCATTTGAGTTATTTGATTGGCATAATAGATTGTTAATCGCCGTGCTTGGGTTGAAATGGGAGTGTCGAATAATATCTATGGTTGTAATGAACCACTCGATATCTTTTGGCATTCGATGCGATATCAGAAGGTTTTCTTGTTGGATTGACGATTTCATATTTTGGAGGGTTGTGTTGTTGATTTTTATCTTAGGGTTCTAAAGTAAGCTCCATTTCTTCGTCTTTTTAATTCAAATTCATTTCTTCAACTAAAAATTTCGAGTTTTTTTCTTTTCAATCAAATAATTTGTTAATTTTTTCTCCAATTATTATGTTCAGACAATTGGTTGTGATGGATACGGGATTCGAACCGCTGCGATTGCAAATTAATCAGCTGGATTTACATCATGCAGCGAACAAGGTATAGGGCTCGTGAATTCTTATTTTTCATCAATTGGAGCTGGAAAACATGCTAATCCTTTGTTTTCGTCTGTTTTTGGTCCCAATTTCACTTTTTTTAGTTGACTTCAGATATAGTTTGCACTTGCTTATCCAATACGTCTGCCTAACTATCGTTCATCTTTATTATCTGAAGTAACATGCCTCTATGCTACTTTTCTGAATTTCTTGTGTGAAGTGCTACACGACATGTAGAGTTAGCTTGACTATAGGAGTTTGCCTGTATGCTGCAATATGTTCCTCTCAGGTTCTTCTGTTTTAAATTGGAGATTCATGATAGGATAGTTGGTTTTCGATCGGCTTTATTGTTCAAATTGTTGTTCAACATCACTTATTTGCACTTCAGCTTACAGTGTTTACAATGTGTAAGTTTACAGTGTTTGGCTCGAAAAATAAAATGGGATGAAGTGATGGCTTCTTCTTGTATAAGGTTCTGAATATATGCAAACCAAATGTGGCTGCAGGTTCCAATATTGAATAGGGAGAATGAAGAAAGGATGCAATTGCAAAGTTTACAAGAAGACATTAGAATAGTATGTTTATGGATCGTTTACTGTTTTGTATGTTGTGGCTTAGACCTTAATTATCTGTTCATTTTGGAGCTAGCCCCAGGCTCACTGCTTGCTTCTTTTCTCAGCTTATTTCCTGGAATCAAAGAACTTATCTTCTATCAATTTGTGGATGAATATGCGATGTCTAGATCAAGCACCCACTATGATCCACACCATAACCTTTTGTGTGTAGTTATTGGCTGCAAGCAAGGTACACAGTTGTTTTTTCTCTATGTCTAAAGTGTTTGGTAGCAATATCGTGCTTCAATGGACCATAGTCTAAATTTCAAGCTTTCAGTTGGTATATTGGTTTCCGAGTTGGGAACCAAATTTAAGTTCCCATTATATTGCAGTATTTTGTATATCTGTTTTAAAATGCAATAAATTGCTACTTAAAGTCTTAAATATGTCATTTGTCTACTTGGTACTCCTTGGGTAAGTTACTCAAAGAAAAATTTGTGGCTCTTGAAAGTAGAAACTTAAATGTTGATTATTGTAGCTTTGTCACTTTTGTCTTGCAGCAGCTTATCTTTCTAGCAAATAATGTACGATGATTTCTTTGTTTGTATGTATTATTTCAAACCCTGGAAACTCTACTCTTGCAGTATTTTTATGGCCACCATCTGCTGGTTCCCTATCATACCAACGATTTTCGCGCAACAAAATCCGAGAAATGAGAGACGACTACCTGAAATTCGAGCTCCGCGACACCGATTCAAGAGTCGCACATACTTATAAGTATTTTTTGGCTTTTGTACTTTTGGTAATAAAACTATGAAGATGATGGAGCTCGCCCCTTTTCTTGGCCATGTCGGCAGCAAGACTTCTAGTAATTTTCTCTGTCTTCATTTCAAACTAGTTAATGTTCAATTATTCATTGAGTTTCATTTCGTTAATTTCATTCAGTTTCTGCCTAATTTTTTGCAGTGTAATCTTAATTTTGGGTACTGGCGGAATAGAATTTATGATTCATTAGTTTCATCTTCGGATTTGGTAATCATATATATGTTTTTTAGGCTTTGTTGTTATTGAATTACAGTGGGCTTGATGTCTTGTTTTTTTAATTCCAATCTATTGGCATTAGGGTCTTTGTGCTGGAATAATAATGTTAACCATGTAATACATGTGCCTTTTTTATGTTTAGTTTGGTAATTTGATATGTTATGGGAAATTATATTTGCAAGATGATTGTATCGTTATTTGCATCTCAATACTTAGGTAGTGCAGCCTTACTGTAGCTGACTGTTAAATTCGAATGAGGAAAGCATTATTTAGCTGATGTTCAATGTATTAGTTGAGGAAATGCAAGTATGTGATTATATAAGCTCTATAAGAAGTGGTTGACATACTTGCTACTTCTATGTGATTTCTTCAGTTTGGCATTGAGCTAATCACCAGTTGCTACCATGATTCGGCAGAGAATCAATTATTGTTTATATGACAAAGTTCTGTGTTTAGTTTTGTTTACTTGAAAGAAAGTATGTGTGATATTTTGGGTCATTGAAACTAGTTATGAATCATGAAGGGTATGCAGCGCTCTTTTATTATCGTTCTTGGAATTATGTTAATGATGATTGTGCAGCACATGCAAGATGAAGATGCCGGGAGACCGTACAGGAAATTTCTTTGAGTATTGTTGGTACCTTTTGTAATAATGGTGTTTGAAACAGAAATATGATGTCTTTAAGACACCAGGGTAGTTACTTTTCAACGTTGGGCATTTCTGTTTTTTGTTTTCCCCTGTGTATCTGTATTCATCTGCTTTGAACTGGGTTATATCATCAGTGAAGTGTCAGAATGATTTATGGCCTATAATTTGTGTTGTATTGTTGTTAGAATTGAGAAGTTTACCGTTGTCTGCTCTCATCACTAAATGCAAATTGAAGTCTTTTTTCTGATTTTTTTCTGGTATGTTAATTATTTGGATTTTAGAGCCGATTAATTATTATTGTTTCTGAAGTGAACTATTTTCTGCGATTAGATATGCAGTTGATTCTTACATAATGAGTTTGTAGTGTTTGGTAGATGGAATTAGTGTGAAAGCTTGTTCTTGCTAATATAAGAGAAACATGACTGTATTTATTTAGAGATGACTCCTTATATAGAGGTGGTTAAACAAATACACAATGCAGTATTGATGTATGAGCTTTGCTGGTCTGTTGTGCTATATATTGCTGCTTCAGAACAAAGAAAAGTAAGACATAACTGATAGTAGCAAAGACGTGTATGGCTAAATGACAGTACAAATAGGGAAAAGATATTCATGGCTGAATCTGAATATGTGTCTTTTAAGAAATGATGCATTGTCAAATGTGAAATGATAAGATCTTTTTTGCTGTTTACAAATTTCTTATTCATTCTATCAGTATAATGCTTTTAGGCAAGTGCTTGCAAAAATGCTTTTCTGCTGACTTGTGCAGGTTTCAATGCATCCTTTTGCAGTTCAGATCCTTAGTTCTCCACAACAGTTTTAATAGAGTTCTCCACAACAGTTTCAATGCTTTTCTGATGACTAGGCTGACTTCTCCTGAGGCATGGCTGGATTTGTTGCTGGACATAGAGTAAAAGCAACACATTCTTCTCTTATGTTTACAAATTGTACTTGTAATAGATGATGTGGATAAACTATGATGTTATTTGTTAATAATTTTATGTATCTAATTATTTATGATTCAATTGAGCATAATATGCTTAATAAAATGAGTATTTATATATGTTAGTGATTTTGTATTGATTAATAATGAAAAAATGCAAAAAAAAAAAAAAAAAAAAAAATTGGTTTTTGGGGTGTTATCTAATCCGGTTTTGGGTGAAAACCGGATCAGTTAACCTACTTAACTGATCTGGTTTTGGGCCGGATCAGTAAATATTTTGGATCTGCTGCGAGGCTACCCGATGCGGACCAAAATCGGATCAGTAAGCCCAATTTTGACCGCATCGGATAGGCTTTTTTCCACTAGTGTATTGTGATATTAAACAAGAATCCCCAAATTCAACCTAGAATTGCCAATTCTTACAAAGTAGCTTCAAATTCTTAAAATTGTCCTCAATTGAGTCGTTTCTTCCACAAAATCGAACATCTCCATTGGAAGCTACCATAAATCTGCATTGAAGCAACTAAGGAGCTCGAAATTTTGAATTTTTTCAGGTTCTAAATTTCAATTTTTTAAAAAAAATTTGTAATATATTTTAGTATCATAATCATTTAGGTAGAGTTTAATTTTTATCTTGTTCTCAAACTATGGTTGTGTTTTAATGAAAGCTTCAATTTTGATTTTAATGTTATGTTTTTGCCTTTTACATATTGTTCATCTTTTATAAGATGTGAGTGGATGATTTTTTGCATATTGCTTGATATGGTTCATCTTACAAAGAGTTTATATGAAATTATGAATTTAGTTGTAAACTAGATAGGCTGCTGTGTTTGTTATGTTAAGAACTCATAACTAGTGTTGGGGACTTCAGCTGAATATGAAAATGCAGGACCTCTTTTGAGTTCAGGTAAACTTAAGTTGAAAATGCAGGTAGGGTGTAAAACTTTGTAAGAATGATTTGGGTTTCCTTATACCTCATACATAAGTTGACAATGAGTTTATACGTATGATTCTCATGTGTCAATTGCATTTGTGTTTTTCCTTATACCTCATACTTGCTGTCAATTATTAGATTGCTTGGTGAATTATATTTGGTGAAATATTTGTGGTGAATTTTGATTACATGGTTTGTTTTATTTTCTTGGAGTTGATCTTTGTGGATGTGATCACTGTCTCGGATCCTACACAGACTGAACATGAAAGTAATTGATAAGCTCGTTCATCATCCAAAAGGAGCAGTAAGATTAGAGTACTCGACCAATTCCAAGTCAATGTAATTAAATTATTATAGAACACATATATATTGTTTCTTTGCTTTCCATCTCTGAGCTATGATAAGTTTGAAAATAAGATTTTGGGTTTTTCTACATAGTGCCATGTTTTACGAAATTCTATATTGTACCCGACTTTTTTGAAATTTCTACGTTGTACCCCAAGGCTTTCTAAATATCACACAAAATACCCTTATACAAGATATCAAACTATAGATTTTGGGACTTTCTTATCCTGTGGGCATAGAGTAGGATTTTTTAGCCTTGTTTGTTGAATGAGGTTTAGGATATGATCTGATAAATTGAAGGCTAAGTGACGTTTAAGGTAGGATATTATATTAGTAAGGGTATTGTGTGTGACGTTTAGAAAGTTTAGGGGTACAGTATGGAAAGTTCAAAAAGGCTGGGTACAATGTATAATTTCGTAAAACAAGGGGGCACTACGTAGAAAAACCCTAAGATTTTTTATTCCCAGTACTTCAGACTTTTTTTCCCCCAAAACCTATATCCTTGACTTCCATTTAATTCCTCATCTTTTTGCCCACTTTGCACCTATATGCGACCCAAGTTTCTGAAGCATCAATTGGCTTTTTTAGAGGGACAACAAGTATCAGTTTCTTCTTCATCTCTCTCCCCCCTCCACCACTCACTCTTATGTTCTCTGCTTGCGTTCCCGCTGATGCTTAGTATTTTCAAGTCGCTTGTCTTGTATCAGTCCAGGTCTCTTGTTTTACTTTACATAGGATATATGCATATTAGCTCATTATGGGAGAGCATTGCGTGGCAACATGCAAAGATGTAGGTTCAACTCCTACATAGGCAAGTTTCTTTCAAAGCAATAATTAAGAGGAAACTTTTAGCCTTGTAATTCGAACATAATGGAATGTACATACTATTGGAAAAATATATGAAGCTCAAATCAGCTCACAAATGCTATTGTGTATTTGTGTTCAAGGGTTCTTGTGAATTCACAATATATTGTAGCAGCCTTCTGTAAAATAGGTAAATGAAGCATGATAATTGCCAAGCAACTCTAACACAAACTCACAATTGAGTGAAGTAACAAACTAACAATTCTAACTCATAAGTAATCTAAAAACACAATTATACTATAAATACTAACTGTCAGGACCATGAACCAAGCAATTTTATGAGGTTCATACATGTCGATTTAGCTGAACATCTACAACCAAGTAGGAAAGAACCTACAGACTTACATCCACCACACATAAACTAAACAGTAAGTTACCAGTAGCGTACTTGCATACAAGTGCAATCGCGCATACAGAGTCACGCGATCACTCGCACACATGCACACAAAAATTGACACATCTAATATAATTATCCTTATTATGATACTACTCTATCATAAATCGCATACCTGACTTTGACTTTGGCTTTCCTTCCACATGTAAGAACTACCTTGCTCTTGACTTGCAGCGGGAGTACATTCACCCTATATAAAAAAATAATAATTGGGTAATAACAGAAATAATTAAAGATATCTATTTTATTCATTGAAAATATTTTCAAGTTGGTAATTTCTACCAAGAGCAATTGATTGAAGCTATTCCCAGAGGTTAGAGGAAGTTGATAGTAAGTGCTGAGTTCCATGCCATATTTTCCTGCATCCTGCTTTTCAACTTGCTGTGAGGCACAAAAAAAAAAGAGTTGGTAATACACAGTATCACATAACAACATGCTTTGAACATTTATTTACTATACCTGTTGTGCTTGATTTTCTTTACTTTGTTCACCTGATGGTGCATTCTTCTTGCTGCGCTTGGTCTCGCTTGTTTTAGATGGTTGAGTTTTGACATTCTTATCATGAAATTTCTCAGTCCAACTTTTTCTCTTTTTTCCAGCCTTTGTCGATTCTTTTTTCTTCAAAGTAGCCTTGCCACTTGGTTGAGCTTGTGCATTCAAATCGGGAACAACGGAAGTAACCTGATTGCTTTGCTCTGCTTTCATGCTTGACAATTTCTTGTTAACCTCAACAATAATATTATCCAAGCCATTATCAACCAATGAGGATACTTCTACAAAGCTATATGCTTAACAAGCAACTTTTAAAAATTTCCTACATAAAGCTCTATATCTACGAGTAGCTTCCAACCGAGGGTCCTCAAGAATAGTCCTCCCACGTCTATCTTGCACGACTCCTAGCTTCTCTTGTCCAGCGTTTCAAAATATATTTCTCGGGAATCAATTTAATGTTCATGACATCAAGGACTTTCAAAGCATGAGCATATAGTATCCCCAATCTCTCAAACATTCTACAGCTACATGAAACTGTTTTAGTCGAAGCATCACCAAATACTTGGTATTCAGTATCAATAGAGCTATCATTGTCTAGGTTGAAGATGGCAACTCTATATTCATTGTGAAGTTGACCTTCTACAACATCCTTGACATAAACTGCAGTAGACAATTCATACTCATCTTGAAAGCTTGCAAAAATTTGAGGAGTGTATAGTTTACCAACTTGATTAAGTAAAGGAATTCTCCTCATCTTGATCCTTGGCAGATTTTCCTTCGAATCAAACTAATGATTTGTCTCGTTTTGACGCTTTAGATCAAGTACTCTCTCAAATTGTTTAAAAAAGTGCATAACATCCATGTTGCATTTCAGATAACCTTTTAAATCATAATTGAAACTTTTGCTCAATTAAGTGCTCCGCATCCCCAAGGAAAAACACATTTCTCATATATATATAACACTCCGCCCATTGTTTCTTGAAGGGATAAATGAAGTATAACCAAGTAACATTTTTCACTTTCCCACGCAATGCATTGAAAGCTTTTTCAAACTCTACTTCTTCTTCAATGCTATACATACATGCTTTGAATTCTCGAAAAACATCAGCTTCATTACTTAACAAGTGCTTTGTTGCATTTTCCTTTATGTGCCAAGTACATAGTCCATGCCACACATCTGGCATCACCTCTGCAATAGCAATTCCCATAGCAATATCTTGATCTATAAATTGAGTCTTTGGATGCTTATTGTCATGGGTTGCTAGAAAGGTTTCAAAAAGCCATTTAAAAGATTCAATTGTTTCATCATATAATAGAGCAGCGCCAAAAACAACCGCCTCCCTGAAATGGTTAAAACCAACAAAAACACCAAGTGGTCTATTTTCTTTATTTGCGCCGAATGTAGTATCAAAGGCAACTACGTCTCCAAATGAAGCATAGTCAATTATCATTTTTGCATCTGCCCAAAATATGTTTGTTATTTTTTCTTCACAATCCAACTGAACTGAATATTGGAAAGAAGGGTTCTCCATTGTTTGCGAGTGAAAGTGCCTTAACAAACTTCCAGCTTCCCCATACATCATATCTCTTTGGCGCTTACTCCTTAGATAATTTTTGTAATCTCGACGGATGTAGCCAAGATTTGGTGTTCCACCCACATGTGCACCAATGAACTCATATGCTGCTCTAGGCTGAATACCAAAATCATCAGCAAGTTCAATTTCAATGGCTTGTACTTCAGTTATTTTTCTTTGTGATGATAGTAAGTGACTAGTTTCTTGCGAATGGAGCACATGATTATGTTCGGATACAAAATCATGAACTTGATATTTTCCAGTAGCCTTATCTAAAGAGATACCAAGACGAACCTTGCAACCTGTTCTTCTTTCGGCTCTAGGATTTTTTGTCAACTTATCTCGCTTGTCAAGATGACGGTAACCCTCTTTTTCACATAAAAATCTTCTAGATGTCACAAGTCCATCCTTCTTACTCTTGTTTTCCCAATGTTTACGAACATTAAAACCTATCTTTCCCCCATAATTTAACCAAAAAATCCAAGCATCGTCCACCGAATCAAATTCCATGCCAACATGAGGGATCCAATTTTCCGGCACATCTACATGAGCATTTAATTCATGGTTTGTTGACGAGTCTTCCATTAAATCTGAGACACATGAATCACAAGGGATCATTTCAAGGTTCCAGAACAATAATACTAATAAGTACATAATATTTGGTTTAGTTATCAATCTCTTTCACCATTCTGTTAAATACTAAAAACTCATCAAGAATGAAGTACTTTTTTCATGTACTTAAATTAACTGCAAAAAATAAAACAAACAGTACTAACTAACTAAAATTTTAATTTAAATACATTGCCTCAAAGAAACAGAATATACACCACTCAAATATCCAAGCATATTTCAACCCATAGAATGACTCAAAAAAGAAGATTTAGGATTTCAAATTTCATTATCCTGAATGAGATACAAGTTACAGAAGAGATCTCAAACATCCAAGGAAGGATAAAAACAGCATTAGCTCTAAGTCTGCGCAGACGAAAGCTCTTGGACAGCCACTGCGAATGTTTTGAGAAACAAGCCTTAAAATTTATCACCATAAACCGCTTTATACAACTTGTACTCATCATTTAACATAATATCAGAATTCGTCAAAACAAAATGATGAAAAGTGAAAACACACTGCAATCAACCAGTTATTCAACCAACAACAGAGTTTAACAAATGATAGTAAAAAAAAACAGCAACGATATAAATGACTATTTTACTACCATCTTGGGAACAAAGTGTAACAAAAAATATGGTAACTTGGAATGTGAATAACAATTATTTAACATAAATGGAGTTTTTATTGAACATACATTGATTCAAAGAAACAGAATATACACCACTCAAATTATATGATCAATCACCTTCAATAGATCTCTTAGTCGTGTGATGAAGAATTTTTTTTAAAAAAAATCTAATTGGTACAGTACTTGTATAGTAGGTTTAGAAGTTTCTCAAACTCTTTCTTAGTCCATCAATGGAGGCTGTGATTGTGATATGGCGGCAAACTCATTAGTCTCCAGTAGGGCGCTCAAATTTTAGAATTTTATTTTATTTCCATAAATACAAATTATCTTGTTTTGAATTAATAACCGTAGATTTAGACGTAGGGCTGAAATTAGCCAAACTTTACATGGTAGAGTTCTCCTAGAACTCTAGAGGATCCGGATTCCACGGGAATCACATCCACGAGCCTACGTGGACACGAAAATGAGGAATTATTTACCACTCAACACTGTAAGGGGAGCTTTTTTTTCATTATTAACGCTGTTTCAGGAAATTGTTCGTGATATCCCAGCAAAATTGTACTTTCGCATAAGCTTTATTGTCCACCACATAGTCATTTAAAGCATGGAGTAAGATAACATATCCGGGACTAATTTAAACTTAAACTAGAGAATTATAAGCATCTTATATTAAAATAACAATGTACATTAACACAACTTCTATTATGAACAACACTATACCTGATATGATCAGAACATTCAACATGTACATGTTTCAATACAGAAAAACCATCTTCGTGATCATTTGTGGAGATGTTGAGCTGCAACTGATGTCAAAAAATATGACTCAAAGTTTATAAGTGAGAATGACTTAGAGTTCATCTTTTACGGGCGAGTCGAAACATTGTTCATCCCAATAATATGGATACTTCAATCTGGCAGCAGTATGAGGCATAAGCCAGTCTTCATATATGAACCTAGAACGTAAACGTCAAAGTTAATAACTTGTACATAGCCAGCGCCCCAAGATGCATACAGGAATTGCAAAGCAATTCAACGTTCATGGATGAGAATGTAGTACAATTACATCACAATTCTTAGTTACCCTCTAAATTGCCCTGTTCTTCAGGGCAATAATCCATAACGTCAACAAGGAATGAAGACTGAAATAAATACACTATCACAGAATTTAACCTTTGTTGAAATTTAATAGGTTAGCCTTATCGATAAACTAGAGGGAACTCTTCTTCGAATATTAAGAATTTCCTGGACTATCTCATGCAGTAGTTCCATCAGCCATCAATAATTGTCATTAACAATTTGCTAAAACACATATGAGTACTAATGATCAAGATCGACAGTGAAGTAGGGCATTTAAAATAAAAATAAATAAAAAATTTCTCTCCCTTTCAAGATCACATCTCTTAGTACAGCTCATATATACTACTTCACTGAGTTGGAATGTTAGGCATCGGAAGAATGACAGTCGAGGGCATACGAAATGTTCAAGACCTGTCGACTTCTAGACAAATTTCCTCTCAATCATCTTACTCCAAGGTCCAAAAGAAACCACGCTAGTGTTCTCTTCTTCTTTTTTCGGCCTATTTGCTTCTCTTTATTTTTTCTCTCTAGCCGACTATTTATGCTTTTCCTTATCTCCCCTCATCATCTACCAACTCACCTTTAACAATTCCTGGGTCCTCTAACTTTTCCTTCACTTCACCTCACTCTCATGCCCTTCTCTTCTACAATATGGTATTGTGGGTGTGCCATAATGAAAATTGGGGTAGATGGTTATTGTGGTAGGGTTGGATATCTTGATTTTAGACAGCTGTGGTGGCGTTGGATATGGTGGCTTACAATGTTGGATGATTGGTGCAAGAAGGTACTTGGAGGTGGTGAGCTTACGGTGATGGAAAGGAAAGGCAAATTTGGTGGCAAGCTGGTTGAGGATACGAGGCAGGATTTCTGTTAGGATACTCTCCACCTTATAAATTTTCTCAAGACAGACCTGTTTCCAAAATTTCCAAAATAATCTCCAATTCAGCAATTTTAATGCAAGATAACCACACTCATAACATTTAAGATTCCTCCAATATTTTAATGCAGACGTTGATATAGTTATAAAGCCACTCTTTCTCTCTTCTCTCTACCTGTCAACAGAGCTTGAATTTCCATTATCTATTACCTAAATCCTCATCAACTCAGGTTATGATGAGCTCTAATAATTATAATCATTAGTCATTTACCCTAATTTGGTGCTCGAAGCACCAGTCATCACACAAACCACCACGATGTTCCTTTAACAACTTCTCACAAATTGTTGCCGATTTGATGTGACACTGGAATATATTGGTGTCAAGAATATCATCTAAAAAGTAATCCCAATATATTGTATTACAAAGACGTGGAATGCTATTTAGATAATTGTATATGATGATGATATTCATGCTCATGGGCAAGTGACAAGTCATAATAGTAAAGGCGGTTAGAGTGATGAAAGTGCAGCGGATGAGGATACTAAGAGGCCTATTAATTAATTTTAAGTCTTAGCACTGTTACTATTTTCCATGTAATCCAAAGAAGATATGGCTCAGAGAAGGGATGAACTTTCTCACCATTTCCTTAAATGGTAGTATCTCACAAGTCAAACCGACATCCTCAAAATAAATCAAACAAAGGCCACCTTTTAGTATGCATTTATGTACTTTAGAGCATGCTAAAAAAATGGGAGAATATAAAGAAAAGGAATTAAATCGACTGTCAGAGTAAAGAAAGTTACACTTTCACTGGAGGACGTGATATAATAACCACCATTTGCAGATCTTCATTGTTATCAGTGTTCCAGACCTGCGCATCAAAACAAAATTAAGGGACATAAACAGTTGTTCCTTATCAAGGAGATGAAGAATTAGAAAAGCATGCATACTCTTGTTTACCGCAAGGGAAAAACAAAACAAAAAAGAACTTGGCTATACCAATAATCCATTCTTGAATAAGAAAGAAAGCAATGGAAACAAGGCATGAAGCACAAACTTCTAATGTTATGACATTACCACATCATTTAAACAGATATGGTCATAATGTCAAAACTAGCGACACTTTCTCTTTCTTTCTTCACA
This sequence comes from Beta lomatogona, assembly GCA_947646795.1. NCBI lineage: Eukaryota > Viridiplantae > Streptophyta > Magnoliopsida > Caryophyllales > Amaranthaceae > Beta > Beta lomatogona. The sequence continues at coordinate 520,951 of CANSNZ010000423.1, read as the reverse complement.
AAAATAATCATGTACGAAGGGAAGGCAATCACGAACTCCCCTGGTAAAATCTGCTGTAATAAACTACTATTCACATCCTAGTCACAATGTTATGAAATTTTAATAAATGATGGCAAAGTCGAGAACAGATAGCCTCAACAACCTGAAAGTGATCTTAATCAATGAAAAGCCTCATAAAAGTACAAGAAGTGCTCGACTTGACCATTTCAGCAGGACGAGTCTTCAAAAAGTACACTAACGAAATTAAGTGCAGCTTAAATCCCCATCCAAATGAGTGCTAGTTAGTCCGTAGACCAAACTTTCCTATTCCTCAAGGACAAGAATGTTGAGGTACCCCCAACTATGTATTTTTTGGTTTGATTTTTATTTGAAGAATCAAATTGACAGCCTCCCAAACATTTACAGATAAGAAGTTCATTATTGCTTTTTTTTGTCTATGGTAACTTGAGTGAAGAAGAGAAAATGAGAAAGTGTTGCAGATGCAAGCGAAACAAAACAACAACTAGAAAAACATTGCATTTATGAGAATTCTCGAAATGGCAGAACATGAATAGAGAATATTGAACGACTGGGTTTAAGAAATTTTGAGAAAAGCTTTAAAGTTTTGAAAGGCAGAACCTTCTGCTTGAACAGGATCAAAGAAACTTTTGAAATCCTCGACAATGTGTAGGGTGAAGGTGTCTAAAAGGTGCAGGGAACCCATTGGCCTTCTTATCATTTAGCTCTTCAAAGTGCTCACGGTACTTCCATCTAGTGCAGTATTTGATACCAAATTACTTCAATACCACTACAGGTGTCAGTTCGGACACACAAAGAGTTCTGGTCCGTTGCAGGTCATCACTTTCTGGGTTGTAGCTGGGTCGGACACCAATCGATTTCCTTCAGTTTCACGGGTCGGTTCAGAAACTGACAGCTCTAAATACCACAATAAATACAACAATGGTTACTCAATTATGTTTTTATAGTAGTAGTCCCAATTTCCATTCAGCTCCTAGTTTTTCCCATTACATTAATACCATGTTCAAAATGGTAACTTTATTCTACGTGGAGCCGAGGATCAAACTTTTTGAATCTAATTGTTCGAGAAGAAGGGTGGTAATAGGTCTCTAAGTTCAAAATACTTTTCTTTAAGGAAAAATTGTTAAGAATAAGCCAACCTTTGGCCGGTCTACTCAAATAAGTCGGACTTTTGATGAACTAAGAATAAGCAAAGTTTGTGATGGTATTAGATTTTATTAGGTTTAACATGTAAACAACCTATTATTATAGGTAACCCATCCTCATGTCTTTTTTTTATTGGGTTAAATCATAAATTTTAATTTATTTCTAAATATTAATTAGAATAACATTTAAAAGAAAAATCTTCCCTACTCATCTCTCCTCTCCTCTCCTTCACCTGCCCTCCTCTAACCCTTGACACCCCCTCCACTTCCACCCCCTCCCCAGCCACCAGCCCTCTCGCAACAGTTCGAAAGCACTAGATATCATCTCTCCAACAGAAGTATTCGAGCTTACCAACAACCTCACTCTCTCTCTCCTCGAATCAAGCTCCTCCAGTCCTCACAATCCACAACACAAACCCATCCTCTGTCTCTCCTTTAGACGAGTGGAAGTTGAAGCACTTCATCATCAACTTCCTCAAATCCTCCTCTCTCCCCATTGTCGTCCCCGAAGACGACCTCAAAAAGTGGAAACACGAAGACCCTGTTGCTGTTGCTAATCTCTTTTTTCGTGATTTAGGGTTTGTTGTCTCACGTTCGAACAAATGTAGGAGCTTTGAGTACGATCTTTCGTTTGAGAAGAGGTTTCTTGAATGGAGAGATGTATGGCAAAATGATATGGGGTTAAGGGAAGGTGCGAAGAGAGAGATGGAGGGTGCGAGCGAGAGAGAAAGAGGGCGATGGGGTGAGAGATCAGATAAGAATGAAGGTTTTGGGGTGGTGGGTGGGTGGCGAGAGGGTGGTGGTTTTGGTGGGGAGGTGGTGGTCTGGTGATGGTGGAGTGAAAGAGGAAAGAGAGTAGTCTAAAGGAAAAAGAAATTACAAAAATTATCTAATGCTAATACCCCCACAAGCTTTGCTTATTCTAAATTAATAAAAAGTCCGACGTATTTTAAGCAGACTGGCCAAAAGTTGGCTTATTCTTAACAATTTTTTCCTTTCTTCAATTATTTAATCTTTCCTTATAGAGTCGTCATGAAAAGGTCATGTTATTACCAACATTATGAGTTGCCAAAAAAACAATTACCAAATAATGCTTAATATAAACCATAAAAATTACCAAGCGACAAGCATAGCTTGGTTTAGTAGGTAGGATTTGGGCTCAGTTTTCCGTACCACCCAACATCAATTCCCACTGAACAGGTAAGATTCGCCTTCCCCTTTATCTGAAGTTCTCAACCCTCTTCAGAAAACACAATTGCTCACTCAAATTATAGACTTACCCAGAAAGCGCCTCCCACCTTACTTCCTCAGAAAAGTCAAAAGTAAAAAAAAAAATATCAACATGATACTAATAAATGCAATGGTTGTTTTCATCTATACATTTCCGAATTTGCAATCTTCTACCTAGATGGGTAATAAGGCTTGTTACTACACACGTATGTGCGTAGGATATTACAGATGCAATTTGGAACACTCCACCTTGCCCCTTCCACACTCCTCCCTCCCTTCCCAAACGGAAAAAGAAAGGAAAGGGAAAAAAAAACTGAAATTTTAGAATTTCTTTCTTCAGCAATACCTCGACATTTTTAGTAGCCTTTTCTTTTTTTCCTAAGTAATAATGGATTGGAAAAAACAAAGAGGGTGTTTCCTATCTAGCAGACGGATACAACAAAATATCATCCCTATAAGTCATTATGCATAATCTTATCTTCCATATGAGATATGACTGGCTCTCCACAACCAGCACTTGGGTCAAGTTGTACAAGCAAGTTCAGCTCTGGAGCAAAGAAACATAGGACTATACCACATGACTGGCTCTTCCTTCCTCAGTGATCACACAGTTCCATTAGCCTAAAAGTTGACTCTCTTTCCACCTTTATAGAGATTAACATCTAAAGAGAGAATATTACATACATGCATTGACTTTTCATTACAAGGCACACTTCTCATAACACCTATAAAAGAGGTGATCCTAGAATGATAAAAAAGAGGACACTCAAAGGTTTAATCCCCACACCAAATTCCATGCCAGAACAGCAAGCTGAATCAGCTCCTTAGCTTAAAACCAACAAAAGAGTTGAATTATGCAAAAGTAGACTTCCAAAACCCACTTCCACTGAGAGGGGCCAGGGAAAAAAAATTAAAACAAAAAAATAAAAAACGGCAAACAAACAAACCGAAAACACTTGTATGCTCACAAACTCTACCCTCTCAATACCACCGTATTTTTTAGCTAGCAAATGTATCTCCCTATTAACTTTTCATCATAATTCATAGCTAAAGTTTTAGTCTAGAGACTTTTGTCAATAACAGAGAGGATTAACTATGGTATTGAATCTCGATCGCAACAGCATTACAAAGGCATTTAAGCATACACTGTATAGGCTGCGACTTACGGAAACCATCCGCATTGCCCGCAAAATTTCGTGACCGCATACGAGATTTTAAACCATGGGTCTAATACAAGTCCCCGATGAGATGAAGAACTTAACAGTACAAAACCTCTTTAATTACTCTCTATTCCAGACCACAAGTCTTAGTGTCCATAACCTACAGTTTCGGGGATAGTGAACATAAACCACAAGTCAATAGGAAATCTTCAAAAGCTTCTCTCCAGCAAGATGAACCCCCCCCTTTTCCCAGTTCCCCAGTTCAGTAAGAAATTAGATATCCATATCGAAATAATCTCTGAGAACTCCCAATATTGCAATCTTAGATAGTTAAATACACTTCCACTTGAAACGGTTCAATCACAAGACAACCCAAATAAGGCAGCAGAAATAACAGCACCAGAACCTGAGAAATCAGCAAAACAGTGCACATTTAGGATCAAACCAACTAAAAAGCCACCATAGATCTCATCCATGATGAATAAAATGCTGCAAGGGATCAAAGGTTGTGATTGTGGAAAAAGAAGAGTTACCTAACTAATCCAAAATTCTAACATTAGACAAAAAATGATTCGATCATATGTTACTAGATAAACATGTTTTATAGTTTGTTCAAAAAATTGCAACGATGTGAAATTATTTGCACTTTTAGCTTGCACTCTCATGTATAAAAGGTCATGCTTCCTGTGATAAAGTCCTAATAAAATATTTAATACAAAATATTTAATACATTCTCAATTCCCACATGCAATGCTCGATTACAGAGATCTACGGTTTGAAGCTATTCTGGAAGTCTTTCTCACTATTATTTCAAGGTGAGGAAATGCCCTTGTAGTTTCCCATTACATAGTTCACTAGTGGAGTATATCTTCACCAAAAAGAGGACAACAAGCTCACAAAGTTCAAAAACTCGAGCCCACCTAGGCATTGTGGAGTTCAAAGCAACTAAAACAACTCCCTAAGCAGCCAAATGACACTCAACAAACCCCACATCTGGCACCACCCTTCTACTCCACAATTAATTATGTCGGCTTCCAACATGCACTCTATAGAGTGAACTTCTACAACTCCAATGAAGCAATAAACATTATTTTCATTCAATTTTGATAACTAAAGTAAAAACATTATTATAGACTAGGATCTCTATAAATATATGTAAATACTTCCAATATGTTCTAGAAACAATTTAGATATTAGCATCACATAGGCACAAATTAGTTTACCTGGTGAGCATCATTGACAGGGATAATGAAGGTGCTGTTTGCAAAGATGGGAAACACTTTAGGGTAGCCAGGATATCTTCCGTGTGAGTCTGAAGCAAGATGAAGTGTACCATTACCCTTCAAAACAATAAAAACCTCTTCGCATGAGTGCCTGTGAATTGGTGTGCGTGATCCAGGAGAAAAGGTTTGAAGCCACACCTCAATCTGCCAAAATTACAAAAATATGCAAAATTTTAAGCCATAACATGGACCATGAACTGCATGTGTTTTCGCCAAATATATACTACAGGGATCTTAGAACCACAACCATGACAATTCAAATTCTGAAGTGATCTCTTGATATTGTCTAGATAAGGTAAGCTCTTGCTTTCTGTAACACTGTAAGGGTCTATATTGTTCAACTTATTTTCTTAAAATAATTAAGAAAAGTTCATGAGTTAAGCAAAGTTCAGAAAAATAGGAAAAGTTCAGAATGTTCAGAAAAATTAAGAAAAGTTCAAGAAGTTTAGAAAAGTTGAGAGAGATTAAGAAAAGTTCAGAAAATTTTCAGCAAAGTTCAGAAAAAGTAAGATAAACTAAGGAAAACTAAGTTGACTAGAACAGGCTCTCATTCCCTTTAAAAGGGGTTGATTCAGATCACCACATTCAAAGAATATATGCTTTTATGGTTTAATCAGAAGAAAAATAAAGGACAATGCAAATTTGAGGTTAGATATCAATTAGAAGTTGTTTGGTTTAAGATATGGAATGGTAAGGGAATGGATATAAATAGAGAAGGGAAATGATAACAAAAATAGTTACCTTTATTGAGTGTTTAATTCAAGCCAAGGAATGGAAATGAATGGTAATCATTACCACCAAGTAATGGATTTTGTACTTGAGGGGAGAGGAAGGTAACAGATTAATGAGAGGTTGAACCAAGCAAGAAGAAAGGAATTCGGTAATTGATTTTGTTTTTGAAGCCCAAAAATAGTGAACCAAACGAGACCCCTTTGTGTGATTTTTCTAAATGTCGAGTTAACCATGAACTGTCCCATTCATCCATTAGAATTCTTTCTAAATGTCGAGTTACCAAAAACGCAGCTACATGCACAACTTTCTTCCTTGGGATAGAGATGAGGCAAAAAAGAAAAGGGCAGAGAGAACAAGTGAGCATAGAGGCCAAAAGTTTTATTTCTTTCTTTCTTTTCTTTTATTTAGGGTTTTTGCTTAATTGTAATGATCACTAAACAAAAATATTTCAATTTCATCATTTGAATTACTAGACTCTAGTTGTTTTTTTATATTACTTTCAAGAAAGTCATGGCCTTTCATAATTATGATCCTCAATAAAGTTACTTCTAAAAGCTTCCAATATTCCTAACCAACCAAAAAAAATAACTTTTAACCACAAATTCCTTGAACCATATCATTAGAAAACTTCACATCTCGGATCAAATCAATTGCTTGTTCAAATTTGAAAACCTATATTCTTTGAGCATTGCAACTGTCATAGAGGACATACTTGTTCATTATCAATTTATTAAAATCAGAGATCAACCAAACCAAGTCAAGCCCAGCCAAGATCCCAACAAAATTTTCAAAAGGAAACTAGCCAGCAAAGACTTACAAGAAAAGAAAAACCCAAATGTAGGATAGGGCCATCTAAAGGTGCAATGTTCTAATCAAAAGCACTATAAGAAGTTAAAAAGGAAAAGAAAGGAAATGAATTGATAAAGAGAAAGGGATTGAGAACTAAACAAAAACCCCTAAACTTGTGTTTGGTTGAGCAAAATTAAAACCTCTCCAACCCCAAATCTCCATTAAGTCTCTCTTTATCAACCTTGGTTCCCCAACCCCCACTTTTGTTAACTCATCTCACCACTAGAGCCCTACCCATGGTCACCACAAGAACACCCCAGCCTCACCACCAGCCACCGCGAAGGCACCATAAGATTTAAGCCTCGAACTGCACCTTTAGTGGTTGGATTGGATGGTCAAGGAACAGTCCCACACTCACACCACCAAAAATTTTGTTATAGGCTAAAGTTGGCCGGGAACCACCTTTGTTTCACTTTTTTTGGGTAGTTTATGCTTGACAGAATATCAATATAGTTAGGATATATTTTGTTCCTGGAGATATACTTTGTATAGGTTTCCTAATCATAATAGGACTATCCTAGGATGTAACATTATACATATTGATCAATGGTAATCACTCCAGTGGAGGAGTTTTCCCAAATCTAGCATGGTATCAGAGAGTACATGAGGAGTTGGTCATATAAGCCGTCGCACCGGAATCCATATACCATGAGTTGTCTTGAGGAAGAGTCATGGTGGCAAAAGAATGGCTCAATTCAGTAGGAGTCATAAGGGGCCCATAATCCGGATAAGAAGCATGAGAAATCTGATGAGCTTGTGGTATTGGTCTTTGGGCCATAAGTGGGAGCAGGCCCATAAGGGGCTGGGTATGTAAGACGTGGAGGGTAAACTGCTCCTGAAGGCCCCAGCAGCCCAGTTAGGAGTCCAAGCAGTATTAGCGTGCAAAGGAGGAGATGCTGGGGATATTTGCTGAATTGGGCCGGCCCAATTTGTATTTGAAGATTGCACCTGCGGTAATGCGTGAGACTGCTGCTGGTGGGAACTTCGCCCACGTCCCCTTCCCCTGCCCTAGCAGCCACCCCTGCCACGACCGCGGCCACCGCTGCCGCGCTGACTGGGCGGCTGAGCGTGCGGTGCAGCGGTGGTGGTGCGGTGGTGTGGTTGGTGGTGGTGTTATGCGAAGCACCCGTTTGATTATGAGCAATAAAGGCCGAATTTTGTGGGCTGGAATCATTAGCACGACGAGCTTCTTCAAGAAGGAGACGCGAGCGAGCCGATTCAAAAGTGGGAGAGAGGCTCAGTTTGTTGAATCATAGTAGCCACAACATCATAATCCGTGTTAGTTAGACCAGAAACGAGACGCAACACTAATTGTTATTCAGAGAGACAGGATGATCAACATTGACAAGTTGATCTTTTAAATTTTTCAATTGTTGACAGCTAGGATGCTCGGACTCGGGTACGGGTATGAGGGTCGGACACGGGAAATTCTAAACTCAAGGACTCGCGGACTCGTTTGTTAAGTGTCCAAAATTTGAATATGGACTCGGGGACACGGCAACCAATGAAAAATATTGAATTTATTTGTATCCGAAGTATATTTTTAGTTTTTTATAATTATTTTTTAGTATTTAATTTCTTGAAAAAAGAGAGTAAACACTCCGTAATCTTGATAACATGCTGCTTAGTGCTTAGGAAATCAGCAGAAAGTATAAAGTTACTGCAAAGAAAGAGAACATAAGGATTTTTTTAAAAAGAAAAGGAAAGAATCAGTGATTGGGTAGAATAAAAAAATCAAAAGAAAGGAATAGGGTGCAAGCTGTAAAAGTGCAAAAGAAATAAATGATACAAATTGCCAGCTGTAGTATTAACAACTTGAACCATTAAACAATACTGACCGTTCATTTACCCTTACCCAGAACACCAAAGTTTTTCTCTCACTCTCTTCTCTCTTCTCTCTCTGCAAAAGCTTGGGTGCCGAGTCCACTTTCTCCCCCAAAGGTCTGACCCGGATTTCATGTCGGCACCCGCGTCGTGTCGTGTCGTGTCGACACCGGTGCGGCGGGGGTGATGGCGGAGTCCGAGCTTCCCAGGTTGACAGTATGTAGAAACATTTGAAAAATTTTGATAGATGTAGGGAAGTAAATTGGTTTTCAAGATAGACGGCTCGAGTTGCTTTATTATCTTGAAAAATACCTTTGAGTTTGTTCCAGATTTGTTGTGCGTAAATCCACTGTTTCACAATAGAGTCTAGACGCTTCCACATAGTGTCAGAAATATCAGTGGGACGGGGGAGAGTAGAATCAATGTGATCTAAAACATTGAAGGCATGGGCATGCGTCTCAAATAATTCAACCCAGTTCGTAAATTGTACCTTTTCACGATCAAGAATTAAAGGTATAGCATTCTTGATGTTATTTAACGATAGGGCCGGATGATATTCGGTAGACGGAGGGTTGGAAGGTTGGGTATTTGCCTTGGTAGTACCGTCGGTTGTCATGGTTGACTTTTGTGGGAAGATGCTGCCAAGAAGAATAATGTGTTGTAGGGAGTAACACACGTGGCCTAACAAAGCAGACACTTAGGGAGACAAAGTGACGGAGATTAAAACACACCACAAGGAAAAAAAGTGGAGGGCAAATAAAAAATTCGCTAAAGACTGGTGGACGGTGGTGGCCACGGCCCTAAGGAAAAAAAAATTATTTTGTGGAAGCTAAAATAAAACCTAAAGCTATGATACCATGCTAGATTTGGGAAAACTCCTGGAGTGATTACTATTGATCAATATTTATAATGTTACATCCTAGGATAGTCCTATTATGATTAAGAAACCTATACAAAGTATATCTCCAGGAACAAAATATATCCTAACTATATTTATATTCTATTAATGCTTAACTATATCGCTTCTTTTGGTAGTGGTCGGTTTTCAAAGTGGTAGGGTTATCTGGTTGTGAGTGGTGAGTGGTGAGTGGTGAGTGATGAGTGGTGAGCAAATGTGGTCGCGTTGTGAGTTTCTGGTGGTTGAATTCAGGGAAAAAAAAGGGTCGCGGTCACGTTCGTGGGAACGGTCGCGTTGTCGCAGAAACGGCTTATAACGGGAAAATAGAGCGTTTCGCGGCCGCGGGCCGACGCGGTGAAATTTTTTTAAAAAAATTCACATTGAAATGTTTTAACCTTATTTGCATTGTTTTAGTTCATGAAGCATTACTACAACATAATATAATCAAATCTATTAGAATATCATGTTTCATCAACTATATAATTAAATCATAAAAAAATTAGGCCAATGTTTGAAAAGAATGAATGTAACCGGGATAAAAGCGTTCTAACGCGGCGATGTCGCGTTACGGAACATACAACGAGGCCAGAAGTATGTGAATTTTATTATGCCGTTCCGTAACGGGATTTCGTGGAACGGCAAATCCAAAATCCGTTACAGAACGGCCGTTCTGTAACGGAACGGGAGAGTTTTAATTCCCTAGTTGAATTGGACAAAAGAAGAAAAGAGAAACAAGGTAGGGGGAAGAGAAAAGAATTCTATCAAAGTGAAATTATTTAGCAGTAAAGTTTGTTATATAATCAGAAATTCAGGATTATAAGAAAAAAGAGGTCCCTAGAAGCCAATGGAACATAACAAGGAAATAACCTCTCAAGTACCAACACATAGGAATGATCAATTCACCTTCACAGCAATATTTCTCCAGGTTTTACAATAAAATATAATTGAAAATGTTTACATACAGAAATCAACAAGTTAATCTATGAGTCGACGACTGATTGATGAAAAAAACAGCACCTGAGGATTCCAAATGATCAACACAACTTTGTGGAAAAGTACATGATTTCTACTATGAGGTTGTTGAAATTTGCAATTCACTAGCTACCATGAAATGAAAAATAACTAATGAATGAAATATATAGTTGTAGCCATATACTTGCCTCTTTCATTCCGTGGAAGAGAGACCCGGCAAGGGTAATGTGAGAGAGGCCTTCTCTACCATAGTTACTTTGTGGAAGCTCATTTATATTCCTCACAAGTGGAAATCCTGCATCAGTAGCAAACAAAAATCGAATCCTTTTCTATACAACATATATTCTTGCCCAAGAACATCACTCCTTCACTTGTCCAACATTTCCCAAGGTGCATTTTTGCGCCCTAGAAAATAGTTTAATCTAAGTATCAAAAGAAAAAACAAACTAAAAGATCCCTTTTCTCAAGAAGTTAAAAAGAAATGAAAGCATTCAAAAATTAGATACTAGCATAAATTGGAATCAATGGACAACCAATACATTTTCTAATCTAGTGCTAAAAAAAGATTTCATCCTCTCGCTTTTACTCGCTCATTTTTTCTCTATTTAAACTTCTCCTTTTACATTTATTGTGTCTTCTGTCGCGGAAATGATTTCTTTGTGACAATTCATGATAGCAGACCCCAAACCAATTTGGGACTAAGGCTTTGTTGTTGTTGCTACTAAAAAATATTTCAAAACATCACGTTGTAAGCCACACATGCCAAAAGCGATGCATGTACATCAAATATAATGATGAAGAAAGAATATGACTACTCCATACTGCTGATAGTTCCATTAATAAGGTTCCCAGGCTTGAAAAGGCTAGGGAAAGGAAGATGGGACACCCAAAAAAAAGCACAAAATTACACCCAAACCTCCATCCCTTTGTCTAAAGAATATCTGAATAACGTATCCCCATCTCATATCCATATCACCATCTCAACCTTGTAAACTTAGTAAAGAAAGGAAAAATGTCCTTTTGCTAAGGAAGCGCTTGTAATGGATGAATCAAGGAAAAAATTTGCGGATGCGGATGCGATCGCGGTAGCGTTGGCGTTGTCGCGGAAGCGGCTTGTAATGGATGAATGGAACGGATCGCGGCCGGCGCGGCGTGAATTTTTTCAAAAAAATCACATTAATATCTTCTAACCTTATTTGCATTGTTTTAATTTATAAAGCATTATCACAACATAATATAATCAAATCTATCATAATATCATGTTTCATCAACTATATAATTAATTCATAAAATATTTTTGACCAATGTTTGAAAAGAACGGATGTAACGGGGATAAAAACATTCTAACGCGGCAAGTTCGCGTTATGGAACGGACAACACGGCGAGAAGTATGTGATTTTTAATATGGCGTTCCGTAATGGGAGTTCGTGGAACGACAAAATCCAAAATCAGTTACAAAATGACCGTTCTGTAACGGAACAAGAGAGTTTTAATTCCATGGGATGAATGGAACATATAAGGGCCAACAAGGCGTAAATTAATGGCATTAAGGGGTTTGAACCTCACTTGCATTTTTTCAAGTTGAAGGAGATATGAGAGTGTTATATATCTAGTTTATGAATAATTGATTAAATTAATATGTTAAACTAAATAACTAGTTAATACAATATTTTTGGCCAATTTTGACAAAAGAAAAGACGTAATGGAAAAACAGCATTCTAAAGCGGTGAGTCACTCTCATGTATGAGAGAACCTGCAAGAAGAAAGTGATTTATATCATAGCGTTCTGTAACCGGGTCCCATGGAACGACGCCTCTGAATTCTGTTACATCTCAGTCTCTATGTTACAAAACGGCCAAGATTTAATTTTCTATGCCATATTTCACCTTTCAAAGATCATAAATTAGATACACACCCATGATAAACAAGGTGAATTCAGTAAAGCCCGAAATATAAACGCTTAATGACTCACAATTCGAAACCATCTACTGCTACTCAATCTGTTACACGCCATAAAGTGTACTTTCTTCTCACCTTGGTTTTCTTCTTTTGCGTTCATTGACCCCTAATCTTCACTATCTTCCTCACCATCCACGACAAGCCGATATTATGAAACTATATGACGAGACTAATCTAATGCAGCTTAGGTGGAAGGCGAAGAAGGCCCCCTTCCAATTTTGAATTTGCCTCAAACAAAAGAGAATCCCGAGATTGGGAGCTTGTTAATATCTTGATATAGATGGAAGAACTATCCCCTGAACCAGTGAATTGACTTGTAAGGTGACTGAAAAGTAACCCAACCATAGTTTCAGCCAGATATAGGTTGCTACCAGAATACCTCAACTTGGTTGAATCCTTCAGAGCCTTGATCCACAACCTAGAGAACCTCCCGAGTGAACTTCAATGGAAGGTAAGATCTAGTTCCTTATATTATATTGCATTTACAATTGCAAACACTATAACTAGCTTAACAAGAGAGTGTTTGGATGGGAGAAGACCATTTTCATGGAAAAGTGGTTTCATTTTCCTTTATTTGGTTTGTCAAGGATGGAAATATTATCCAATAGTTGAAAAGTAGTTCTCCCTCCTATTTAAAGGAAGGAATTTCACATTTCCCTCTCAATTCCTTGCATGTCTTGCTCTTTCTCTTCTCCCATCCATCCTCTTTATTCCATGTAAATTTTTCCATTTTTCTATAAACTTTATTGTGAGTTGTGAGAAACCAAATAAATGAAAACAAAGCCTGATAAGGTGCTTTAAAAGGAAAAGCTCAGTGAATGGAATGAAGTGACACAGCAGATAAGCATTCAAAGAATGTCCCCCTATGCAATACAGCTACTTTGGGCTAGGTCAATGCAGCAAGGACTTGACTTGGCATGCTATTCTTTCCCAAATTCATTTCCCCTTTAACTAACGAACTCAATGAAATGCCAACCGCAGTACTGTCAAATATGCAAGACCTGGTTTATGCTATCAAGCTCCAATGCCCTCTCGCGCTTCACTTAACTTTTTTCTAATCACCCTTCAATTTTTCTGAGTTGTTCACTTTATACATTCAATTCACACGCATAAACGAAAAGAAGGACTTGGATTGCTATTCACTATCAAAATTGTAATAGGTGGTGGGACTCTAAAGTGCAAGAGCATAATATGAAGTTTAAGCAATGGTTTATATGAGGCACATCCGCACATATATCTAGCATACCGTGCAAGTAAACATCATCTATCACAGCCGCTTGCAGTAGGCATCATCTACCACATTAGTATATGCAATCGCTTTGCTGCTATATTTATTAGGTGTATCTTCTGGTCCTGCTTCTAATATGTAATCTTTGGGGTTCTTTTCTAGCACACAAAACAGAAATTTGTTTCTTTTTTTTTTTTGGCTCTGATTAAATTCACAGAAACTCGTGTGAATTCTTTTGGAAAAAAAAAACGATGACAAACTTCAAACTGAAGTATTCATCGCTTCATATCAAACAATCCGCCACATGATTTCTCAAAACTATATTTATGTTGGTATTAAATTTCCCCCAAAATAATTAGTTAGCTAATGTTTTCCCATACTCTTCATTCGATGATATACAATGAAGTTTGACATTTATATTTTACTTTCACTAATAAATTTCGGGAATCAAGAGATTTATAGTATAATCAACTTCTGATAGCAAACCCTGAAACCCAGTACAGAAGAAATCGTTCTGGAAATTGAAGAACTCACCATTAATGCCGCATTTTGAAGCTAAGAGCGTCGGCGCTAAGAAAAGCTTAGTGATGAGCGCAATCAGAAGCAGAAACCGCCTAAGATCACACATTCCTTCACGCTCGATCCTCCCGACGGTGAAAGCAAGCAAGGTAACCATTTGCCAAAATATTTTTGAAAGAAAATCTATAAGATTTGCCCAAATTACTACATACACACGTCCCTACGAAGAGAATCATACGTACGAATACAGGAGCTAGCTGTGGGCATGGGAGTGCACATGCACCCCAAATTAGAAAAAAAAAATATTTATGTGAAAAAGTAATCTGCGCCAAACACACAACCGTGTGCATCGTGCAACAACAGTGCGCTCAGCGCAGAAAAGCAGCGACCAACACAATATTCTCGCGTTTGAGAATTGCCCAATTTGAAAGCCTTACTTTGCGTGCATGTATGATCCGGTTGTCATTAATGACAAAATGATCCAATCTTGTGAGTTTTCACGCGTTTGAATTGTCAGTTTGATAGCCTTAGGGCCTGTTCTCCCCATCTTATTTTCAGTTAAGTTCAGTTCAATTCAGTTGCAATCAGTTCAGTTCACTTCAGTTCAGCTCAGTTCTTAAATTATTATCATTACTATTAGTTATAATTTAATTCAGTTCAGTTCAGTTCAGCTCAGCTCAATTCAGTTGCAATCAGTTCAGTTCAATTCAGTTCAGTTCAGTTGTTTTATGCCGAAGAGAACGGGCCCTTACTTTTCTTTTGGCTTTTTGTCTTTTTCCCCAACTTTATGATTCCTTCTCCAAGTTTTTGAGAGTTCTTCTACTAAGAATCTAAGATCATTTGCAATTAACAATCAACCTTACTTCCATCTTATTAGCCAATTTGATCACTCCTTTTCTCTTTCTTTCACAGCCCATCTCTAGATAAATTGTTAATACTTTCACGGTTCATATTTCCTTGCTGCATTTTCTTTTTCGAAAAACAAAACTATTAACTTTGATTGATTATTTTGCTTTTTTTTTCTTATAAATAAAAATATAGTTATATATGGTATTGTTACATTCGTCTTGATGTGTAGATTTGTGATATCACATTTTTAAAATTTTACTTGAATTAATAATAGTTTTGAACCATAAAATCTGATTTCATAAAAAAATTATAAAATATTTATTTGAAAAATTAAATAATTATTATGACTAACTAAACGGGCTTTGAAATTGGATTCTATTTTCTATGGGCTTTAAAACATAGCTCGGATTCAAAAAGGTTTGGACAAAGCTTTCGATTGCTCTTCTTCAGTCCGAACCGCACGACAATATGTTTTATCATTGGATGTTAAAAGGGGAACAAATTTATGTGTGTACACTCTACAGTTGAGGAGATAGATTTTTTTCCCATGCTGCCGTCAACCCACAATCTCCAAAACCCGATATTTTATCTCTTCCAAGTTCCCTCTTTCACTGGTATAGGAGATAGAGTTCACCACCACCAACCCACCACATCTTTGCCGGCACAAATCTTCTTATCTGAGTGTCGAATAGTGGAGGAGTGACGTTTTCCGTTATTGTGGCCGACGAGCAATGGTGTGGCGCTATGACAGGTAAGGCTCTTTATTGATTGCTAAATTCTTGAGCAGTGTCTTCCCAAATTCTTAGTTTCACTGAAAGAATAAATTACTAATGCTAATGAAATGTGAGAATTAAAATTAAGGGTTGAAGAAGGAGAAAGAAGTGGAGGATGAGTGTTTGACAACCGAATTGTTCGCGAGCCTTTTCGAGCTGAGTTAAGGCTTACTTGTCTCGAGCTCGAGCCGAGGCTAGATTTTTGAGCTCGATTTCTCTCCTTTTCGAGCCGAGCCTACCCAGGTTCGGTCTCGGTCGGCTCGTTAACGCCCCTAGCTACAATAGGTAAGAAAGTGCACGTGCTTCTCACGTGACTTTTGATGAACCACTTCCCCTTCTTCCTTCATGCATTTTTCCCCTTAATTCAATTTCACCATTTCAAACTTAAATTCGGTGAAAATGTCTGGAGGGATATACAATTCAAGCAATTCCAAGAACATCTCAAATGCAAGAGAAGATTCCATAGTTAAGTGTGACCACAATTTGGGTACGAAATTGAGGACTTCAAGGAGCGAGATGAATCGAGGAAAGAAGTTTTACAACTGCTCCTTGTGGCTTGTAAATGGTTAATTTTGCTTTTTTAATTTCTCACGCTTATTAGGGCTTATGGGAGAAATAGAAAATCACATAAAAATGATTTTGATTTGTTCATATAGAACGATGGAGAATGTGAATTTTTTCGATGGAAGGAAGATGTAGATGCTAAAAGTGACATATAATGTGAATGTGCTGCTCTTCAAACCAAGTTGGAAGATCTGGACATGAAGTTGGAGAAAAAAATTGTAACACCCCAGAATTTCAAAGCGGAAAAAAAAAAGAAATAATAATATATTTAATAGGACGATGGCGGAAACATCGTCTTCTGGGAATGTCACTACTACAAGAATAGTGTTTAAATAACTAAGTGATAAAAACAAACATAAGTAAATACTATAAGTAAATTAATTACTTAGATTAAAATCGAAATGAGAAAACTATCTCAAACTAAAGAGAAGTCTAGAACTAAAACCCCTAATAGATTATTTCTCGCATCTCAACCCGAGCCCAAAATCAAAGAAAATCCCCATCAACAAAACCTGCAAAATATACAACAAATATCCACAATCAGTGGGGAGTAACTAGCAGTTCTCCCAGAACAATAGCAATCAAAGCACGATTCAGAAGTAGATTATTAAGAAAGGAATAACATGCAATCATTACATCAATACCATGCACATAGAAATCATAAAAGCTCATAGATGAAACAAGTGATCATCAACAATAAGTAAACATGATAGAGTGAGTGACATAATTCTAATATATAATAATAACAATAAATCAAGAATTCAACAAGTTATTGAGTCAGAAACCGAACGCCAGTGATTCGCAAATCACTTCCTAAGGTTTGTCAGATCGCAATCTCCAGGTCGGTCTATGGGCTTACATTCCCCCACTGCCCGTGTCTAAGAATGGCCAAACTCCCGATGCGGGGTAGAACACGCAGAACTCCCCGACCTCTCGGACGACAACAATTAACCCGGGTGTGTACCCCTAGTTCGCAAACCAGGTGGTTGGCATGTTCTTAACCGGGGACTACATCTATCCCACCGGATATTCTTATCTCAAAATACAATCATGCATACAAACTAAGTATCATTCATCAAAATATTCGTCAAAAGGGGATGCCACCCGGCCTTATACCCACAGTTCTTCATAATTCCTCAAAATAAATCACTTATAAAATATTCAACAAATAACTCTCACAATAACACTTGAACATTCCCAAACATCAACAATGACAATATACTGGTTTTTACAGCAACCACACTCAATCACAAATACATCACCAATTAACTCTAAATCATATTCATTAAAAGAGTGATAACAATTAAATCATTTTATTCCATAAATCAAACCTAAACATGTGGTTACTCAAATGATGCATACTGTATACTACTGAAAATCAGCAACCCAGGATATATTAAATTATAAATTATATCTGATTTACAAGCCCTCAAACAATTTAATAGTGTGTCCTCAATTTCATCACAAAAACACCATAATAATTATGAAACTAACAAATTCGAGCAATAAAATCACACAAAAATTATCATATAACCTTAATAGCTCTACTGACATGGTACAATTTTTATTTATAATTTTCGGACAAGAAAAGTATTTTTAACAGTTAATCTACAGATTCCTCAAATAAGCCATTATAATAATTAAAAATATAAACAGAAGCCCAAAAATTACCAAAAATTCACATAACATGTAAAAACTCACGGAAATACATATTATTCAAATATTAATTTTTCTGCCACTATAAATAATTTTCATGAATTATATACTGACTGAACAGAATTTACAAAAACAGATATATCAATTAACTAAAACAGTAAACAGTAGATAAAAATTATTCTAAGGCATGAAATACATTATACGCATGTAACATGATCTAAGAAAAATGATTTCATCAATTTTAACAGTCGTTCAATAATTATTATGAAATTTAGCCAAAAACGCACAAAATACTAATTAAATCAAATAAATATTAAATATCATGCCAAAATTATTTTTCTATACACAGTATTCACATAGCATGTGTCACGTATGTTCATGTAAAATTTTGTCAAAAATATCATTCAAAAAGTATTTTAGATAATTCCTAACGTATTAATCTAATACCGAATACTACTCTAATCACTATGATTCTAGGATAACAACTAGTTACCTGGATCGTCGGAGGCGAGCTGAAAACTTCTGGAAATCCCCACAGTAGGCGTGTGACCCTCTTCTTCTTTAAATTCCAAGCACCAAGTATAAGGAAAAAGCCACAAAAACAATTCACGAACAATTATCAAAGAGAATAAATGAAGAAAATTTGAGAGAATGAAAATGGTGATGATGATGATGGACGAAAATATGGAGAATGGCAGCCAAAGGATTCTGATTTTCTAATCAGAATTTGAAGTGAATTAAGAGGTTTGATGAGGTTTAATTAAAGAAATCATTAAGGGGGGTTATGGGGGTTATAAGGCATCAAAGAGTCTTAAGGAAAACAAAAGAGAAAAGAAAAGGAGAAGGCTCTCCTAATACTTCACTTGGCCGGCTGCCCCAAACCCAACACCCACACAAAACTTTCGGCCCAAATTCAACAACGATCCATGCTCCGAAAGCCCGATACGCGATAAAACGGTTAATTCCTAAATCGCGCCTAAACGTCGAAAATACTTAATAATAAAAATAATTCTAATAAATTATATTATAGATATAAATATAATGCACACATTAACACACCATATAATAAAATAATAATTCGGCTCCCAAATTATAAAGAATAAAAATCATTGATCTAGAGAAAATAATAAATTATTTATTTTTTTACGAAAAGAATATCATTTTAAAATAAACTAACACCAAAAATAAAGAGTGAAAATTACGGGGTGTTACAATCACTCCCCCTTAAAAGAGTTTCGTCCTCGAAACTTCAAAACAACCAAGAGACAAAAGAAAATATTCCAGATAAAGAAAATTAAGAGAACAAAAATCAATGGATTTTAGTTAACTAAACAACTTTGCAGGTATAAAATTTGATAACTCAAATAATATATAATTTATTTTGGAAGACCAAAGAGTTGTAGTAAAGAAGCACGGTAACAACCATCATTTTATAAAATGTGAAAGAACCAAAGACAAGTATTAGAAAGTTTAAGGTAAAAACTGTTGCACAATAAACTATAGGTAATTTTGTAAAAGAAGCGAAATAAATATTTACGTAAAATTATAAAAGAATAAATCCGATCATACATAAATATTTTGAGAAAAGAAACGAAGAAGAAAAAGTTCGTAAATAGATAGCCAAATCAATTTAAATAGAGGTAACCACACGGGCTTATACTCCACTTAAAGAGATAAGAGCACTTTAATAAAGAGTAGCTAGTCGCTTTATTAAAATAGCACTTACGAACACAAGTCATGACATATGTTATAAGAGCGTACGCCTCCTAAACATATATATGAAAATTAAAGTTCGCAAAAGAAATTGAAAATTTTAAAATAAATTTCACAACGACGAAACACTAATAAAAAATAGGCGATAAAGTAATAAATTATAAACAACAATTATAAAATTTGCTAAGTCGACACAAATGCGCATGGAACCACCCATTGCAATCTAGTATCAACAAAACAATATTTGAAAGCCTTCTTATCAAATCAACATTAAAGTTTACCGGAATCACCCAATATAAACTTAATATCAACTCAAAAAGAAAATTAAATCAAAACAGATAAAATGCGTCAACTTATTAAATTGACATACAAGTCACAGGGAATCACCCATTATGACTTAATATCAACTCAAACAAGTTTAAAATTTAGACTTATCAAATTGACATACAAGTCAAAGGAATCACCCATTATGACTTAATATCAACTCAAACAAGTTTAAAATTTAGACTGAGTAAATAAATTTCCTTTTCAAAGAATATAAAACAGATCAGTCAAAATCAGAGAATTAAATAAGAAGTAATGAAAACAACCAAAATTTTGATATGAAATGAGAAAGCACTAAATATTTAAACAAGAAACAACAAATAGTAAACGAGATCCTTTCACGTATTTGAGTTTGAAAAATAATGCTAATAAGAAAAGTAAATTAGTAAGTAAAATAAAAGTTGTTGAATGCTAACCTTTAAAACAAAATAGTTTGCGTCTACATTTCAATCTAACACCAAAACAACTCATTAAAGTACTTTTATTTTCAAAGACTATAAAACATAACCATAATTAAAGGCTGAACAAGGATTAGCATGAAAAATAAAAATATTAAAAGGAAAATATTTATAAATATAGATGGTCAAAGACGGTAAGAGAAATTTGAAGACAATTGAAATTAAACGTTTTTCAAAAGAGTATGTCAAAATATTAACAATAACAAAATTTGAAAGTCAGAAAATAACTCTAACATAAGTATAAAATTTATTAAGTTCAAAGATCTAAAATATAATTTGGAATATAAATTCGAATTAGAAAGTTTTGTAAATAATAAAACAGATACGTAGTACTCACATAATAAACGACACTTAATTGAAAAAGAACAGAAAATATATACTGTCTCACATAATAACATATACTATCAAGCATCTAGCAAATAGAATAAATGCAATGCAACACACAAGACTATATTAAAATAAAATTAAAGCTTATTTCTAAATTGCAAAACACAAAACAAATTAAGCACACAACTAAACCGAGAAGGCTATAAATTACTTCGCTTTCGCTGCGCACTCTGATGAAAGAGAAAATAAATTACATGTAAGCGGCCCTGCAAATAAGATTAGCAAACTTGGTAGACTAATTCCACCAATAATACAAATAACTATACATATAACATATGCTCCATAAGCATGAGAGCACATCACATTCCCATAAGGCTTCCCTTTACTTACTCTACCCATCACACTCTCATTATAGTGAAACAACTAAACTTAACTCTAAACAAATTTTATATCCTATGGCTAACTAATAATTCTAAAGAATCATTAGCAACTCTTTTTCAGAGTTTAGGAGCGTTTTGCTCTGATACCAACTGTAACACCCCAGAATTTCAAAGCGGAAAAAAAAAAAGAAATAATAATATATTTAATAGGACGATGGCGGAAACATCGTCTTCTGGGAATGTCACTACTACAAGAATAGTGTTTAAATAACTAAGTGATAAAAACAAACATAAGTAAATACTATAAGTAAATTAATTACTTAGATTAAAATCGAAATGAGAAAACTATCTCAAACTAAAGAGAAGTCTAGAACTAAAACCCCTAATAGATTATTTCTCGCATCTCAACCCGAGCCCAAAATCAAAGAAAATCCCCATCAACAAAACCTGCAAAATATACAACAAATATCCACAATCAGTGGGGAGTAACTAGCAGTTCTCCCAGAACAATAGCAATCAAAGCACGATTCAGAAGTAGATTATTAAGAAAGGAATAACATGCAATCATTACATCAATACCATGCACATAGAAATCATAAAAGCTCATAGATGAAACAAGTGATCATCAACAATAAGTAAACATGATAGAGTGAGTGACATAATTCTAATATATAATAATAACAATAAATCAAGAATTCAACAAGTTATTGAGTCAGAAACCGAACGCCGAGTGATTCGCAAATCACTTCCTAAGGTTTGTCGAGTCGCAATCTCCGGGTCGGTCTATGGGCTTACATTCCCCACTGCCTGTGTCTAAGAATGGCCAAACTCCCGATGCGGGGTAGAACACGCGAGAACTCCCCGACCTCTCGGACGACAACAATTAACCCAGGTGTACCCCTAGTTCGCAAACCGGGTGGTTGGCATGTTCTTAACCGGGGACTACATCTATCCCACCGGATATTCTTATCTCAAAATACAATCATGCATACAAACTAAGTATCATTCATCAAAATATTCGTCAAAAGGGGATGCCACCCTACCTTATACCCACGAGTTCTTCATAATTCCTCAAAATAAATCACTTATAAAATATTCAACAAATAACTCTCACAATAACACTTGAACATTCCCAAACATCAACAATGACAATATACTGGTTTTTACAGCAACCACACTCAATCACAAATACATCACCAATTAACTCTAAATCATATTCATTAAAAGAGTGATAACAATTAAATCATTTTATTCCATAAATCAAACCTAAACATGTTGTTACTCAAATGATGCATACTGTATACTACTGAAAATCAGCAACCCAGGATATATTAAATTATAAATTATATCTGATTTACAAGCCCTCAAACAATTTAATAGTGTGTCCTCAATTTCATCACAAAAACACCATAATAATTATGAAACTAACAAATTCGAGCAATAAAATCACACAAAAATTATCATATAACCTTAATAGCTCTACTGACATGGTACAATTTTTATTTATAATTTTCGGACAAGAAAAGTATTTTTAACAGTTAATCTACAGATTCCTCAAATAAGCCATTATAATAATTAAAAATATAAACAGAAGCCCAAAAATTACCAAAAATTCCCATAACATGTAAAAACTCACGGAAATACATATTATTCAAATATTAATTTTTCTGCCACTATAAATAATTTTCATGAATTATATACTGACTGAACAGAATTTACAAAAACAGATATATCAATTAACTAAAACAGTAAACAGTAGATAAAAATTATTCTAAGGCATGAAATACATTATACGCATGTAACATGATCTAAGAAAAATGATTTCATCAATTTTAACAGTCGTTCAATAATTATTATGAAATTTAGCCAAAAACGCACAAAATACTAATTAAATCAAATAAATATTAAATATCATGCCAAAATTATTTTTCTATACACAGTATTCACATAGCATGTGTCACGTATGTTCATGTAAAATTTTGTCAAAAATATCATTCAAAAAGTATTTTAGATAATTCCTAACGTATTAATCTAATACCGAATACTACTCTAATCACTATGATTCTAGGATAACAACTAACTACCTGGATCGTCGGAGGCGAGCTGAAAACTTCTGGAAATCCCCACAGTAGGCGTGTGACCCTCTTCTTCTTTAAATTCCAAGCACCAAGTATAAGGAAAAAGCCACAAAAACAATTCACGAACAATTATCAAAGAGAATAAATGAAGAAAATTTGAGAGAATGAAAATGGTGATGATGATGATGGACGAAAATATGGAGAATGGCAGCCAAAGGATTCTGATTTTCTAATCAGAATTTGAAGTGAATTAAGAGGTTTGATGAGGTTTAATTAAAGAAATCATTAAGGGGGGGTTATGGGGGTTATAAGGCATCAAAGAGTCTTAAGGAAAACAAAAGAGAAAAGAAAAGGAGAAGGCTCTCCTAATACTTCACTTGGCCGGCTGCCCCAAACCCAACACCCACACAAAACTTTCGGCCCAAATTCAACAACGATCCATGCTCCGAAAGCCCGATACGCGATAAAACGGTTAATTCCTAAATCGCGCCTAAACGTCGAAAATACTTAATAATAAAAATAATTCTAATAAATTATATTATAGATATAAATATAATGCACACATTAACACACCATATAATAAAATAATAATTCGGCTCCCAAATTATAAAGAATAAAAATCATTGATCTAGAGAAAATAATAAATTATTTATTTTTTTACGAAAAGAATATCATTTTAAAATAAACTAACACCAAAAATAAAGAGTGAAAATTACGGGGTGTTACAATCACTCCCCCTTAAAAGAGTTTCGTCCTCGAAACTTCAAAACAACCAAGAGACAAAAGAAAATATTCCAGATAAAGAAAATTAAGAGAACAAAAATCAATGGATTTTAGTTAACTAAACAACTTTGCGGTATATAAAATTTGATAACTCAAATAATATATAATTTATTTTGGAAGACCAAAGAGTTGTAGTAAAGAAGCACGGTAACAACCATCATTTTATAAAATGTGAAAGAACCAAAGACAAGTATTAGAAAGTTTAAGGTAAAAACTGTTGCACAATAAACTATAGGTAATTTTGTAAAAGAAGCAGAAATAAATATTTACGTAAAATTATAAAAGAATAAATCCGATCATACATAAATATTTTGAGAAAAGAAACGAAGAAGAAAAAGTTCGTAAATAGATAGCCAAATCAATTTAAATAGAGGTAACCACACGGGCTTATACTCCACTTAAAGAGATAAGAGCACTTTAATAAAGAGTAGCTAGCTGCTTTATTAAAATAGCACTTACGAACACAAGTCATGACATATGTTATAAGAGCGTACGCCTCCTAAACATATATATGAAAATTAAAGTTCGCAAAAGAAATTGAAAATTTTAAAATAAATTTCACAACGACGAAACACTAATAAAAAATAGGCGATAAAGTAATAAATTATAAACAACAATTATAAAATTTGCTAAGTCGACACAAATGCGCATGGAACCACCCATTGCAATCTAGTATCAACAAAACAATATTTGAAAGCCTTCTTATCAAATCAACATTAAAGTTTACCGGAATCACCCAATATAAACTTAATATCAACTCAAAAAGAAAATTAAATCAAAACAGATAAAATGCGTCAACTTATTAAATTGACATACAAGTCACAGGGAATCACCCATTATGACTTAATATCAACTCAAACAAGTTTAAAATTTAGACTTATCAAATTGACATACAAGTCAAAGGAATCACCCATTATGACTTAATATCAACTCAAACAAGTTTAAAATTTAGACCGAGTAAATAAATTTCCTTTTCAAAGAATATAAAACAGATCAGTCAAAATCGAGAATTAAATAAGAAGTAATGAAAACAACCAAAATTTTGATATGAAATGAGAAAGCACTAAATATTTAAACAAGAAACAACAAATAGTAAACGAGATCCTTTCACGTATTTGAGTTTGAAAAATAATGCTAATAAGAAAAGTAAATTAGTAAGTAAAATAAAAGTTGTTGAATGCTAACCTTTAAAACAAAATAGTTTGCGTCTACATTTCAATCTAACACCAAAACAACTCATTAAAGTACTTTTATTTTCAAAGACTATAAAACATAACCATAATTAAAGGCTGAACAAGGATTAGCATGAAAAATAAAAATATTAAAAGGAAAATATTTATAAATATAGATGGTCAAAGACGGTAAGAGAAATTTGAAGACAATTGAAATTAAACGTTTTTCAAAAGAGTATGTCAAAATATTAACAATAACAAAATTTGAAAGTCAGAAAATAACTCTAACATAAGTATAAAATTTATTAAGTTCAAAGATCTAAAATATAATTTGGAATATAAATTCGAATTAGAAAGTTTTGTAAATAATAAAACAGATACGTAGTACTCACATAATAAACGACACTTAATTGAAAAAGAACGAGAAAATATATACTGTCTCACATAATAACATATACTATCAAGCATCTAGCAAATAGAATAAATGCAATGCAACACACAAGACTATATTAAAATAAAATTAAAGCTTATTTCTAAATTGCAAAACACAAAACAAATTAAGCACACAACTAAACCGAGAAGGCTATAAATTACTTCGCTTTCGTGCGCACTCGATGAAAGAGAAAATAAATTACATGTAAGCGGCCCTGCAAATAAGATTAGCAAACTTGGTAGACTAATTCCACCAATAATACAAATAACTATACATATAACATATGCTCCATAAGCATGAGAGCACATCACATTCCCATAAGGCTTCCCTTTACTTACTCTACCCATCACACTCTCATTATAGTGAAACAACTAAACTTAACTCTAAACAAATTTTATATCCTATGGCTAACTAATAATTCTAAAGAATCATTAGCAACTCTTTTTCAGAGTTTAGGAGCGTTTTGCTCGATACCAACCGTAACACCCCGCAATTTCAAAGCGGAAAAAAAAAAAAGAATAATAATATATTTAATAGGACGATGGCGGAAACATCGTCTTCTGGGAATGTCACTACTACAAGAATAGTGTTTAAATAACTAAGTGATAAAAACAAACATAAGTAAATACTATAAGTAAATTAATTACTTAGATTAAAATCGAAATGAGAAAACTATCTCAAACTAAAGAGAAGTCTAGAACTAAAACCCCTAATAGATTATTTCTCGCATCTCAACCCGAGCCCAAAATCAAAGAAAATCCCCATCAACAAAACCTGCAAAATATACAACAAATATCCACAATCAGTGGGGAGTAACTAGCAGTTCTCCCAGAACAATAGCAATCAAAGCACGATTCAGAAGTAGATTATTAAGAAAGGAATAACATGCAATCATTACATCAATACCATGCACATAGAAATCATAAAAGCTCATAGATGAAACAAGTGATCATCAACAATAAGTAAACATGATAGAGTGAGTGACATAATTCTAATATATAATAATAACAATAAATCAAGAATTCAACAAGTTATTGAGTCAGAAACCGAACGCCAGTGATTCGCAAATCACTTCCTAAGGTTTGTCAGATCGCAATCTCCAGGTCAGTCTATGGGCTTACATTCCCCACTGCCTGTGTCTAAGAATGGCCAAACTCCCGATGCAGGGTAGAACACGCAGAACTCCCTGACCTCTCGGACGACAACAATTAACCCAGGTGTACCCCTAGTTCGCAAACCAGGTGGTTGGCATGTTCTTAACCGGGGACTACATCTATCCCACCGGATATTCTTATCTCAAAATACAATCATGCATACAAACTAAGTATCATTCATCAAAATATTCGTCAAAAGGGGATGCCACCCGGCCTTATACCCACAGTTCTTCATAATTCCTCAAAATAAATCACTTATAAAATATTCAACAAATAACTCTCACAATAACACTTGAACATTCCCAAACATCAACAATGACAATATACTGGTTTTTACAGCAACCACACTCAATCACAAATACATCACCAATTAACTCTAAATCATATTCATTAAAAGAGTGATAACAATTAAATCATTTTATTCCATAAATCAAACCTAAACATGTTGTTACTCAAATGATGCATACTGTATACTACTGAAAATCAGCAACCCAGGATATATTAAATTATAAATTATATCTGATTTACAAGCCCTCAAACAATTTAATAGTGTGTCCTCAATTTCATCACAAAAACACCATAATAATTATGAAACTAACAAATTCGAGCAATAAAATCACACAAAAATTATCATATAACCTTAATAGCTCTACTGACATGGTACAATTTTTATTTATAATTTTCGGACAAGAAAAGTATTTTTAACAGTTAATCTACAGATTCCTCAAATAAGCCATTATAATAATTAAAAATATAAACAGAAGCCCAAAAATTACCAAAAATTCACATAACATGTAAAAACTCACGGAAATACATATTATTCAAATATTAATTTTTCTGCCACTATAAATAATTTTCATGAATTATATACTGACTGAACAGAATTTACAAAAACAGATATATCAATTAACTAAAACAGTAAACAGTAGATAAAAATTATTCTAAGGCATGAAATACATTATACGCATGTAACATGATCTAAGAAAAATGATTTCATCAATTTTAACAGTCGTTCAATAATTATTATGAAATTTAGCCAAAAACGCACAAAATACTAATTAAATCAAATAAATATTAAATATCATGCCAAAATTATTTTTCTATACACAGTATTCACATAGCATGTGTCACGTATGTTCATGTAAAATTTTGTCAAAAATATCATTCAAAAAGTATTTTAGATAATTCCTAACGTATTAATCTAATACCGAATACTACTCTAATCACTATGATTCTAGGATAACAACTAGTTACCTGGATCGTCGGAGGCGAGCTGAAAACTTCTGGAAATCCCCACAGTAGGCGTGTGACCCGCTTCTTCTTTAAATTCCAAGCACCAAGTATAAGGAAAAAGCCACAAAAACAATTCACGAACAATTATCAAAGAGAATAAATGAAGAAAATTTGAGAGAATGAAAATGGTGATGATGATGATGGACGAAAATATGGAGAATGGCAGCCAAAGGATTCTGATTTTCTAATCAGAATTTGAAGTGAATTAAGAGGTTTGATGAGGTTTAATTAAAGAAATCATTAAGGGGGGGTTATGGGGGTTATAAGGCATCAAAGAGTCTTAAGGAAAACAAAAGAGAAAAGAAAAGGAGAAGGCTCTCCTAATACTTCACTTGGCCGGCTGCCCCAAACCCAACACCCACACAAAACTTTCGGCCCAAATTCAACAACGATCCATGCTCCGAAAGCCCGATACGCGATAAAACGGTTAATTCCTAAATCGCGCCTAAACGTCGAAAATACTTAATAATAAAAATAATTCTAATAAATTATATTATAGATATAAATATAATGCACACATTAACACACCATATAATAAAATAATAATTCGGCTCCCAAATTATAAAGAATAAAAATCATTGATCTAGAGAAAATAATAAATTATTTATTTTTTTACGAAAAGAATATCATTTTAAAATAAACTAACACCAAAAATAAAGAGTGAAAATTACGGGGTGTTACAATCACTCCCCCTTAAAAGAGTTTCGTCCTCGAAACTTCAAAACAACCAAGAGACAAAAGAAAATATTCCAGATAAAGAAAATTAAGAGAACAAAAATCAATGGATTTTAGTTCACTAAACAACTTTGCAGGTATAAAATTTGATAACTCAAATAATATATAATTTATTTTGGAAGACCAAAGAGTTGTTAGTAAAGAAGCACGGTAACAACCATCATTTTATAAAATGTGAAAGAACCAAAGACAAGTATTAGAAAGTTTAAGGTAAAAACATTTGCACAATAAACTATAGGTAATTTTGTAAAAGAAGCAGAAATAAATATTTACGTAAAATTATAAAAGAATAAATCCGATCATACATAAATATTTTGAGAAAAGAAACGAAGAAGAAAAAGTTCGTAAATAGATAGCCAAATCAATTTAAATAGAGGTAACCACACGGGCTTATACTCCACTTAAAGAGATAAGAGCACTTTAATAAAGAGTAGCTAGCTGCTTTATTAAAATAGCACTTACGAACACAAGTCATGACATATGTTATAAGAGCGTACGCCTCCTAAACATATATATGAAAATTAAAGTTCGCAAAAGAAATTGAAAATTTTAAAATAAATTTCACAACGACGAAACACTAATAAAAAATAGGCGATAAAGTAATAAATTATAAACAACAATTATAAAATTTGCTAAGTCGACACAAATGCGCATGGAACCACCCATTGCAATCTAGTATCAACAAAACAATATTTGAAAGCCTTCTTATCAAATCAACATTAAAGTTTACCGGAATCACCCAATATAAACTTAATATCAACTCAAAAAGAAAATTAAATCAAAACAGATAAAATGCGTCAACTTATTAAATTGACATACAAGTCACAGGGAATCACCCATTATGACTTAATATCAACTCAAACAAGTTTAAAATTTAGACTTATCAAATTGACATACAAGTCAAAGGAATCACCCATTATGACTTAATATCAACTCAAACAAGTTTAAAATTTAGACTGAGTAAATAAATTTCCTTTTCAAAGAATATAAAACAGATCAGTCAAAATCAGAGAATTAAATAAGAAGTAATGAAAACAACCAAAATTTTGATATGAAATGAGAAAGCACTAAATATTTAAACAAGAAACAACAAATAGTAAACGAGATCCTTTCACGTATTTGAGTTTGAAAAATAATGCTAATAAGAAAAGTAAATTAGTAAGTAAAATAAAAGTTGTTGAATGCTAACCTTTAAAACAAAATAGTTTGCGTCTACATTTCAATCTAACACCAAAACAACTCATTAAAGTACTTTTATTTTCAAAGACTATAAAACATAACCATAATTAAAGGCTTGAACAAGGATTAGCATGAAAAATAAAAATATTAAAAGGAAAATATTTATAAATATAGATGGTCAAAGACGGTAAGAGAAATTTGAAGACAATTGAAATTAAACGTTTTTCAAAAGAGTATGTCAAAATATTAACAATAACAAAATTTGAAAGTCAGAAAATAACTCTAACATAAGTATAAAATTTATTAAGTTCAAAGATCTAAAATATAATTTGGAATATAAATTCGAATTAGAAAGTTTTGTAAATAATAAAACAGATACGTAGTACTCACATAATAAACGACACTTAATTGAAAAAGAACAGAAAATATATACTGTCTCACATAATAACATATACTATCAAGCATCTAGCAAATAGAATAAATGCAATGCAACACACAAGACTATATTAAAATAAAATTAAAGCTTATTTCTAAATTGCAAAACACAAAACAAATTAAGCACACAACTAAACCGAGAAGGCTATAAATTACTTCGCTTTCGCTGCGCACTCTGATGAAAGAGAAAATAAATTACATGTAAGCGGCCCTGCAAATAAGATTAGCAAACTTGGTAGACTAATTCCACCAATAATACAAATAACTATACATATAACATATGCTCCATAAGCATGAGAGCACATCACATTCCCATAAGGCTTCCCTTTACTTACTCTACCCATCACACTCTCATTATAGTGAAACAACTAAACTTAACTCTAAACAAATTTTATATCCTATGGCTAACTAATAATTCTAAAGAATCATTAGCAACTCTTTTTCAGAGTTTAGGAGCGTTTTGCTCTGATACCAACTGTAACACCCCAGAATTTCAAAGCGGAAAAAAAAAAGAAATAATAATATATTTAATAGGACGATGGCGGAAACATCGTCTTCTGGGAATGTCACTACTACAAGAATAGTGTTTAAATAACTAAGTGATAAAAACAAACATAAGTAAATACTATAAGTAAATTAATTACTTAGATTAAAATCGAAATGAGAAAACTATCTCAAACTAAAGAGAAGTCTAGAACTAAAACCCCTAATAGATTATTTCTCGCATCTCAACCCGAGCCCAAAATCAAAGAAAATCCCCATCAACAAAACCTGCAAAATATACAACAAATATCCACAATCAGTGGGGAGTAACTAGCAGTTCTCCCAGAACAATAGCAATCAAAGCACGATTCAGAAGTAGATTATTAAGAAAGGAATAACATGCAATCATTACATCAATACCATGCACATAGAAATCATAAAAGCTCATAGATGAAACAAGTGATCATCAACAATAAGTAAACATGATAGAGTGAGTGACATAATTCTAATATATAATAATAACAATAAATCAAGAATTCAACAAGTTATTGAGTCAGAAACCGAACGCCAGTGATTCGCAAATCACTTCCTAAGGTTTGTCAGATCGCAATCTCCAGGTCGATCTATGGGCTTACATTCCCCACCGCCTGTGTCTAAGAATGGCCAAACTCCCGATGCGGGGGTAGAACACGCAGAACTCCCCGACCTCTCGGACGACAACAATTAACCCGGGTGTACCCCTAGTTCGCAAACCAGGTGGTTGGCATGTTCTTAACCGGGGACTACATCTATCCCACCGGATATTCTTATCTCAAAATACAATCATGCATACAAACTAAGTATCATTCATCAAAATATTCGTCAAAAGGGGATGCCACCCTACCTTATACCCACGTTCTTCATAATTCCTCAAAATAAATCACTTATAAAATATTCAACAAATAACTCTCACAATAACACTTGAACATTCCCAAACATCAACAATGACAATATACTGGTTTTTACAGCAACCACACTCAATCACAAATACATCACCAATTAACTCTAAATCATATTCATTAAAAGAGTGATAACAATTAAATCATTTTATTCCATAAATCAAACCTAAACATGTGGTTACTCAAATGATGCATACTGTATACTACTGAAAATCAGCAACCCAGGATATATTAAATTATAAATTATATCTGATTTACAAGCCCTCAAACAATTTAATAGTGTGTCCTCAATTTCATCACAAAAACACCATAATAATTATGAAACTAACAAATTCGAGCAATAAAATCACACAAAAATTATCATATAACCTTAATAGCTCTACTGACATGGTACAATTTTTATTTATAATTTTCGGACAAGAAAAGTATTTTTAACAGTTAATCTACAGATTCCTCAAATAAGCCATTATAATAATTAAAAATATAAACAGAAGCCCAAAAATTACCAAAAATTCACATAACATGTAAAAACTCACGGAAATACATATTATTCAAATATTAATTTTTCTGCCACTATAAATAATTTTCATGAATTATATACTGACTGAACAGAATTTACAAAAACAGATATATCAATTAACTAAAACAGTAAACAGTAGATAAAAATTATTCTAAGGCATGAAATACATTATACGCATGTAACATGATCTAAGAAAAATGATTTCATCAATTTTAACAGTCGTTCAATAATTATTATGAAATTTAGCCAAAAACGCACAAAATACTAATTAAATCAAATAAATATTAAATATCATGCCAAAATTATTTTTCTATACACAGTATTCACATAGCATGTGTCACGTATGTTCATGTAAAATTTTGTCAAAAATATCATTCAAAAAGTATTTTAGATAATTCCTAACGTATTAATCTAATACCGAATACTACTCTAATCACTATGATTCTAGGATAACAACTAGTTACCTGGATCGTCGGAGGCGAGCTGAAAACTTCTGGAAATCCCCACAGTAGGCGTGTGACCCTCTTCTTCTTTAAATTCCAAGCACCAAGTATAAGGAAAAAGCCACAAAAACAATTCACGAACAATTATCAAAGAGAATAAATGAAGAAAATTTGAGAGAATGAAAATGGTGATGATGATGATGGACGAAAATATGGAGAATGGCAGCCAAAGGATTCTGATTTTCTAATCAGAATTTGAAGTGAATTAAGAGGTTTGATGAGGTTTAATTAAAGAAATCATTAAGGGGGGGTTTATGGGGGTTATAAGGCATCAAAGAGTCTTAAGGAAAACAAAAGAGAAAAGAAAAGGAGAAGGCTCTCCTAATACTTTACTTGGCCGGTTGCCCCAAACCCAACACCCACACAAAACTTTCGGCCCAAATTCAACAACGATCCATGCTCCGAAAGCCCGATACGCGATAAAACGGTTAATTCCTAAATCGCGCCTAAACGTCGAAAATACTTAATAATAAAAATAATTCTAATAAATTATATTATAGATATAAATATAATGCACACATTAACACACCTATAATAAAATAATAATTCGGCTCCCAAATTATAAAGAATAAAAATCATTGATCTAGAGAAAATAATAAATTATTTATTTTTTTACGAAAAGAATATCATTTTAAAATAAACTAACACCAAAAATAAAGAGTGAAAATTACGGGGTGTTACAATCACTCCCCCTTAAAAGAGTTTCGTCCTCGAAACTTCAAAACAACCAAGAGACAAAAGAAAATATTCCAGATAAAGAAAATTAAGAGAACAAAAATCAATGGATTTTAGTTAACTAAACAACTTTGCAGGTATAAAATTTGATAACTCAAATAATATATAATTTATTTTGGAAGACCAAAGAGTTGTAGTAAAGAAGCACGGTAACAACCATCATTTTATAAAATGTGAAAGAACCAAAGACAAGTATTAGAAAGTTTAAGGTAAAAACTGTTGCACAATAAACTATAGGTAATTTTGTAAAAGAAGCAGAAATAAATATTTACGTAAAATTATAAAAGAATAAATCCGATCATACATAAATATTTTGAGAAAAGAAACGAAGAAGAAAAAGTTCGTAAATAGATAGCCAAATCAATTTAAATAGAGGTAACCACACGGGCTTATACTCCACTTAAAGAGATAAGAGCACTTTAATAAAGAGTAGCTAGCTGCTTTATTAAAATAGCACTTACGAACACAAGTCATGACATATGTTATAAGAGCGTACGCCTCCTAAACATATATATGAAAATTAAAGTTCGCAAAAGAAATTGAAAATTTTAAAATAAATTTCACAACGACGAAACACTAATAAAAAATAGGCTATAAAGTAATAAATTATAAACAACAATTATAAAATTTGCTAAGTCGACACAAATGCGCATGGAACCACCCATTGCAATCTAGTATCAACAAAACAATATTTGAAAGCCTTCTTATCAAATCAACATTAAAGTTTACCGGAATCACCCAATATAAACTTAATATCAACTCAAAAAGAAAATTAAATCAAAACAGGATAAAATGCGTCAACTTATTAAATTGACATACAAGTCACAGGGAATCACCCATTATGACTTAATATCAACTCAAACAAGTTTAAAATTTAGACTTATCAAATTGACATACAAGTCAAAGGAATCACCCATTATGACTTAATATCAACTCAAACAAGTTTAAAATTTAGACTGAGTAAATAAATTTCCTTTTCAAAGAATATAAAACAGATCAGTCAAAATCAGAGAATTAAATAAGAAGTAATGAAAACAACCAAAATTTTGATATGAAATGAGAAAGCACTAAATATTTAAACAAGAAACAACAAATAGTAAACGAGATCCTTTCACGTATTTGAGTTTGAAAAATAATGCTAATAAGAAAAGTAAATTAGTAAGTAAAATAAAAGTTGTTGAATGCTAACCTTTAAAACAAAATAGTTTGCGTCTACATTTCAATCTAACACCAAAACAACTCATTAAAGTACTTTTATTTTCAAAGACTATAAAACATAACCATAATTAAAGGCTGAACAAGGATTAGCATGAAAAATAAAAATATTAAAAGAAAAATATTTATAAATATAGATGGTCAAAGACGGTAAGAGAAATTTGAAGACAATTGAAATTAAACGTTTTTCAAAAGAGTATGTCAAAATATTAACAATAACAAAATTTGAAAGTCAGAAAATAACTCTAACATAAGTATAAAATTTATTAAGTTCAAAGATCTAAAATATAATTTGGAATATAAATTCGAATTAGAAAGTTTTGTAAATAATAAAACAGATACGTAGTACTCACATAATAAACGACACTTAATTGAAAAAGAACAGAAAATATATACTGTCTCACATAATAACATATACTATCAAGCATCTAGCAAATAGAATAAATGCAATGCAACACACAAGACTATATTAAAATAAAATTAAAGCTTATTTCTAAATTGCAAAACACAAAACAAATTAAGCACACAACTAAACCGAGAAGGCTATAAATTACTTCGCTTTCGCTGCGCACTCTGATAAAAGAGAAAATAAATTACATGTAAGCGGCCCTGCAAATAAGATTAGCAATCTTGGTAGACTAATTCCACCAATAATACAAATAACTATACATATAACATATGCTCCATAAGCATGAGAGCACATCACATTCCCATAAGGCTTCCCTTTACTTACTCTACCCATCACACTCTCATTATAGTGAAACAACTAAACTTAACTCTAAACAAATTTTATATCCTATGGCTAACTAATAATTCTAAAGAATCATTAGCAACTCTTTTTCAGAGTTTAGGAGCGTTTTGCTCTGATACCAACTGTAACACCCCAGAATTTCAAAGCGGAAAAAAAGAAGAAATAATAATATATTTAATAGGACGATGGCGGAAACATCGTCTTCTGGGAATGTCACTACTACAAGAATAGTGTTTAAATAACTAAGTGATAAAAACAAACATAAGTAAATACTATAAGTAAATTAATTACTTAGATTAAAATCGAAATGAGAAAACTATCTCAAACTAAAGAGAAGTCTAGAACTAAAACCCCTAATAGATTATTTCTCGCATCTCAACCCGAGCCCAAAATCAAAGAAAATCCCCATCAACAAAACCTGCAAAATATACAACAAATATCCACAATAAGTGGGGAGTAACTAGCAGTTCTCCCAGAACAATAGCAATCAAAGCACGATTCAGAAGTAGATTATTAAGAAAGGAATAACATGCAATCATTACATCAATACCATGCACATAGAAATCATAAAAGCTCATAGATGAAACAAGTGATCATCAACAATAAGTAAACATGATAGAGTGAGTGACATAATTCTAATATATAATAATGACAATAAATCAAGAATTCAACAAGTTATTGAGTCAGAAACCGAACGCCAGTGATTCGCAAATCACTTCCTAAGGTTTGTCAGATCGCAATCTCCAGGTCAGTCTATGGGCTTACATTCCCCACTGCCTGTGTCTAAGAATGGCCAAACTCCCGATGGGGTAGAACACGCGAGAACTCCCCGACCTCTCGGACGACAACAATTAACCCAGGTGTACCCCTAGTTCGCAAACCTGGTGGTTGGCATGTTCTTAACCGGGGACTACATCTATCCCACCGGATATTCTTATCTCAAAATACAATCATGCATACAAACTAAGTATCATTCATCAAAATATTCGTCAAAAGGGGATGCCACCCGGCCTTATACCCACAGTTCTTCATAATTCCTCAAAATAAATCACTTATAAAATATTCAACAAATAACTCTCACAATAACACTTGAACATTCCCAAACATCAACAATGACAATATACTGGTTTTTACAAAGCAACCACACTCAATCACAAATACATCACCAATTAACTCTAAATCATATTCATTAAAAGAGTGATAACAATTAAATCATTTTATTCCATAAATCAAACCTAAACATGTGGTTACTCAAATGATGCATACTGTATACTACTGAAAATCAGCAACCCAGGATATATTAAATTATAAATTATATCTGATTTACAAGCCCTCAAACAACTTAATAGTGTGTCCTCAATTTCATCACAAAAACACCATAATAATTATGAAACTAACAAATTCGAGCAATAAAATCACACAAAAATTATCATATAACCTTAATAGCTCTACTGACATGGTACAATTTTTATTTATAATTTTCGGACAAGAAAAGTATTTTTAACAGTTAATCTACAGATTCCTCAAATAAGCCATTATAATAATTAAAAATATAAACAGAAGCCCAAAAATTACCAAAAATTCCCATAACATGTAAAAACTCACGGAAATACATATTATTCAAATATTAATTTTTCTGCCACTATAAATAATTTTCATGAATTATATACTGACTGAACAGAATTTACAAAAACAGATATATCAATTAACTAAAACAGTAAACAGTAGATAAAAATTATTCTAAGGCATGAAATACATTATACGCATGTAACATGATCTAAGAAAAATGATTTCATCAATTTTAACAGTCGTTCAATAATTATTATGAAATTTAGCCAAAAACGCACAAAATACTAATTAAATCAAATAAATATTAAATATCATGCCAAAATTATTTTTCTATACACAGTATTCACATAGCATGTGTCACGTATGTTCATGTAAAATTTTGTCAAAAATATCATTCAAAAAGTATTTTAGATAATTCCTAATGTATTAATCTAATACCGAATACTACTCTAATCACTATGATTCTAGGATAACAACTAGTTACCTGGATCGTCGGAGGCGAGCTGAAAACTTCTGGAAATCCCCACAGTAGGCGTGTGACCCTCTTCTTCTTTAAATTCCAAGCACCAAGTATAAGGAAAAAGCCACAAAAACAATTCACGAACAATTATCAAAGAGAATAAATGAAGAAAATTTGAGAGAATGAAAATGGTGATGATGATGATGGACGAAAATATGGAGAATGGCAGCCAAAGGATTCTGATTTTCTAATCAGAATTTGAAGTGAATTAAGAGGTTTGATGAGGTTTAATTAAAGAAATCATTAAGGGGGGGTTATGGGGGTTATAAGGCATCAAAGAGTCTTAAGGAAAACAAAAGAGAAAAGAAAAGGAGAAGGCTCTCCTAATACTTTACTTGGCCGGCTGCCCCAAACCCAACACCCACACAAAACTTTCGGCCCAAATTCAACAACGATCCATGCTCCGAAAGCCCGATACGCGATAAAACGGTTAATTCCTAAATCGCGCCTAAACGTCGAAAATACTTAATAATAAAAATAATTCTAATAAATTATATTATAGATATAAATATAATGCACACATTAACACACCTATAATAAAATAATAATTCGGCTCCCAAATTATAAAGAATAAAAATCATTGATCTAGAGAAAATAATAAATTATTTATTTTTTTACGAAAAGAATATCATTTTAAAATAAACTAACACCAAAAATAAAGAGTGAAAATTACGGGGTGTTACAATCACTCCCCCCTTAAAAGAGTTTCGTCCTCGAAACTTCAAAACAACCAAGAGACAAAAGAAAATATTCCAGATAAAGAAAATTAAGAGAACAAAAATCAATGGATTTTAGTTAACTAAACAACTTTGCAGGTATAAAATTTGATAACTCAAATAATATATAATTTATTTTGGAAGACCAAAGAGTTGTAGTAAAGAAGCACGGTAACAACCATCATTTTATAAAATGTGAAAGAACCAAAGACAAGTATTAGAAAGTTTAAGGTAAAAACTGTTGCACAATAAACTATAGGTAATTTTGTAAAAGAAGCGAGAAAATAATATTTACGTAAAATTATAAAAAGAATAAATCCGATCATACATAAATATTTTGAGAAAAGAAACGAAGAAGAAAAAGTTCGTAAATAGATAGCCAAATCAATTTAAATAGAGGTAACCACACGGGCTTATACTCCACTTAAAGAGATAAGAGCACTTTAATAAAGAGTAGATAGCTGCTTTATTAAAATAGCACTTACGAACACAAGTCATGACATATGTTATAAGAGCGTACGCCTCCTAAACATATATATGAAAATTAAAGTTCGCAAAAGAAATTGAAAATTTTAAAATAAATTTCACAACGACGAAACACTAATAAAAAATAGGCGATAAAGTAATAAATTATAAACAACAATTATAAAATTTGCTAAGTCGACACAAATGCGCATGGAACCACCCATTGCAATCTAGTATCAACAAAACAATATTTGAAAGCCTTCTTATCAAATCAACATTAAAGTTTACCGGAATCACCCAATATAAACTTAATATCAACTCAAAAAGAAAATTAAATCAAAACAGATAAAATGCGTCAACTTATTAAATTGACATACAAGTCACAGGGAATCACCCATTATGACTTAATATCAACTCAAACAAGTTTAAAATTTAGACTTATCAAATTGACATACAAGTCAAAGGAATCACCCATTATGACTTAATATCAACTCAAACAAGTTTAAAATTTAGACTGAGTAAATAAATTTCCTTTTCAAAGAATATAAAACAGATCAGTCAAAATCAGAGAATTAAATAAGAAGTAATGAAAACAACCAAAATTTTGATATGAAATGAGAAAGCACTAAATATTTAAACAAGAAACAACAAATAGTAAACGAGATCCTTTCACGTATTTGAGTTTGAAAAATAATGCTAATAAGAAAAGTAAATTAGTAAGTAAAATAAAAGTTGTTGAATGCTAACCTTTAAAACAAAATAGTTTGCGTCTACATTTCAATCTAACACCAAAACAACTCATTAAAGTACTTTTATTTTCAAAGACTATAAAACATAACCATAATTAAAGGCTGAACAAGGATTAGCATGAAAAATAAAAATATTAAAAGAAAAATATTTATAAATATAGATGGTCAAAGACGGTAAGAGAAATTTGAAGACAATTGAAATTAAACGTTTTTCAAAAGAGTATGTCAAAATATTAACAATAACAAAATTTGAAAGTCAGAAAATAACTCTAACATAAGTATAAAATTTATTAAGTTCAAAGATCTAAAATATAATTTGGAATATAAATTCGAATTAGAAAGTTTTGTAAATAATAAAACAGATACGTAGTACTCACATAATAAACGACACTTAATTGAAAAAGAACAGAAAATATATACTGTCTCACATAATAACATATACTATCAAGCATCTAGCAAATAGAATAAATGCAATGCAACACACAAGACTATATTAAAATAAAATTAAAGCTTATTTCTAAATTGCAAAACACAAAACAAATTAAGCACACAACTAAACCGAGAAGGCTATAAATTACTTCGCTTTCGTGCGCACTACGATAAAAGAGAAAATAAATTACATGTAAGCGGCCCTGCAAATAAGATTAGCAAACTTGGTAGACTAATTCCACCAATAATACAAATAACTATACATATAACATATGCTCCATAAGCATGAGAGCACATCACATTCCCATAAGGCTTCCCTTTACTTACTCTACCCATCACACTCTCATTATAGTGAAACAACTAAACTTAACTCTAAACAAATTTTATATCCTATGGCTAACTAATAATTCTAAAGAATCATTAGCAACTCTTTTTCAGAGTTTAGGAGCGTTTTGCTCTGATACCAACTGTAACACCCCAGAATTTCAAAGCGGAAAAAAAAAAAGAAATAATAATATATTTAATAGGACGATGGCGGAAACATCGTCTTCTGGGAATGTCACTACTACAAGAATAGTGTTTAAATAACTAAGTGATAAAAACAAACATAAGTAAATACTATAAGTAAATTAATTACTTAGATTAAAATCGAAATGAGAAAACTATCTCAAACTAAAGAGAAGTCTAGAACTAAAACCCCTAATAGATTATTTCTCGCATCTCAACCCGAGCCCAAAATCAAAGAAAATCCCCATCAACAAAACCTGCAAAATATACAACAAATATCCACAATAAGTGGGGAGTAACTAGCAGTTCTCCCAGAACAATAGCAATCAAAGCACGATTCAGAAGTAGATTATTAAGAAAGGAATAACATGCAATCATTACATCAATACCATGCACATAGAAATCATAAAAGCTCATAGATGAAACAAGTGATCATCAACAATAAGTAAACATGATAGAGTGAGTGACATAATTCTAATATATAATAATGACAATAAATCAAGAATTCAACAAGTTATTGAGTCAGAAACCGAACGCCAGTGATTCGCAAATCACTTCCTAAGGTTTGTCAGATCGCAATCTCTAGGTCAGTCTATGGGCTTACATTCCCCACTGCCTGTGTCTAAGA
Organism: Beta lomatogona; assembly: GCA_947646795.1. Taxonomy (NCBI): domain Eukaryota; kingdom Viridiplantae; phylum Streptophyta; class Magnoliopsida; order Caryophyllales; family Amaranthaceae; genus Beta; species Beta lomatogona. The sequence goes on along the minus strand of CANSNZ010000423.1, from coordinate 480,100 downwards.
ATGGCCAAACTCCCGATGCAGGGTAGAACACGCAGAACTCCCTGACCTCTCGGACGACAACAATTAACCCAGGTGTATCCCTAGTTCGCAAACCAGGTGGTTGGCATGTTCTTAACCGGGGACTACATCTATCCCACCGGATATTCTTATCTCAAAATACAATCATGCATACAAACTAAGTATCATTCATCAAAATATTCGTCAAAAGGGGATGCCACCCGGCCTTATACCCACAGTTCTTCATAATTCCTCAAAATAAATCACTTATAAAATATTCAACAAATAACTCTCACAATAACACTTGAACATTCCAAAACATCAACAATGACAATATACTGGTTTTTACAGCAACCACACTCAATCACAAATACATCACCAATTAACTCTAAATCATATTCATTAAAAGAGTGATAACAATTAAATCATTTTATTCCATAAATCAAACCTAAACATGTGGTTACTCAAATGATGCATACTGTATACTACTGAAAATCAGCAACCCAGGATATATTAAATTATAAATTATATCTGATTTACAAGCCCTCAAACAATTTAATAGTGTGTCCTCAATTTCATCACAAAAACACCATAATAATTATGAAACTAACAAATTCGAGCAATAAAATCACAGAAAAATTATCATATACCCTTAATAGCTCTACTGACATGGTAAAATTTTTATTTATAATTTTCGGACAAGAAAAGTATTTTTAACAGTTAATCTACAGATTCCTCAAATAAGCCATTATAATAATTAAAAATATAAACAAAAGCCCAAAAATTACCAAAAATTCACATAACATGTAAAAACTCACGGAAATACATATTATTCAAATAAATTAATTTTTCTGCCACTATAAATAATTTTCATGAATTATATACTGACTGAACAGAATTTACAAAAACAGATATATCAATTAACTAAAACAGTAAACAGTAGATAAAAATTATTCTAAGGCATGAAATACATTATACGCATGTAACATGATCTAAGAAAAATGAGTTCATCAATTTTAACAGTCGTTCAATAATTATTATGAAATTTAGCCAAAAACGCACAAAATACTAATTAAATCAAATAAATATTAAATATCATGCCAAAATTATTTTTCTATACACAGTATTCACATAGCATGTGTCACGTATGTTCATGTAAAATTTTGTCAAAAATATCATTCAAAAAGTATTTTAGATAATTCCTAACGTATTAATCTAATACCGAATACTACTCTAATCACTATGATTCTAGGATAACAACTAGTTACCTGGATCGTCGGAGGCGAGCTGAAAACTTCTGGAATTCCCAACAGTAGGCGTGTGACCCTCTTCTTCTTTAAATTCCAAGCACCAAGTATAAGGAAAAAGCCACAAAAACAATTCACGAACAATTATCAAAGAGAAGAAATGAAGAAAATTTGAGAGAATGAAAATGGTGATGATGATGATGGACGAAAATATGGAGAATGGCAGCCAAAGGATTCTGATTTTCTAATCAGAATTTGAAGTGAATTAAGAGGTTTGATGAGGTTTAATTAAAGAAATCATTAAGGGGGGGTTATGGGGGTTATAAGGCATCAAAGAGTCTTAAGGAAAACAAAAGAGAAAAGAAAAGGAGAAGGCTCTCCTAATACTTCACTTGGCCGGCTGCCCCAAACCCAACACCCACACAAAACTTTCGGCCCAAATTCAACAACGATCCATGCTCCGAAAGCCCGATACGCGATAAAACGGTTAATTCCTAAATCGCGCCTAAACGTCGAAAATACTTAATAATAAAAATAATTCTAATAAATTATATTATAGATATAAATATAATGCACACATTAACACACCATATAATAAAATAATAATTCGGCTCCCAAATTATAAAGAATAAAAATCATTGATCTAGAGAAAATAATAAATTATTTATTTTTTTACGAAAAGAATATCATTTTAAAATAAACTAACACCAAAAATAAAGAGTGAAAATTACGGGGTGTTACAAAAATACTTGAGAAGGAAAAGCTCATGGATGCAAATGAAGAACTGAAGAATGTGATTCTATTACTTAATACTGAAAAATCGAAGGATGGGAGGGGTGAAAAATTGGCAACCATTGCATTAGTGTTGTCATCGGTAGTTTTCACCATTGTTTTCTTGGTGATTTTTTAGAAGATGCTTTAGGTTATGCACTGAATTGAATTTGTTGTAATTGAAACATATTGTAACAATTGCAATGAAGAAATAAAATATGGAAAATTCTTCATAAAATTCTTGCTTGTAGGGACACGTCAATTGTGAATCAACACATTGAATTGTTTGCAAAAAATAGTTAATTGCATTATTACATGTAGAAAAACTTCAATCTTTGAACATATCTCACAAAAGTGGAACTATCTAATTATCTCAAGAATACATGAGGTTTCTGTTAATTATTCTAAGAAGTTGTTGAGGATTCACTGGAAATTGGACATCCAACAGCTCTTGTGGTTAAGCATTGTATGATTTCAATTGGACCTCCTTGCTGGGTAGAGGCCTGTTGATGATGAAGTTAGTATTAGTTACAAATTTAATTTGCAAAAGCAATTAAGAAAGGATTGTGTTCTTACGTTCAAGCAGTTCCTGCCATCATTTGCAATGAACACTCCAAAACCAGATGGTATATGAAAAAATAAAAAATAAAATCAAGAAAATGGTCAATTTTCGAACTCTAAGCAAAGTGAAACACAAGTGTATGTCACATGAGTAACACCTCAACAACACTCCATCCCTTCCTCTACTTCCCCTGCTTCCCCTTCCTCCACCACCTCTGCTACTTCTTCCTCCACCTCCTCATGAGCCCCTGCCCCTACCTCCTCTACTTCCACTTCCTCCACCACCGCTGCACTTCCTCCACCTCCCTTGCTTCCCCTTCCTCCTCTAATGACCCTTCCATTTCTTCTAGTCCTGCGGGTTCAGCTGTAGCATCCAAATGAAAGAAGGCTCCGGTTGGCTATTAACAGGATGTATCACTCTGTCTTTTGTTTGGTTGTTCCACAACCCTGTCCTTATTTAGACACCTCCTTTTATTGTGATCTTTTTCCTTACAAATACTACAGGTCATCTGGATGCCATGCTTTGTTAGTCTCCCTAATTTTCTAGGGTTCTCATAAGGGCCATTCCTTCTGTTTCTCCTAGGCTTGCCCGAACCTATCTTTATGGGAGGTGAACTTAATACTGAGTTTACTCTAGGCCAATGCCTCTTACCAACACGGGGGACGCTACCAACATAAGACCTTAAGTATGTATCTTTGTGATACCATTCTTGCACAAAGTCTTCAACATCTTAGTGAAGGAAAAAATACAAGACACAACATGGGCACAAGGAATCCCAATTAAGTCCTAATATCTACAGGTGCATAACTTAGCAGATATATCAACCTTAAAACATCCATATAGTATGTAATACCCTTCATGATTGCTTTAAAGGGATTTAGTAGGCTACTCATTCCAACAAGATGCATCTTTATTTTAGGAAGCTCATTTCCTTAGTTACTCCATAGTTAAGCGTGCTTGACTGGGAGTAGTCCAGGGATGGGTGACCTCCTGGGAAGTTTCTCGGGGTGCGCATGAGTGAGGACAAAATGCGCTGGAGCCTGGAAGAACTTGTGTTGGTTATTGAGGACAGTTGTTGCCCCTGGATGCGCATTGGTGATGATATATTCGACTCCGTATGAGTCGGGTGTTACATAGTAAATTACCTGAAATACAGTAACTTTGGAAGGGACCACAGTGCATCGAGCTGCTAATTCCTTGTTTCTTTCTAGCTTTATGTAAATCCTAAGGCATGACTTTCCAGTCACTTTCTCCATTTTTAGTTTCTTCACAACAAGTCTTTGCATACATGATGTTCTAATTTCTTCAAGCATGTAAATTAGGTGTCTTGTTCTGGCATTTATAATGTAACAATTGAATGTTTCAACTAATTTATTTAATGTCAAGAGTTCAAAGGGTGGTGATTGAAGCAGGTCAAGTCTTGTCTGATGCTCAAAGAAGGACGCTCTTACTTCCTATCACTCCTACTGAGGTTAAGGATGCTGTTTTTTCCAATTCCTGGAGATAAGTCTCGAGATCCATATATGTATGGTTCTCACTTCATTAAAGATGCTTGGGAAATTATTGGCAATGGTTGTGTGAATCCTGTGTTAGATTTTTTTCATTCAAAAAAATTGTTGAAAGGAATTAATCATACAATCTTAGCTTTAATTCCTAAAGTTAAGTGTCCTTACAATGTAAATGAGTTTAGTATTATAGCTTGTTGTAATGTTATTTACAAATGCATTACCACGTTATTGTATTCTAGATTGTTGAAGAATGTCCTGCCTGATCTTATAGCAGCAAATCAGGGTGCATTTATTCAGGGTAGATATATAGCCCATAACATCTTGATCTGTCAGGATATTGCTAGACATTATGGAAGGAAAAATGTCAGTTCATGCTGTATTATAAAGATGGGCATGAAGAAAGCCTATGACTCTATTGATTGGGTCTTCTTGGAGGATTTGTTAAAGGCCTTACAGTTCTTAGAGTCATTGTAATTCCCCACAATTTTATGAATTTTATAATTATATTTAAAGTATATTTATATATATATTAGTATTTAAATTAGGAACATTTGTCGGAAACAACCTGTTAAATATAAGTTTTTGCGATAAACAACCTTTTAATTTTTTTTTGGCAAAATAAGACCTTAAAAATAATTTTGTTGGCGAGAAGCAACCTTGAACCAATTTCTAGGCGTTGACCAAGTATTTTGCGGCTTCAATTCACTAAAACCAAACATGGCAAGGCACGCAATCTACATTTCTTATATTTCAACCCCATTTTCCTTCATATACTGATGAATTCAACATCGAAAAATATTTGGTCAATGTCAAAAAATAGAGAAAAAAAGAGTTAAAACATAAGAGATGCAGTTCACGTGCCATCCACATGTTTGGTTTTAACGAGTCAACGCTGAAAAATGTTTGGTCAATGCCGAAAAATGGGTCGAGGTTATTTCTCGCAAAATACTTTCTTCTTAAGGTCTTATTTTACCAGATTTTTTTTAAAAGGTTGTTTCTCGCAAATAGTTGAATTTAAAAGGTTGTTTTTGACAAATTTTCTCTAAATTATTAATTTCTTAAAGTGTTGACTATTTGTAAAATCAAAGGATTATTTAATGTCTTTAAATAATCAAATATTTTATTGAGTCATACTTTGAAAGTTATTTAATATTTAATTAGTTTGAGTTGAAGTACAAAAGATTTTAATATTGGGTTAGAGGAGCCCATACCTTTATAGCTTTTCGTACGACCATCTTTTATTAAACTAACCCATCAAGCCCAATTTTCTTTTGGACCCTAATGGGAACCTATAAATACTCTCCCATCTCACAAATTTTGCCACATAAACAAAATCCCTAATTTCTCTCCTCTCCTCTCTCTCTCTCCCCCACGACACTCTCTCTTCTTCCTCTCTCCACCCGATTTCTTTTCTCTCTCTCTCGGTTCCTCGGCTACTACCGCAGCCTTGCCAGAACACCGCAGCAACCGTTGGTCTTCCTCCCTCTCGGTCGCGCGTCTTCCTTCTCCCTCCTCCTTCCTCTTGGTTTTTTCTCTTCCTCCTCTATATTATTTTAATGATTAGTTTAATGTTTTAAGTATTGTTTGTTGGTTTAATAATTAAAGTTTGTATCTTTAACTATTTTAATATTAATTTTAGATTATATAATTAGTTTAGTGAAGTAAATAAATATCAGATTTAATATATATGTTATAAATTAGGTTGTTGAGCATGAAAGCATGGATTTTTAATATTTTTTAAGAGTTAGAACTACAGTACTATGTTATAGTTTATGAAAATTGAGTACTTTAATCTTTATAACTATGTTAGAGTAAGTTTAAAAGAGTTACAAAGATGTTATAGGTTGCTGGAATTTTTATTAGGACACTTATGGTGGATTTTTAAATATCAAAGTATTGATTTTTAAGGGTTTTAATGACTAGTATGGTGGTACTATATTAAGGGGCACTGAAAGTTGAAGTTTTAATGTTTAAGAGGGTTTTAAAACACTTTTAAGAGGGTTTAAAGTATTTTAAAGTTGCTGTAATTTTTATTAGAGTATTAATACTTGGATGTTTTGGTATTTGATAGGTGGAACTTTACTTTGAGTGATTTCTAAGGTTGAGAAAGTGGTCTCTCTTATTGTCTACACAAGGAACGTAAATACCTATGTGTTATTAGACTAGTAACATGTCCTAAGGCTAGGATTAATATAGTATCATGTTTAGGGAACTTATAGTTCATATGTGGCTTATATTCAAGTGAATTTGCATGTTTTATGCCGTTGTGTGAAGCATATTGCCTATGATGAATATTATATGTTTGTATGGATGATTGATGCAAGCATGTGGGTTGAGAACATTTATTTTATTAATTCACATGAGGGATTAATAAATATATTATTTATTGGATCATGAATTATATCATGTTGTTCCCTTGGATTTATTATATTATTTACTTTATAAGGACCGTGGGCTTTGTTTAGTAAAGTTGGATATTCACCTATTGACATGTTGGTTGATTGTTGATTTAAGTCAACAAATAAAGGTTGGATGGTTATTAATTAACGAATGAGATTATTCTTGGATTAATTGAGCTGTTGATCACCATATTTAATCCTAAGATAAAAATGGGAACTTTGTGTATCCATGATATTTATGTTGGTTGTCTTATTGTTGTAAGTCTCAACACTCAAATAATTTATTAATACTTAAAGTGGAAAGTGAATAGCAATAAGGTTTAGACTTGTGCACATCTGAAATGTTGGACTAGTATGAGTTGGAGTACATGGTGGTAGCCCATGGCTTTTCTTGGGACCGGATTGATCACCGTGTCCTATTTTATTTGATTAAAACCTCGATATTGTTGGTCGCGGGAGTACGGAGTAGCGCCCGTACTTCGTCTTCTATATGGAAGACAAGTTTTGGTTTGGACAACTCTATCCATTGACTATTCAATTTAATTATAATTAATCTGTTGGTTGTGCTGTCAAGTTCAGTATAGTGAGTCTGTTATTTCGTTATATTATTATTTATCTCTGATTTAATGTTTATTAGTATCATGTTAGGTTATATGTTTCATTTACTATGTAGTACTCAGCTTTGCTGATTACGTGCTTTGCTGTGTGTCGATCATAGTTGTGCCTTATTGATCCTGTGATGACCCTATTTTGTGAGCAGTTCTTCAGGATCAATAAAGCATCGACCATTTCAGGTCTGAAGATGATGCATCATTGGGTGTATGGGAACAGTGGAGAGCTTGTGTTTAGACAATTTATACTTTAATACTTTTGGTTAATATGTTGTGGTTTGACTTAAAGTTGGTTTGGCTATGGTTTGGTTTTTGAGTTGACTTTGTGGTTGACTAAGTTTATTTATGTTTTCAAAGTTATTTATTTACATCCGCTGCAAGTTCTAAATAGCGATAATACTTTGGTAATTCTATATGTTTTGTGGGAAAAAGGTATTTTATAAAATAGAGAATTGTCGGGATGTTACAGTAATTTATTCAGATTATTATGGAGTGTGTAAGCTCTCCTAGTTTCTCTTTGATGATTAATGGGTCTTTAATTGGTTTTTTCAAAGGAAAGAAGGGGCTAAGACAGGGAGATCCCTTGTCTCCCTTACTATTTGTCATTTGCATGGAGTATTATAGCAGAACAATGAAGCTTGTTGGTGAAAGGGAGATGTTTTAGTTCCACCCACAATGCTCTGGAGTGAAGTTAAATCATCTTTGCTTTGCAGATGATATTATTATGTGTTGCAAGGAGGATTTTGCTTCTGTGTTGTGTTTACTTCAAGGCTTTAAGCATTTTTCTGATGTGTCTGGTCTTGAAGCTAATAAGCAGAAGTCTGAATTTTACAATGTTGGGATGGGGAATCAAGATATGCACATAATCTTGGATTTGTCTGGCTTTAGTTTGGGTGCCCTTCCGTTTAAATATCTTGGGGTTCCAATCTTTTATATAAGGATTTCAGCAAAATAGTGTGCAAAGTTTATGCAAAAGAACAACCATATAATATTTTAAGCATCCTAAAAAATACTAGTATAGGTTGGTTGGAGAAACACATAAAGGATCACTTTTTTTAGTGACAAGTTATTAAGCAATCAATTTACAAGGTAACTAGCAGGTTGTCCATATTATCTGATTTATTTAGAACAGTTCCTTAGGTCTTGATTAACAATAATAACATGTGGGTGATAAAAATCATGCATAGAACAATCATAATAACATAGATACTATATATAGAAATAAGAGAAAATGGATTAGAACGTACAATAGTAACATTTATTTATTATATATCTACATCATGACAAGAAATCGTTAGTAACTTCAAGGCAGTATAGATAAAGGAATTATTAGGAGTATACCTACGCGGTTTAGGCCTAAGAGTGTAACGACCTTCAGGAGGAGCAATCTTGAAGCCTAAAGAATGATGTAAACAAGAACGTCAGTGTGTTTGATGTGTTTAGTGTGTTTGATTGTATGCTGAAATACAAAATTATAAGCACGAGAGTATTCGGAAAATAAAGTGTATGAGAAAAATAATATTGAAAAAGTCGTTCTTTGATTCGGGAAATCAAGGAGTATTTATATAAAAACCGAAGGCGCGTTTCAAAATACACTTTAAATTTATTTTGGGTTGACTCTTCGGACTGCTCTTCCGTTGGGTTGCGCTAACTAAATCCGCGGTATGTTTCATCATCAGACCCTTAAATGGGGAGACACAATTTTGTGTCTACAGAAGCCCCCACTTTGATTGAGGTTTGTAAAACCAAAAGTCAAAGTATACGTGTCGGGACGGAGAATGATTCCAGAAGCTCTGCAGTCCAAAATCACTCTTTTAAGCCGGTGCCTGCAAAACAAGCAAAAGTTTCAGGAACAGACGTATGTGAAACGTATTTGCAAAATAATTGTAAATTGCAAAAATGAAATGATATGTGAAAAAGAGGTATCATGAGCTATTCTAGTCCGGCTCATGTCGGAGTAGAGTTGCTTCCCGCTCCAGGGCTATGCTGTGAGCTATTCTAGTCCGGCTCATGTCGGAGTAGAGCTGTATCCCACTCTTGGGCTTTGCTATGAGCTATTCTAGTCCGGCTCATGTCAGTAGAGTTGCATCCCGCTCCAGGGTGATGTTATGGTTTTATGTAGAGTTTTTCCCCCTGTATTTAAGCTAAAATGTGTATCAATGGTGCTCTTAGGAGCCATTTCACGCTAACTTTCTCCATCTAGTTGTGGTTTTCTGTTTTGTGATGATTTGTAGGTATTAGGGAGCTTTTTCCCTATTTTCTACTGTTTTACGTCTTCCACAATCGAATGGAGAGGTTCGAAGGCATATTTGATGAGTTTCGGGGTCCCGAGAATACTTCCCGAGGCCTTGGACAAAAGAAGAAGTGAATCCTTGGCGCCTGAAGCCAAGGAATGAAGAAACGGTGTCCCGCCCGATTGAATTGGGCACCTCACGCCCGATCGGGAATCCATCCGTGGCCAAAGTTAGATTTGTTGCGGGCCCGATCGGGCTTGATCCGCCCTGTCGTATGTCGGTGCATGGCCCGATCGGGCGAGAAGGCCCGATCCTATCGAGCGTGCTTGCGGGTGCTTTGCTGCTGCTGTGGGAGTCTTGCGTGATGATCCTTGGCGAGGTCCCATCGCCCGATAGCATCAGGCGGCCTAGCCCGGCATTATCGGGCGCTATTACGTGCTTCCGTGCGCGTCTTGTGTGCTGGTCTTTGAAGAGCCCGACTCCATCGGGCGAGATGGCCCGATATGATCGGGCGAGGTCTGCTTTTGGAGCGCAGCTGCTGCTTTGAGCCCGATTTGATCGGGCTGACTTGGCCCGATCGGGCGACTGACTCCGTGCGCTCATTTAAAGAATGTCGGGCTGTTTAGTATAAATAGGAAATTCAGAACTTTTATTAAACATCTTTGATTCATCTTGGTTTTAATCCTTATTCTCTCATAGTTTCTCTCAAGAACCCTAGTTTTACTACTTTTCATTGTGGATTCAAGATCAAACCTTTGGATTATTCGCAAGTTTAATATAATTCTTCAATTTGGTAATCCTCTTTATTGTTTTCTCTATTATTGATTAGATTAATTTCTTACTTATTTGCAATAGTTCAAAGTATGAATTTTTACATGGATTTTGTTATTGTTTTCTCAAACATGAATGAGTAGTTTTATTTCTAGGATTGTGGGGATCTATGTATGCAATGAGGGATTGATAGATTAGCATAATTACCCTTTATTTCAATTGTTTCCTGTGATTGAATCGTTCATGCTAGATTTATGAATTAGGCCTGATTTGTATTTTTATTATCGCAATATTGAATCTACTTCGAGAGGAGAGATTTCGTATAGGCTTTCAATCATTAGGCATAGTGATCCTTGACCATGCGAGAGCGGCTAGGCGATCTTTGAGGGAGGTAATGTTCGAGAGAAATTACATGTGCCCTAGATAAATTGACTTATTGGGTAGTTATTATTCGTCTCTGATTTCCCGAATTGTATGCATAGTGATCCATAGTCCTAGTTCTTTATTAATTGATTCTTACCTTCATATTTAGTTCTATCATTTGCCTATTAGTTTAGTCACACACCCATTTTCAACTGATTTAGTTAGTATAATATTAGAATTCAGATACAATAATATAACTTTCTCCTTGTGGATTTGATCCTGACTTCCCTGACTACTTGTTAGTGGACCTAAGGTTATTTTTGATAAGGTGATACGACTTTAGCCTGTCAAATTTTGGCGTCGTTGCCGGGGAGACGGTTTATTTTTATTTTGTCTGAATTATAGTATTACACTAACCTCTACTCCAAAGAACACCTGTTCTTTGGAGCATATCACGTTTGTTTTAGTGTTTTTGATGTATGAGTAGGAAATTGCAATCCCCAAATCTCATTCCATTTGACCCGGAGATTGAAAAGACTGCTCGTAGACTCAAAAAGACAACTAAGCAAACCAAGTTGTCTGCAGGGACACTTTCCCAAAAGACACCTTCTCCACCATCTTCACCACAACAAAGATCCCCCGCCTCATCTATTACTGCTAGAATGGGTGATGAAGCTAAACCGACTTTCAGAGATTATGCACAACCATCTCCTGATAATGTGCCCACTGGGGTACGGTTGCCTACTATTGCTGCTGCAAACTTTGAAATAAAGTCTCATGTTCTGAATATGGTTCAGAATAATCAGTTTGCTGGGTTACCATCTGAAGACCCAAATCAGCACCTGCAGCGGTTTTTACAATGTTGTGCTACTCAAAAGCAAGCTGGTGTTACTGCTGATGAGATGAAACTCATCTTATTTGGTTTTTCTCTGCGCGATAAAGCTTTTTTTTGGTATAATAAGCTGCCTTCCACCATCACCACCTGGGCAGAACTCTCAAAGATTTTTCTCATCAAGTGGTACCCTTACCAAAAGACTGCAGATATGCGTCATGCCATAGTAACTTTCACCCAAGATCCTGGAGAGTCACTATATGAAGCTTGGGAAAGATTCAAAGATCTGCAGCGTCTTTGTCCTCATCATGGTTTTGACAAGTAATATCTGTGTCATATTTTCTACACTAGAGTTGATGCGGATACGAGACGGGTAATTGATGGAGCTGCTGGTGGGTTCTTCATGGATAAAGCCGTAGACGAAGGGTATGAACTTCTGGAGAAACTCCCTTCTAACCAAGCGTCTACTATTCGTTCTTCTATGACAAAGGGAGGTAAGCATGATGTTGAAGCCATTTCTTTACTGACCGGGAAACTAACTGCTCTTCACCAGAAGATTGATTCTTTGAAGCTAGGTAACAATTCCTCCACTCACATGAGTGTCAATGCTATGGCTAGTGTTTCTGGTTACAATGCTTTCATCTGTGACGCTTGTGGGATAGCTGGACATGACTCTCAAGAGTGCCCCGCTCTTTCACATTCTAGTGAGCCAGTGCACGCATTACAATCCCAACACAAGCCCCAGTTCGATCCTTACTCCAATACATATAATCCTGGGATGCGAGATCATCCAAATCTCTCGTATAGGAGTAATAATGTGATGAATCCGCAACAGCAACATTATCCACAGCATCAACAACAACAACAATATCAACCACAAGCTCCTCCTGGATATCAGAGAACTTAGTTTCAACAGCATCATTCTATACCTCCTTCAGACCCAGCTATTGCTGAACTCAAAAGTCTAATGTTGCAGATGCAGAAAGGTATTATTTCCTTTCAAGCAGATACCAGGTCTCAATTTGAGAGCCTGCATGCTCAGAATAAGCTACAAGGGACACACAATAAGATGTTGGAGTCACAAATAGCTCAGCTGGCTAGTTCCTCTGCTAATAGGCCATCTGGGTCATTGCCTTCGCAACCAATGCAACCAAGGGACACTGCCAATGCCATCACCCTTCGCAGTGGAGTGCAATACGATGCTCCAGTAATGCTAGAGGTGGAATCATCAATTGCGAAGAAACCACAAGAAGTGCCTAAGGATGCTGAACCTCAGGCAGAGCAAGGAGCTGCAGATAAGACTATGGAGGTGACTAAGGAGAAAACTGTGCCTCCGGTGATCAAGCTACCATTCCCCGAGCGGATGCTCAAGAAGAAGCTCGATCACCAGTATGGTAAGTTTTTAGAGGTGGTAAAGAATCTGCAGGTAACAGTTCCTTTTACTGAATTATTAAATCAAATGCCTGCTTATTCTAAATTTTTAAAAGAACTGTTGATGAGGAAGCGAACTCTTAATGAGGTGGAAACTGTAGAATTTACTGCTGAATGCAGCGCTCTTTTACAAAACCAGTCTCCACCCAAATTGAAAGATCCAGGGAGTTTTTCCATCCCCTGTCACATTGGCACCATATTTATCGACAAAGCTTTATGTGATTTGGATGCCAGTGTAAGTGTCATGCCTCTTTCTATCTGTAAGCAACTGAACATGGGTAAATTAAAATGTACTACCATTACTCTGCAAAGGGCAGTTATAGATGTTAAGAGTGGGAAACTGACACTGACCGTGGGGGATGATAAGGTTATGTTTAGCCTAAACAATGCCCCTAAAAGCTCAATGCTAGAGGAATCATGTTATAGTGTTGATGTTATAGATGAACCGATCCATGACTGCATGCCTCATTCCCCCTCCCATGCTACTTCAAATGATGTGCTTGTCTTAGAGTCTATTGCAGGTGATGAGCATTTTCTAACGGTTGTACAGACTCACAAAAAGACCATTGGCTATAGCACTGATGATTTGACAGGAATAAGCCCCGACTTTAATGAGCATCACATTCACATACATGAGGGCCACCACACTAGCATTACAGTCCGACGCGGGTTGCAAGAGGTGGTACAACATGTGGCTACTAAACTGCTCGATCCAGGCTAATGGGCGGCTGATGTCCATGTCCCTTTCCTTTCCCTTGTTGCAATGAGGCCATTGCCAAGTTCAGCTTGGGGGAGGATTTCTGTAAGTATTAGTATTGTTTTTCTTTTTGTTTTTATTATTGTTTTTCTTTTTGTTTTTACTGCTTTTTAGGTTAGTTAAGTTAGTTTAATTGCTTTGAAAAAATGAAAAATCACAAAAAAATGAAATATTGCTGAAAAAACACAAAAATACGAGTTGAATATGAATAGAGTGATTGCTTCCCTGTGCCCCGAGCTTTGTTCTGAAAAACGATTTAACTCATTATACTGGATAGTTGGGCATTTGTGATTGGGATGTTGTGATGTGATCTCTGATTGCCTTGATCTTGAGTAGATTTTGTTGATAAAGCGCCTATTTTAACTGCATGCTTAAATTGGTTAGATTGTGAGGATTCATTCTAGCCCTCGGATTTATCTTTATATCCGGTCTATTCTTGTGTGTTAGTTCCTCGTAGCATTCTTATCTTGGTTTTGGCATTGTACTCGTTGAGTTCTGGTGACTTTGGACATGTGCTGTGATAGAGGCGTTCATTTGTTTAATTTTTAAGCCTCAGAGTTATTTAATGAATCATTTTCCTCCCTAGCCCCGCTGAGCCTAATGACTTCTTTTTGGATCTATATTAAGCCACATTATACACCTTGAGCCTTTACATTGACTATTGTCCCAAGCCTAGCTTGGGGGAGCATTTGTTAAGTTAATTTCATATTGTGTGGTTGATTCCGTAGGGCAGTTGGAAAATAATGATATTTTGGTACAAAGAAAAGAAAGAAAAAGAAAAAAAAAATAAAGTGAAAAATGATTATGAAAAATTTGAAAAATTTCTATGATCTTCACTCATTAACTTTCAAAGCATTGGAAATTATGTTGAAAGATGCAATTATTGGTTGGTTCGTGAAATTTCAAGAGTTGGTTTTTATCTTGGTTATGTTGTTGATGCCATGGGAGTTGTTTCGACCACACCTAGTCCTACTAGTGTTTTTTGCTCCCCTTTCTTGGCTTTTCCACCACATCCCCTAAATAATTTCCGTACCTTTACTCGAGCCCCATTACAACCCTGAGAAAGACCTTTTGAGCACGTGTTTGATTGTTTATTGGAATAATACTGAGTCAATATGCCAAAGTTGAAGACTAAGTTTGTTATTTGAGTCGACCTGATTAGGATGAGCGATGTTTTACCTTTCTAAACACATGAGAGTGTGAGTGGGAAGGGTTATTATGGTTGGGTTAGTGAGCGATCGGGCACATATTTTGCCTGCCACAAAATTGAGAGGAGTGATACCTGGGTGAGCCCCCTTTTCAAGATTTGCATGATATGTAGGGCAGCTGCATTTGATGGTTTACTTAAGTGATTGGTAGTCAGGTGATCTGAGCAACTGAACTTGAATCTTGCTTGCTTGAACGATTTTGAGTTGGAAGTATTTGAGTTTAAAATTCCATATCTGAGGGGTGAAGCAATCCTATTCTTATTCATGTTGTGCTTTGCTTGAGGACAAGCAAAGGTTTAACTATATTATAACAATTGCAATGAAGAAATAAAATATGGAAAAATTCTTCATAAAATTCTTGCTTGTAGGGACACGTCAATTGTGAATCAACACATTGAATTGTTTGCAAAAAATAGTTAATTGCATTATTACATGTAGAAAAACTTCAATCTTTGAAAATATCTCACAAAAGTGGAACTATCTAATCATCTCAAGAATACATGAGGTTTCTGTTAATTATTCTAAGAAGTTGTTGAGGCTTCACTGGAAATTGGACATCCAACGGCTCTTGTGGTTAAGCATTGTATGATTTCAATTGGACCTCCTTGCTGGGTAGAGGCCTGTTGATGATGAAGTTAGTATTAGTTACAAATTTAATTTGCAAAAGCAATTAAGAAAGGATTGTGTTCTTACGTTCAAGCAGTTCCTGCCATCATTTGCAATGAACACTCCAAAACCAGATGGTATATGAAAAAATAAAAAATAAAATCAAGAAAATGGTCAATTTTCGAACTCTAAGCAAAGTGAAACACAAGTGGATGGCACATGAGTAACACCTCAACAACACTCCATCCCTTCCTCTACTTCCCCTGCTTCCCCTTCCTCCACCACCTCTGCTACTTCTTCCTCCACCTCCTCATGAGCCCCTGCCCCTACCTCCTCTACTTCCACTTCCTCCACCACCGCTGCACTTCCTCCACCTCCCTTGCTTCCCCTTCCTCCTCTAATGACCCTTCCATTTCTTCTAGTCCTGCGGGTTCAACTGTAGCATCCAAATGAAAGAAGGCTCCGGTTGGCTATAAACAGGAGGTATCACTCTGTCTTTTATTTGGTTGTTCCACAACCCTGTCCTTATTTAGACACCTCCTTTTTTTGTGATCTTTTTCCTTACAAATACTACAGGTCATCTGGATGCCATGCTTTGTTAGTCTCCCTAATTTTCTAGGGTTCTCATAAGGGCCATTCCTTCTGTTTCTCCTAGGCTTGCCCGAACCTATCTTTATGGAAGGTGAACTTAATACTGAGTTTACTCTAGGCCAATGCCTCTCACCAACACAGGGGGACGCTACCAACATAAGACCTTAAGTATGTATCTTTGTGATACCATTCTTGCACAAAGTCTTCAACATCTTAGTGAAGGAAAAAATACAAGACACAACATGGGCACAAGGAATCCCAATTAAGTCCTAATATCTACAGGTGCATAACTTAGCAGATATATCGACCTTAAAACATCCATATAGTATGTAATACCCCTCATGATTGCTTTAAAGGGATTTAGTAGGCTACTCATTCCAACAAGATGCATCTTTATTTTAGGAAGCTCATTTCCTTAGTTACTCCATAGTTAAGCGTGCTTGACTGGGAGTAGTCCAGGGATGGGTGACCTCCTGGGAAGTTTCTCGGGGTGCGCATGAGTGAGGACAAAATGCGCTGGAGCCTGGAAGAACTTGTGTTGGTTATTGAGGACAGTTGTTGCCCCTGGATGCGCATTGGTGATGATATATTCGACTCCGTATGAGTCGGGTGTTACATAGTAAATGACCTGAAATACAGTAACTTTGGAAGGGACCACAGTGCATCGAGCTGCTAATTCCTTGTTTTTTTCTAGCTTTATGTAAATCCTAAGGCATGACTTTCCAGTCACTTTCTCCGTTTTTAGTTTCTTCACAACAAGTCTTTGCATACATGATGTTCTAATTTCTTCAAGCATGTAAATTAGGTGTCTGGTTCTGGCATTTATAATGTAACAATTGAATGTTTCAACTAATTTATTTAATGTCAAGAGTTCAAAGGGTGGTGATTGAAGCAGGTCAAGTCTTGTCTGATGCTCAAAGAAGGACGCTCTTACTTCCTATCACTCCTACTGAGGTTAAGGATGCTCTTTTTTCCAATTCCTGGAGATAAGTCTCGAGATCCATATATGTATGGTTCTCACTTCTTTAAAGATGCTTGGGAAATTATTGGCAATGGCTGTGTGAATCTTGTGTTAGATTTTTTTCATTCAAAAAAATTGTTGAAAGGAATTAATCATACAATCTTAGCTTTAATTCCTAAAGTTAAGTGTCCTTACAATGTAAATGAGTTTAGTATTATAGCTTGTTGTAATGTTATTTACAAATGCATTACCACGTTATTGTATTCTAGATTGTTGAAGAATGTCCTGCCTGATCTTATAGCAGCAAATCAGGGTGCATTTATTCAGGGTAGATTTATAGCCCATAACATCTTGATCTGTCAGGATATTGCTAGACATTATGGAAGGAAAAATGTCAGTTCAGGCTGTATTATAAAGATGGACATGAAGAAAGCCTATGACTCTATTGATTGGGTCTTCTTGGAGGATTTGTTAAAGGCCTTACAGTTCTTAGAGTCATTGTAATTCCCCACAATTTTATGAATTTTATAATTATATTTAAAGTATATTTATATATGTTTTAGTATTTAAATTAGGAACATTTGTCGAAAACAACCTGTTAAATATAAGTTTTTGCAATAAACAACCTTTTAAATTTTTTTTGGCAAAATAAGACCTTAAAAATAATTTTTTTGGCGAGAAACAACCTTGAACCATTTTCTAGGCGTTGACCAAGTATTTTGCGGCTTCAATTCACTAAAACCAAACATGGTAAGGCAAGCAATCTACATTTCTTCTATTTCAACCCCATTTCCCATCATATACTGATGAATTCAACATCGAAAAATATTTGGTCAATGTCGAAAATAGAGAAAAAAAGAGTTAAAACATAAGAGATGCAGTTCAAGTGCCATCCACATGTTTGGTTTTAACGAGTCAACGCTGAAAAATGCTTGGTCAATGCCGAAAAATGGGTCGAGGTTATTTCTCGCAAAATATTTTCTTCTTAAGGTCTTATTTTACCAGATTTTTTTTAAAAGGTTGTTTCTCACAAATAGTTGAATTTAAAAGGTTGTTTTTGACAAATTTTCTTTAAATTATTAATTTCTTAAAGTGGTGACTATTTGTAAAATCAAAGGATCATTTAATGTCTTTAAATAATCAAATATTTTATTGAGTCATACTTTGAAAGTTATTTAATATTTAATTAGTTTGAGTTGAAGTACAAAAGATTTTAATATTGGGCTAGAGGAGCCCATACCTTTATAGCTTTTCGTACGACCATCTTTGATTAAACTAACCCATCAAGCCCAATTTTCTTTTGGATCCTAATGAGAACCTATAAATACTCTCCCATCTCACAAATTTTGCCACATAAACAAAATCCCTAATTTCTCTCCTCTCCTCTCTCTCTCTCTCTCCCACGACACTCTCTCTTCTTCCTCTCTCCACCCGATTTCTTTTCTCTCTCTCTCTCGGTTCCTTGGCTACTACCGCAGCCTTGCCAGAACACCGCAGCAGCCGTTGGTCTTCCTCCCTCTCGGTCGCGCATCTTCCTTCTCCCTCCTCCTTCCTCTTGGTTTTTTCTCTTCCTCCTCTATATTATTTTAATGATTAGTTTAATGTTTTAAGTATTGTTTGTTGGTTTAATAATTAAAGTTTGTATCTTTAACTATTTTAATATTAATTTTAGATTATATAATTAGTTTAGTGAAGTAAATAAATATCAGATTTAATATATATGTTATAAATTAGGTTGTTGAGCATGAAAGCATGGATTTTTAATATTTTTTAAGAGTTAGAACTACAGTACTATGTTATAGTTTACGAAAATTGAGTACTTTAATCTTTATAACTATGTTAATGTAAGTTTAAAAGAGTTATAAAGATGTTATAGGTTGCTGAAATTTTTATTAGGACACTTATGGTGGATTTTTAAATATCAAAGTATTGATTTTTAAGGGTTTTAATGACTAGTATGGTGGTACTATATTAAGGGGCACCGAAAGTTGAAGTTTTAATGTTTAAGAGGGTTTTAAAACACTTTTAAGAGGGTTTAAAGTATTTTAAAGTTGCTGTAATTTTTATTAGAGTATTAATACTTGGATGTTTTGGTATTTGATAGGTGGAACTTTACTTTGAGTGATTTCTAAGGTTGAGAAAGTGGTCTCTCTTATTGTCTACACAAGGAACGTAAATACCTATGTGTTATTAGACTAGTAACATGTCCTAAGGCTAGGATTAATATAGTATCATGTTTAGGGAACTTATAGTTCATATGTGGCTTATATTCAAGTGAATTTGCATGTTTTATGCCGTTGTGTGAAGCATATTGCCTATGATGAATATTATATGTTTGTATGGATGATTGATGCAAGCATGTGGGTTGAGAACGTTTATTTTATTAATTCACATGAGTGATTAATAAATATATTATTTATTGGATCATGAATTATATCATGTTGTTCCCTTGGATTTATTATATTATTTATTTTATAAGGACAGTGGGCTTTGTTTAGTAAAGTTGGATATTCACCTATTGACATGTTGGTTGATTGTTGATTTAAGTCAACAAATAAAGGTTGGATGGTTATTAATTAACGAATGAGATTATTCTTGGATTAATTGAGCTGTTGATCACCATATTTAATCCTAAGATAAAAATGGGAACTTTGTGTATCCATGATATTTATGTTGGTTGTCTTATTGTTGTAAGTCTCAACACTCAAATAATTTATTAATACTTAAAGTGGAAAGTGAATAGCAATAAGGTTTAGACTTGTGCACATCTGAAATGTTGGACTAGTATGAGTTGGAGTACATGGTGGTAGCCCATGGCTTTTCTTGGGACCGGATTGATCACCGTGTCCTATTTTATTTGATTAAAACCTCGATATTGTTGGTCGCGGGAGTACGGAGTAGCGCCCGTACTTCGTCTTCTATATGGAAGACAAGTTTTGGTTTGGACAACTCTATCCATTGACTATTCAATTTAATTATAATTAATCTGTTGGTTGTGCTGTCAAGTTCAGTATAGTGAGTCTGTTATTTCGTTATATTATTATTTATCTCTGATTTAATGTTTATTAGTATCATGTTAGGTTATATGTTTCATTTACTATGTAGTACTCAGCTTTGCTGATTACGTGCTTTGCTGTGTGTCGATCATAGTTGTGCCTTATTGATCCTGTGATGACCCTATTTTGTGAGCAGTTCTTCAGGATCAATAAAGCATCGACCATTTCAGGTCTGAAGATGATGCATCATTGGGTGTCTGGGAACAGTGGAGAGCTTGTGTTTAGACAATTTATACTTTAATACTTTTGGTTAATATGTTGTGGTTTGACTTAAAGTTGGTTTGGCTATGGTTTGGTTTTTGAGTTGACTTTGTGGTTGACTAAGTTTATTTATGTTTTCAAAGTTATTTATTTACATCCGCTGCAAGTTCTAAATAGCGATAATACTTTGGTAATTCTATATGTTTTGTGGGAAAAAGGTATTTTATAAAATAGAGAATTGTCGGGATGTTACAGTAATTTATTCAGATTATTATGGAGTGTGTAAGCTCTCCTAGTTTCTCTTTGATGATTAATGGGTCTTTAATTGGTTTTTTCAAAGAAAAGAAGGGGCTAAGACAGGGAGATCCCTTGTCTCCCTTACTATTTGTCATTTGCATGGAGTATTATAGCAGAACAATGAAGCTTGTTGGTGAAAGGGAGATGTTTCAGTTCCACCCACAATGCTCTGGAGTGAAGTTAAATAATCTTTGCTTTGCAGATGATATTATTATGTGTTGCAAGAAGGATTTTGCTTCTGTGTTGTGTTTACTTCAAGGCTTTAAGCATTTTTCTGATGTGTCTGGTCTTGAAGCTAATAAGCAGAAGTCTGAATTTTACAATGTTGGGATGGGGAATCAAGATATGCACATAATCTTGGATATGTCTGGCTTTAGTTTGGGTGCCCTTCCATTCATAAATCTTGGGGTTCCAATCTTTTATATAAGGATTTCAGCAAAATAGTGTGCAAAGTTTATGCAAAAGAACAACCATATAATATTTTAAGCATCCTAAAAAATACTAGTATAGGTTGGTTGGAGAAACACATAAAGGATTACTTTTTTTAGTGACAAGTTATTAAGCAATCAATTTACAAGGTAACTAGCAGGTTGTCCATATTATCTGATTTATTTAGAACAGTTCCTTAGGTCTTGATTAACAATAATATGTGGGTGATAAAAATCATGCATAGAACAATCATAATAACATAGATACTATATATAGAAATAAGAGAAAATGGATTAGAACGTACAATACTAACGTTTATTTATTATATATCTACATCATGACAAGAAATCATTAGTAACTTCAAGGCAGTATAGATAAAGGAATTATTAGGAGTATACGTACGCGGTTTAGGCCTAAGAGTGTAACGACCTTCAGGAGGAGCAATCTTGAAGCCTAAAGAATGATGTAAACAAGAACGTCAGTGTGTTTGATGTGTTTAGTGTGTTTGATTGTATGCGGAAATACAAAATTATAAGCACGAGAGTATTCGGAAAATAAAGTGTATGAGAAAAATAATATTGAAAAAGTAGTTCTTTGATACGGGAAATCAAGGAGTATTTATATAAAAACCGAAGGTGCGTTTCAAAATACACTTTAAATTTATTTTGGGTTGACTCTTCGGACTGCTCTTCCGTTGGGTTGCGCTAACTAAATCCGCGGTATGTTTCATCATTAGACCCTTAAATGGGGAGACACAATTTTGTGTCTACAGAAGCCCCCACTTTGATTGAGGTTTGTAAAACCGAAAGTCAAAGTATACGTGTCGGGACGGAGAATGATTCCAGAAGCTCTGCAGTCCAAAATCACTCTTTTAAGCCAGTACCTGCAAAACAAGCAAAAGTTTCAGGAACATACATATGTGAAACGTATTTGCAAAATAATTGTAAATTGCAAAAATGAAATGATATGTGAAAAAGAGGTATCATGAGCTATTCTAGTCCGGCTCATGTCGGAGTAGAGTTGCTTCCCGCTCCAGGGCTGTGCTGTGAGCTATTCTAGTCCGGCTCATGTCGGAGTAGAGCTATATCCCGCTCTAGGGCTTTGCTATGAGCTATTCTAGTCCGGCTCATGTCAGAGTAGAGTTGCATCCCGCTCCAGGGCTGTGCTAAAGTAGAGCTATTCTAGTCCGGCTCTTTTTAGAGTAGAGCTGCATCCCGCTCCAGTGTTGTGCTATGAGCTATTCTAGTCCGGCTCATGTCGGTATAGAGCTGCATTCCGCTCCAAAGTTGTGCCAAAGTAGAGCTATTTTAGTCCGGCTCATGTCGGAATAGAGCTGCATCCCCCTCTAGGGCTGTGCTACGAGCTATTCTAGTCTGGCTCATGTCGGAGTAGAGCTGCATCTCGCTCCAAGGCTGTGCTAAAGTAACTGAAGGCTAGCGCTTGTTTTCCGCTATCTTTGTCTGCAGGAACATGAACCATATTAACGCTTGTTTTCCGCTGTCTCGATTCGTAATGGTCCGCAGACCTAGCCTTGGAATTACACTGTTAATACTCCAGAGTACTTGATGCCTCTTGAGCAACTTATATTCGCAAGCCTTGGCGGAATATAACTCGTATAGAGTTGTTCAATGTTAAATACCTGTAAATGCAAAGAATACACAGATATGCAGACAAACAATTATGGGACATGCATATGTTCCGTGATGTGGGTGCTAGTGTATGGGTAGGAAACGACTTGACCTATAATGAGTGACCTCTAATACTTTGGGCTTAAAGGTGCTATCGTGTTGTGCATACGTGTGCATATGGGTGTGTGTGCGTTTGCGCGACTCCATGACTTATGCTAGAATCCTATGGCTAGAATGAAGGATGCAATGCTATGCTTGATATAGTGTTTGGATGTTGCATATATGTAATGCAAATGCAGAGATACGACACTAATGCAGATTATAGGTGTTCATAACCGGGTACTCGGCTTTTCGGGTACTTGAAAATGCGGCCCATGACCCAACCTGGGAAAACCCGGTTTTCTCGGGTCGGGTCATAGGGTACCCGACTCATTTTTTTCTTTTTTTTTGGGACCTGACATTTTCATTTATATGCTCACATAAATCCTACAATTTTTACAATCTAACAAAAATATTCATAGCATCATTCACGTTTTCGCATAATCCCATATTTTAAGATCAAAATTAACACTTGGGATATCCTTCATCATCTAGAATATTCAAATTTGAACAGCTTAAATAAAGAAGTAAACAAAAAATTTAACACACTCATTTTCCACAAAAAATTCCAAACATGGAACAGAGCTAAAAAATTGCCAAGATAAGTAACAGTGTGAAAAATTATGGAGGAATATCAAAGTAAAGCCAGAGAAAAGCTTCTAATTCGAAGGTAATCACAGAAACATATTAAATTTCATTTCAACAAAATCCAAAGGCGAAACAGAAAAAAAAAAAGCAAGGAGTATGAATTTAAGAAAGGAATGGTGTATAATTTTAGAGCATGATGGGTGGTGGACTGGTGGTGCGTGCAGCGGCGCTCGATGTGGTCACATTCTGGTGGTCGTCGGTTGGTGGAGTAAGACAAGAGAAGATGTGGAGTTCGAATGAGGATTGAGGATTGAGGAGTTTGGACTGTGGATCTTGTAGAAATGAAATTTAATATGTTTCCTAAGTACAACACGTAGGAAGTACAGTACCAGTAAAAAAAAAAAAGTAGGAAGAAGAGTAGTAGACTAGCAGGCAGCAGCAGGTCAGGTGGACAACTTTGGATTTTGGAGTTTGGACTGTGGACTTGTGGGCCAAAAATTATAAACCCAAAACTCAAAACCAGCGCTAGCTGGTCCAAAATCCAAATAATTCATACAATCGGGTACCGGGTACCCGCGTGTATATTAGGTGTGACCCAGTACCGGACCCGAGTTTTCTTGTTTCCGACTCGATAAAAATTAAAAAAACAGATTTTGACCCTTTTTTTTTTTTGGCGGGTCATCGTGTTTTCGATGCGGGTTTTTCTGAACACCCCTAACGCAAATGATATGATCCTTTATCGTTCTTCTTAGCTCAATTTTTCGTTTAGAAATTTGTTTTTGAAAAAGGAGAACTGGGAAGCCCCCAAGGATGATCCATGTAGGTTATGTTTGATTCGAAATGCGTCATAGTTGTTACGGACCTAAGTGAGCCCATAAAACAGTTAGGATTTCTTATGGGTCTGGAGCCCACAATCTTTTGTATGGACTCGTAATGAAGTCCTTATCAAGGTACACATGGAGCCTATGAAAGAGGAGGAATGGGAAGCCCCCAAGGATGATATATTCAGTTAATAGATTATGTTGGATTTGAAATACGATGTAGAACGAGCTTTCGTAGCGCTTGAGTTGTATATGCTTCGAGTTTTGTATGCCAAGGGCCTAAGTGAGCCCACAAATAAGTTTGATCTTGTATCCATGCGGGTTTAAAACCCAAGATTTAATGTATGGACTCGTAATGAAGTCCTTATCAAAATAGGCCTGGACTTGGAGCCTATGATTTTCTGCGTGGATTAGTGATGAAGCCCCCAATAAGATGGAGTTGATAAAGTATCCAACTTGATCGCTTGATTTTGAAGATATCTCGTCACATTTAGTGGAAGTTTCGACCAAAGATTTCGTATAGGGTTCCCAAGGTGAAAAAAGACAAGAAAGGCCAAAGAAAGGAAAAGATGAACCATGGTCATAACGCTGAGCGTTGAAAGGTTGTGCTAAGGTTGGCTTAGAAGCGATAATGTGGTTGAGAAAACGGCAAGGGATCAGAATAGGAAAAAGGCAGAGCCATAATGAATCGACTCACGCAATGAGGTATGTAGGCTAATGATGCAGGTTCAAACCCCCAGTCTAGTTCTAAGGGTAGGGAAGAGCATTTAAAATTCATGATTTGGGAGATCGCGCTTTTCTCATGGGCCTAGGCGAGCCTTAAAAAATATGTTTTGAATTAAAAAAGCCGGGCCTCAAAAGAGGTTGCCTACGTATCCATGATGGAATCAGGCCAGTCATAGCTCTTAACAACTTAGTAGGTGGCCAAGCATTTTGCTTGGAGCCATTTGCAATGAATTAGGCATTGATTTGGAAGAGGTCTTTGGCAAGGGTAGATAATGATGCAGGTCTGATTTGGCTTGAATCGGTCGGACCTCAAGGTGAGGTTTCCTACGTATCTTTAGCAGAATCAGACCATTTGTAGTTCAGGCTAATGAATAAGAAGATTCCCTAACTTTTGCCTAAGTCACCCTTATGGGTTTTCGACCTAGCGGGCTTTGGTTTGTCTTTTTAGGGCTTATTAAGATGCGATATGCATGGTTGTGGGTTGTTTATGAGAAGGTTTAGCAGAGATATGATTTTGCTTGTAATGGTTTTTGGTTATGGAGGTCAACGCCTTATGGTTAAATTCGAATTTTGGGTCGAAGGCTTAAGGTTTTGAAAGAAGTACATTTGACGAAGCTATTGATGGGCTTATTTCAACACTTCTTTTTTTTTTTTTTTTTGATATTTTGCACTTTTTTTTCATCATTTTTTGCTTTTGCTTTCTTTTTGCTTTTTTTTACTTTGATTTTTGATGTTGCTATTTTTTTTTGCTTGCCCTTTACATTGAATGGCTGTCAAATCTACCTCCCATGAGGTAGATTAAAGGAGAGGAATGTTATGTGCTTAGGTTGAAATGGATGATAAGGATTGGAGAAATGGTTGTGGTGAAGGGAGGAATGCCTCTTTTATGCCAATTATGTTCATTGCCTTTATTAGAAAAGTCATGAGAATTAGAACTTTATTTCCTTTTAAGGTGACAGTCGTGATTTCCATTGATGTTCATTAAGGCAAGGTTAGAAAATAAATACTCATTTATTAAGTGGAATTTATGAGTACATGCAATAAGAGAGAAAATCCAATATTAGACTGGGTAAAATAAGAGAAATAAAACAGAAAATGAAATCCTAAGTCTAGACTCCTACGTTGCATGACAAGAGAGCTTCGTTGCTTCGATCTTCATGAGGTCTCTTTCTGAATGAAAAGAGAAGTGGTGTATTTTTTAGTGCTGATTGGACCTAAGTGAGTCCAGATGTTCTAATGAGCAATTTGCCTCGGAAATATGTTTATTCTATGGCATTGAGGTCATTATCTTCGTCATTTTTAAGCAAATCATTCTCAATCTGGATACCCACATCATATACTCTTGTGAAGCTATCAAGACCCAAGTATTTGAGGTGGTTTTTTTAATTTAGGGAGGTTAGACACGAATGTTCATACCAAGTCTTTTTTTTAAGGCCTTGATACCATATGGGTTGATTTCTCCCTCCATATGTTCAGGTAAGTGGTAATGTAACACCCCGACTCTTCCAGAGTCGAGTATATCGTCACCAATGCGCATCCAGGGCCAACAACTGTTCTCAATAACCAACACAAGTTCTTCCGGCACATTTTGTCCTCACTCATGCGCACCCTGAGAAACTTCCCAAGAGGTCACCCATATCTGGACTACTCCCAGTCAACCACGCTTAACTGTGGAGTAAATAAGGAAATGAGCTCCCTAAAAGAAAGATGCATCTTGTTGGAATAAGTAGCCTGCTAAATCCCTTTAAAGCAATCATGAGGGGTATTACAGGTAAAGCCTTCATTTTCACCTTGTTTAAGAACCTCGAGCTCTCTAAGGGAAGTTTGCAGCTGCGCGTTCGATCCATATTGTTTCATGAAAGCAATAGTAATGTATTCCCAAGTTTCAATTTGCTTGGGGTTCAGGGAGTAGAACCAATTTTGGCAAATTGGGTCCAACGACATCTGGAATACCATTGGGTAGAGTTCAGGATCAACTGATTTGATGATCATGGTTGCACGTAAATTTCTTAAATGGTGTTTTGGATTATCAGTTGGTTTGAACTTAGCGAGGTCAGTTGTAGTGAATTTTTCAGGAAGTTTTCCCTTTAGTTTAATGTTATCAATGGGCTCAAAATAGGAATTTGCATTGGTTACACTATGAACAACACTCTCCAATATCTTATTGAATCTAGGAGATTCACCAGATTCGACCTTCTCAAGCCTTATAGCTATTTCTTCCATCATACTAGACAACTTGGCTAAAGCTCTAACCATTTCAGCGAATTGTTGCTCAGTATTCGATGGACTGCCCATTTCAATATCGCTTGAGTCTGCATGGATCATCAATGGAGTTTCTAGTTGGTCTAGCAAATAGTTAAGCTAGCTTTACTTAGTTTTGTTATTGGGGCACTTGGCCCTTGGGGTTGGTTGGTCTGGATTTCCAGACCATATGCACATCGGATGGAGTGCATGGGACGGGTAGTGTGACGCCGCGTGGCAAAGAAATCTGGCGGAATTTTATTTAAAAAAAAAAACTGGTTAAACGCTGGGTTTAAACACCAAAGTAGAAGAATGAAGGTGGAGAAAGCAGGAAAATCCCGCGTTTCAACATAATGCTTGAAGACAGCTGGGCAAAAGTAGAATAAAGAGGAGACATTGCTATCAGTGGCTCTGACGCGCGTCAGAGCCCACTGAGCAGCCAATCTCTTGCTGCCACGCGGAGGAGCTCTACTTTTTTGCTGTTAATTTCTTCAACGGTTATTTTCTAACGTTACAAAATTTTGTGACGTTAAAAAAAAATCAGTTTATAATTAAAAAAATTATAGTAACAGCTATAAAATAATTTTATCTATAAATTGAGCCTAAATTTCATATATTTTACCGCACTTCTTCCTAATCTATTTTTTTCTAATACTCTCTCCTACCTAATATTACTTATACTAAGCCAATATTATGGATTCAAATAATCTAATTACTCCCAAAATAATCCAAACCACCCACAAAATCCCCAAAATAATTTCCAAATCGATCCAAGTGTGCTACATATGGCGTAAGTTTGGGCCTAATCGTCAAGTTGATTAAGTAACTTTTATTTAATTGCTTTTGGTTTAAGTAATTTCAAAATTCATGTATTTGTGTGTGTTAAATTATCTATCTTTATGTATCGAATTTCATGTATTTGTGTGTTTTAAAATATCTATCTTTATGTATTAAATTTCATGAATCCGTGTTTTTAAATTATCTATCTTATGTAATGTGTTCGTTGTTTTTAATTTATAATGTCAAGTTAACGTAATTTAATTTAACGTAAGCTAATTAGCACATAGTTACTATAGTCTCAAGTTAACGCTAATTTAATTTAACGTAAGCTAATTAGCTTTTAAAGTAATTTAATTTACCGTAATTAATTTAACGTAATTTAATTTAACGTAATTTAATTTAACATAATCTAATTAGCTTTTATTAATTTAAATCATCTATTTCATAAGTATAAAAATAAACATTGAATAGGAGAGAGAGTATATGGTGGGGTATGGTAAAAGTAGGAGAGAGAAATAGAAAAACCAAGTAAGACCATAACCATTGTGAGAAAAAAAAGATGAGTTGGTGGGAGTTTAGCGGGATGTGAGGTGTAAGAAGGAGGGAAGGAGAGAGAATGACAAAAACTTAAAAACTAACAAAGACCAACCAAACCACTGTACATGCTCTAATATGCATGAGACTCCAGTGGACTAGACTCCTAAAACAGACGGATTCTGATGGATTTAGACTCCTACGATGCATGAATTTCTATGGATTCTAGATTACTAAGATGATAACAACTCTAATGACCCTAAACTTAGACGAGATTAGGACTCCTAACCACTAGTAGAATAAATGCTTATTGCTGCGGTCATTAAGTGGCCTATTGCGGCGGTTTTGGCCGCGCAGCAATTAAGGGCGCAGCAATAGGTAATTAAACTCCTATTATACATGAACTTATATGAATTTTAGACTCCTAAGATGGTAAGAACTCTAACGACCCTATAGACTTATTAGATGGGTGAACCTAGACGAGGTTAAGACTCCTAACATGAATAGAGTTAGACGAGATTAAGAACTCTAGATGGAGTGAAACTGGATGAGCCTAGACGTGTGGGCTAGATGGAATTCTAGTGGAGTTAGGATTCCTAAGCGGATGAGACTTTTACAACAAGACGGACACTAAGTAGAATCCTAAATAATGTACAGGAGAAGATGAAGAATTTTTTTTTGTGAAAACAAAGTGAGAAAATGAAAAAAGTTTTTTTTCATAAAAATGTATGGTGGTAAGTTGTTGGGAGGATAGGAATATCCGACTTTCTCCAAGAAGAAAATAAAATAAAAGGGAAAATCCAAAGCATGATCGTTCACTTAAATGAGACCTAATGGTAGTGAGACTCAAAATAAAGAAAAAGACTAGTTTTTTCTTATTTTCGGGAATTAGGCGAAGTTAATTTTAGACCCCAGGACGCACTCAACGGTCAGTAACTCTACATGCATGCAAACAGGAAAAAATGCGGAATCGGCCACCATATCGTCTAAATTAGTAAAAAACATGAGATGTACACAAAGTGCGCCACGCAGCAAAGGTACGAGCAGCGCGGGTTTAGCGTCTAGCGCAAGAGTAGTGCGTTAGGCGCACTGCTCCCAGACATATTTTTTTGGCAATTTAGGCGATGTTTTAGCTAATTCTGCATGATTTCGGGACGCTACGACTAACATAATATGACGACAACAATTTTGACAGACCAAAACAAACTGGCATATTGACAGATTTGTTTTTTAGACTTGAAAGAATAGTCAAATCAGTAATAAACATGAGACAAATAGGCTGCGTTCCATGCAACTGTGTGCGCACGGCGCGCTGCCTATGCGTCCGGCGCAAGAGTTACGCGCAAGGCGCAATTAAATGCGTTTGGCGCACTACTCCTCGACACGCATATTGGCAATTTGGCGAAAGTTAGGACGAAAATTACGATCTATTTTAGACGCGAATTTCAGGTGCAAGGCATATCAATATGTTAATAGATTAGCGGCATGAAAAAAAATTGCAATCACACACAAATGTCAAGTAACATGGATGCAAGAGTTCTCAACCTAAAGTCCAGTTCTATATTCAACTATGGTCAGGTTTAGGTTAAGGCTGAAAGCGTTCATGACAAAGAGATTGATCCCACGCTTCGTACCCTTCTTAAAGAGGTGGCCACGTGTAAAACACACTCCTGTTCTCAAGTCAGGAACAAGAGAACAATGCCATGGTTGGGTAGGTTTGCTTATGACTAAGATCCAATACTATCGCTCTGGAAGCTTTTTGGAAGGACAAAGCGCAGACCCCCCGGGGTGACCTCATACATAGAACATGTGCTAATGAGGCAAGGTAGATTGTCCTTATGGTGGCTTAAACAATAGCCATGCATATGCAAAACAACATGTTATTCAAAGGCATAAAAAGAGTGAATCGTATTTTTCAAGTTTCATCCACTCATTTAAAAAAATTTTAAAATCCTCCCCAGTGGAGTCGCCAAATTGTAGGCGTGATTTTATTTCGCCTGCGCGGTGTGAGTGCGTATTTGACTACCTCATTGTTAAGGTTTTATATATTAAAATACGTTTTTGAAGTCGCCAACAAGTATTTAAAGAAGACTCATAAACCTAATTGGATATTCGAGAAACTGTAGGGACAACTACAGGATTATCCAATGTAGATTTCCCCATCATGACTCCAAAGATGGTCAATGAACCAAAAATTGATGTCCTCTATTAAATATCGATTCATTACAAAGTTTATGCAAAAGAACAACCATATAATATTTTAAGCACCCTAAAAATATTAGTCTAGGTTGGTTCGAGAAACACATGAAGGACTACTTTTTTAGTGACAAGTTATTAAGCAATCAATTTACAAGGTACCTAGCAGGTTGTCCATATTATCTTATTTAGTTAGAAGAGTTGCTTAGGTCTTGATTAGCAATAATAGCATGTG
Organism: Beta lomatogona; assembly: GCA_947646795.1. Classification (NCBI taxonomy): domain Eukaryota; kingdom Viridiplantae; phylum Streptophyta; class Magnoliopsida; order Caryophyllales; family Amaranthaceae; genus Beta; species Beta lomatogona. Next base: position 449,420 of record CANSNZ010000423.1, on the reverse strand, counting down.
GGTGATAAAAATCATGCATAGAACAATCACAATAATATAAATAATATATATACAAAATAAGAGAAAAGGGATTAGAATGTACAATAATAACGTTTATTTATTAATATCTACATCATGACAAGAAATCGTTAGTAACTTCAAGGCAATATAAATAAAGGAATTATTCAAGGGTCCTCGTGAGTATACCTATGCGATTTAGGCCTAAGAGCGTAACGACCTTCACAAGGAGCAAGCTTGAAGCCAAAGAACGATGTTAACAAGAATGTAAGTGTGTTTGATGTGTTTTAGTGTGTTTGATTGTATGCGGAAATACGAAATTATAAGCACGAGAGTATTCGGAAAATAAAGTGTATGAGAAAAATAATATTGAAAAAGTCGTTCTTTCATTCGGGAAATCAAGGAGTATTTATAGCGAAGGTGCGCTTCACGCGCCGAAATGCGCCAGGCGCAGGTGTATGTGTGACGTACAATCACATGTGTTGGGTGCACATTGGTGCGCCTGACGCGGCATGCCCAATAGACAGTGTACATGTGGTACGCATCTTTAAAAAAAGATAAGAAGCAAAACCTGCGTGTCACACGGAGTGGTGCACTAGGCGCGGGACTTTGTGTGACTCACAGAACCACGTGTCAGACCCAGATTGGCGCACCTGATACACCATGGCCAATGCGATGGGCGCACGTGGTGCGTTAGGCACATCGCCTGCGTCTAGCTCATCTGCCAACCTTTTTCATCTAAATGCATTTTTTAAAGATTATTTTATCCCTTGAAATCCGGGAATTCACTATTGCGGATTAAAAATCTAATTTCAATTGATGAAAATATTTATTATTTTTAAAATATTTTAAACAATTGGGCTTTTAAAATATTTTATATGGACTCAAAATATTTTTATGGGTTTAAAATACAATTAATTATTCAGAATAAGACTTCAAAATACACTTTAAATTTATTTTGGGTTGACTTTTCGGACTGCTCTTCCGTTGGGTTGCACCAACTAAAACCGCGGTATGTTTCATCACCGGACCCTTAATTGGGGAGACACGATTATGTGTCTACACTCTACAGTATGGAATAAGTTAAAAGTTCCAAAATACAAATTTATTTGTTGGTTGGTGATGCATGAAAGATTGTGTACTACTGAGCGCATGCATAAGACTGGTGTGCCCAGCACTCCTTTATGTGTGCTATGTGATGACTCCGTGGAAAACTATATGCATTTATTTTCCTCCTGCACTTTCAGCAGTGCTGTTATCAGAAAGATTCCCAACTGGATTCAGTTTAGTTATTCTGGAGAAGATGTTGGTGGAGTAATTCAGAAGATCAACACAGAAAGAAGAACAAGATTTCAGAAGTAGGAGGGCAAGAAATGATGTTTTGTGGAAATGTAAAGTTGATAGGGTTAACATTCAAGTGTAAAGGATACAGATGTGATAGATAAAATTTACAGTGCCCTTCCTAAAAAGATTTCTAGGAGAGATAGGGATTGGCTCAGGGAGTTTATAGTTGACTTATAATTAGTCTTTATAGACTATTTTGGAAGATTTTATAGTGTTTTTCTAAGAATTTAGCTAGGAATGTTTGGGTGTGGCTGAGGCTTTGTGTTTTGCTGTTGTGTAATTTGGTGTTGCCTCCCTTGGGTTGAGGGAGTCTAACGGGTTACTACAGTCTATGGCTTTCATACTATTGATGCTATGAAGACCTTATGGATTGAGGTCCTTAGAATTGACAATCTAACTCAGAATGCCTAGTGGATACTAATTAAATGTTGTGTTGCATTATGATCATTGGGCGGGCGCGGATGTGTCGTTGTGCACCGCACCCGGCCAAAGATAAAATTTCTCCTACTCTCTTTTACAATAAACAAGTATAATGGAAGTAGGGGTCGTATCCACAGGGAAACAGGGACGAGTTTAGTACTTAGCGTGATTCGAAACCTAGATTAAGCTAAGGGCCGAGAAACCTAATAATAATAACAAAGGGGGGTTTCAAGTAGATTTACGAACAAACTAAACTACAACTAACTAACATATAAACAAAATGAGAAATCAATATGGAAAGATCTTGAATCCGATTAACATCCACTTCAATTCATTATCGATCCTTGAACATCCACTCTAATTATTTCCATAATTATCTATTGTCGAGAATTAATCTCGCGTTCTCCTTATTCTTAGTTGAATAGCACGATCAGCGTGACTATAAAACCCTAACTAAAGGATAACCTAGTCCGATCTGCGTCTAAGTTCAATCCAATAGCAGCAATAAACACAGAGAACCAATAGACCTGCTAACGTCATACAAGAGATAAACGTTCAACAGTTGATTCAATTTCCCCAAGAAATAACCAAGACGATCTGCATCTAAATTACTCCCTAGTTTGCTACTAATTGATAAAAGAATAAAACAATCCGATTCTATTCTTAAATCTAGCATTAGATTAATTACACAATCAAACTAGTAACGTTCCTAGCATAATCATGCAAAAATCATAGAAAGCAAGCATAGAAATTAAACCATAATCAAAGGAATTAAATAGAGGGGAAAGATCTCACAATAATGCTTGAAGCTCCATATTAATCTCGTTCAAGAACGGTTCAAGCTACAATCGGCATAGCATAAGCCAATCCCATAATTGAAATCTACAAAAACTAAATTAGAAAATAAAAACTAAAAAGAGAAGACAACAAGAGAGGAGTGGAGTTTTGGAAACTCCATCCCCTTGTGGCTGCTGCCCCCTAGGTCTAAAAACAAAGTTTAGTATTTATACTAAGGCTCAAAAGTTAGCCGTCATTTAAACCGACCTAGGGGTCGCGAGGTGCGATACAGGTCGCACCGTGCGATAAGCTACTGCCTTCGCAACGAGCTGAAGAGCTGGGCCAAAACCACGCAGGTCGCACCGTGCGAGATTCCTCGCGAGGTGCGAGATACAGGTCGCGAGGTGCGACCATTCTCGCGAGGTGCGAGCTGCTGGGCAGGCTGGCTGCTGGGCGTGCGATGGGCGCTGGGCGAGCGCTGGCTGGGCAGCTTGGTCGAGGCTGCTGAGCGCTGGGCGAGCGCTGGCTGGGCAGCTTGGTGCTGGGCTGCGTTGGCTTGCTGCGATGGGTGAGCTTGGCTTTGCGGTGCTTCGACGGTCTTCTTGAGGCTGCCGAGCTCTCTTTGGGTTGGTGATGACGAGCTTGCGGTGATGCGATGCTTAGGCACACGGTGGAGTTCCAAGAGCTCGGAACTTTACAACTTTAACAACAATTAACATACAAAATTCCGAACTTCCGCTAAGGTCTATTTATATGCAAAACTTAACAATTACGAACAAATCCCTTAGCAATGTGCACCTAAAATACCACAAGAACATCGTATAACTTGAGCGCATCAAATACCCCCACACTTGAACTTTACTCGACCTCGAGTAAACTCAAAATGAGGATCACCAAATGAATCATCGCCCAAGCTATCGAAACCAACCTACACTCCCCATCAACTACATCATCATCATCACATCTTAACAAAATACGCTCAAAACCTAAACGTAAGGGATGATGATTCCCCCACACTTAGATTCAAGCTCACCTGAAATATACAAAGACGCGACAACAATAATAACCAGCAACGCCAACAAGTTTAACCAACAACACCAACGAGAATCAAAATGCCAGCTCACGACACACTAAAGTATCAGCTCTCCCAAACCTCAAAAGATGACCTACTACTACAACAACTAACTTAAAATAGCAAGCCATGGAACAAAGACAAAAAGGGATAAATTCCATGCTTACTCCCAAAAACAATCAACCAAAAGAATGCGAAAGCCAAAATAAATAGATCTTCACAAAACAAAGGATGAATTCACTAACCCAACCCGAAAACGCTTTCAACCTTATGACACCTTCTCCGGCAAATGAGTTTTCAAAGTGTATAATTCTCTCTTAATCTCTCATTTTGCCTAGGAGCCCTTTCGGGTTTTCATCCTAGCTTCTCACATTTTTTTCATCTCACCATCTTACCCGCTCAATATAAGCCACTTTTTTGCATAGGTTGCCCTTTCGGGTTTTCAACCTATCCGGGCCCCCATTTTTGCCTGAGTCGCCCATCCTTGTGGGTTTTCAACTCAGCGGGTTTCATTTCATCACTTTTTTTTTTTTTTTAATTTTTTTTTTTTTTTTTTTTTTCATTTCATTTTTTTTTTTTTTTCAAATTGAAAGTAATATACACAACATAGATACATGAGTACACAACATAGATACATGAGAATGAGAATACCCTCCCCCCTACTTAAACTACACATTGTCCTCAATGTGTCGACAATTAGAAGAAAAGTAAACTGAAAATGGGGGGAGAAAATCGAAAATCGGGTAAATCGAAGATCGAATGCTCAAAACTCATGACCAAACAATCCGTCAAACTCAAATTTCTTAACAACACCAACTCAAATCTCCTAACTCAACTCACAACCCGCTCCCTCGAATCACTCAAACAAATGACAAGTTCAAAAGTTTTGAATTTTTGAGATTTGCTCCTAGCTTAAGAGATCGAAAAGATACATTAACAATCTCAATCCTCTAGTGTACCAACTCCTAGCTATTGAAGTCCTCCCAACGGATTTTCTTTTGTGGATTTTGGTTCCAAGTGGATGAAGATTGGTTGTGGATCTTTTTAGTGGGTGGGTGGTGGGTGAAAGAAAATTTGTTGTGGTGGTGGAAATTTGATGAAAAATAAAGAGAAAGAAAGAAAATAAAGGGGTCTCGGGTTGCCTCCCGAGAAGCGCTGTTGTTTAAAGTCGTGAGCTCGACTTAATACCTTAAGCTCAATCATTGGGTTGTGCTCCATGTGTGACAATGGTGGTTCCATGTCAATCTCCACTTCAAGTACCTGCAAAATTGATTGAGAAGAACTCTTGCAATGCATCGTTAATACCTAGCTTACTACAACATGGTTGAGCATATAACATCTGATTACATCCCAAACCTAGCATTAAGGCAACAACAAACATCAACTAGTAGTACTCCTAGCTAATCCAAGTCATGACCATTAATATCAATATTTAAAGCTAGACAATAACCAAGATATAGAGTATGAGTCAATCAACCATTCCCAAGAGAGTTAAAGCAACAAGTTCCATGCTTCTTGTCCAAAATACGAAAGTGAAATACATAGAGCTCAATGGAAGATGAAAACTAGATACTCAAACAAAAAGGGAATTCTTCATATGAGTGGCCAACCAAAAACAAAGAGCACAAACAATACCATCCAAAAATCACACTAAATACAAACAAGTAACACCGTTTCCCCGGCAACGGCGCCAAAATTTGGGCGGGCGCGGATGTGTCGTTGTGCACCGCACCCGGCCAAAGATAAAATTTCTCCTACTCTCTTTTACAATAAACAAGTATAATGGAAGTAGGGGTCGTATCCACAGGGAAACAGGGACGAGTTTAGTACTTAGCGTGATTCGAAACCTAGATTAAGCTAAGGGCCGAGAAACCTAATAATAATAACAAAGGGGGGTTTCAAGTAGATTTACGAACAAACTAAACTACAACTAACTAACATATAAACAAAATGAGAAATCAATATGGAAAGATCTTGAATCCGATTAACATCCACTTCAATTCATTATCGATCCTTGAACATCCACTCTAATTATTTCCATAATTATCTATTGTCGAGAATTAATCTCGCGTTCTCCTTATTCTTAGTTGAATAGCACGATCAGCGTGACTATAAAACCCTAACTAAAGGATAACCTAGTCCGATCTGCGTCTAAGTTCAATCCAATAGCAGCAATAAACACAGAGAACCAATAGACCTGCTAACGTCATACAAGAGATAAACGTTCAACAGTTGATTCAATTTCCCCAAGAAATAACCAAGACGATCTGCATCTAAATTACTCCCTAGTTTGCTACTAATTGATAAAAGAATAAAACAATCCGATTCTATTCTTAAATCTAGCATTAGATTAATTACACAATCAAACTAGTAACGTTCCTAGCATAATCATGCAAAAATCATAGAAAGCAAGCATAGAAATTAAACCATAATCAAAGGAATTAAATAGAGGGGAAAGATCTCACAATAATGCTTGAAGCTCCATATTAATCTCGTTCAAGAACGGTTCAAGCTACAATCGGCATAGCATAAGCCAATCCCATAATTGAAATCTACAAAAACTAAATTAGAAAATAAAAACTAAAAAGAGAAGACAACAAGAGAGGAGTGGAGTTTTGGAAACTCCATCCCCTTGTGGCTGCTGCCCCCTAGGTCTAAAAACAAAGTTTAGTATTTATACTAAGGCTCAAAAGTTAGCCGTCATTTAAACCGACCTAGGGGTCGCGAGGTGCGATACAGGTCGCACCGTGCGATAAGCTACTGCCTTCGCAACGAGCTGAAGAGCTGGGCCAAAACCACGCAGTCGCACCGTGCGAGATTCCTCGCGAGGTGCGAGATACGAGTCGCGAGGTGCGACCATTCTCGCGAGGTGCGAGCCGCCGGGCGGGCGGCGCCGGGGGCGTGCGATGGGCGCTGGGCGAGCGCCGGGCCGGGCGGCTTGGTCGAGGCTGCTGAGCGCCGGGCGAGCGCCGGCTGGGCGGCTTGGTCTTTGGGCTGCGTTGGCTTGGCTGCGATGGGTGAGCTTGGCTTTGCGGTGCTTCGACGGTGTCTTCCGAGCTGCCGAGCTCTACCTGGGTTGGTGATGACGAGCTTGCGGTGATGCGATGCTTAGGCACACGGTGGAGTTCCAAGAGCTCGGAACTTTACAACTTTAACAACAATTAACATACAAAATTCCGAACTTCCGCTAAGGTCTATTTATATGCAAAACTTAACAATTACGAACAAATCCCTTAGCAAAGTGCACCTAAAATACCACAAGAACATCGTATAACTTGAGCGCATCAAATACCCCCCACACTTGAACTTTACTCGACCTCGAGTAAACTCAAAATGAGGATCACCAAATGAATCATCGCCCAAGCTATCGAAACCAACCTACACTCCCCATCAACTACATCATCATCATCACATCTTAACAAAATACGCTCAAAACCTAAACGTAAGGGATGATGATTCCCCCACACTTAGATTCAAGCTCACCTGAAATATACAAAGACGCGACAACAATAATAACCAGCAACGCCAACAAGTTTAACCAACAACACCAACGAGAATCAAAATGCCACTCACGACACACTAAAGTATCGCCTCTCCCAAACCTCAAAAGATGACCTACTACTACAACAACTAACTTAAAATAGCAAGCCATGGAACAAAGACAAAAAGGGATAAATTCCATGCTTACTCCCAAAAACAATCAACCAAAAGAATGCGAAAGCCAAAATAAATAGATCTTCACAAAACAAAGGATGAATTCACTAACCCAACCCGAAAACGCTTTCAACCTTATGACACCTTCTCCGGCAAATGAGTTTTCAAAGTGTATAATTCTCTCTTAATCTCTCATTTTGCCTAGGAGCCCTTTCGGGTTTTCATCCTAGCTTCTCACATTTTTTTCATCTCACCATCTTACCCGCTCAATATAAGCCACTTTTTTTGCATAGGTTGCCCTTTCGGGTTTTCAACCTATCCGGGCCCCCATTTTTGCCTCGAGTCGCCCATCCTTGTGGGTTTTCAACTCAGCGGGTTTCATTTCATCACTTTTTTTTTTTTTTTTTTTTTTTATTTTTTTTTTTTTTTTTTTTCATTTTTTTTTTTTTTTTCAAATTGAAAGTAATATACACAACATAGATACATGAGTACACAACATAGATACATGAGAATGAGAATACCCTCCCCCCTACTTAAACTACACATTGTCCTCAATGTGTCGACAATTAGAAGAAAAGTAAACCGAAAATGGGGGAGAAAATCGAAAATCGGGTAAATCGAAGATCGAATGCTCAAAACTCATGACCAAACAATCCGTCAAACTCAAATTTCTTAACAACACCAACTCAAATCTCCTAACTCAACTCACAACCCGCTCCCTCGAATCACTCAAACAAATGACAAGTTCAAAAGTTTTGAATTTTTGAGATTTGCTCCTAGCTTAAGAGATCGAAAAGATACATTAACAATCTCAATCCTCTAGTGTACCAACTCCTAGCTATTGAAGTCCTCCCAACGGATTTTCTTTTGTGGATTTTGGTTCCAAGTGGATGAAGATTGGTTGTGGATCTTTTTAGTGGGTGGGTGGTGGGTGAAAGAAAATTTGTTGTGGTGGTGGAAATTTGATGAAAAATAAAGAGAAAGAAAGAAAATAAAGGGGTCTCGGGTTGCCTCCCGAGAAGCGCTGTTGTTTAAAGTCGTGAGCTCGACTTAATACCTTAAGCTCAATCATTGGGTTGTGCTCCATGTGTGACAATGGTGGTTCCATGTCAATCTCCACTTCAAGTACCTGCAAAATTGATTGAGAAGAACTCTTGCAATGCATCGTTAATACCTAGCTTACTACAACATGGTTGAGCATATAACATCTGATTACATCCCAAACCTAGCATTAAGGCAACAACAAACATCAACTAGTAGTACTCCTTGCTAATCCAAGTCATGACCATTAATATCAATATTTAAAGCTAGACAATAACCAAGATATAGAGTATGAGTCAATCAACCATTCCCAAGAGAGTTAAAGCAACAAGTTCCATGCTTCTTGTCCAAAATACGAAAGTGAAATACATAGAGCTCAATGGAAGATGAAAACTAGATACTCAAACAAAAAGGGAATTCTTCATATGAGTGGCCAACCAAAAACAAAGAGCACAAACAATACCATCCAAAAATCACACTAAATACAAACAAGTAACACCGTTTCCCCGGCAACGGCGCCAAAATTTGGGCGGGCGTGGATGTGTCGTTGTGCACCGCACCCGGCCAAAGATAAAATTTCTCCTACTCTCTTTTACAATAAACAAGTATAATGGAAGTAGGGGTCGTATCCACAGGGAAACAGGGACGAGTTTAGTACTTAGCGTGATTCGAAACCTAGATTAAGCTAAGGGCCGAGAAACCTAATAATAATAACAAAGGGGGGTTTCAAGTAGATTTACGAACAAACTAAACTACAACTAACTAACATATAAACAAAATGAGAAATCAATATGGAAAGATCTTGAATCCGATTAACATCCACTTCAATTCATTATCGATCCTTGAACATCCACTCTAATTATTTCCATAATTATCTATTGTCGAGAATTAATCTCGCGTTCTCCTTATTCTTAGTTGAATAGCACGATCAGCGTGACTATAAAACCCTAACTAAAGGATAACCTAGTCCGATCTGCGTCTAAGTTCAATCCAATAGCGAAGAATAAACACAGAGAACCAATAGACCCGCTAACGTCATACAAGAGATAAACGTTCAACAGCTTGATTCAATTTCCCCAAGAAATAACCAAGACGATCTCGCATCTAAATTACTCCCTAGTTTGCTACTAATTGATAAAAGAATAAAACAATCCGATTCTATTCTTAAATCTAGCATTAGATTAATTACACAATCAAACTAGTAACGTTCCTAGCATAATCATGCAAAAATCATAGAAAGCAAGCATAGAAATTAAACCATAATCAAAGGAATTAAATAGAGGGGAAAGATCTCACAATAATGCTTGAAGCTCCATATTAATCTCGTTCAAGAACGGTTCAAGCTACAATCGGCATAGCATAAGCCAATCCCATAATTGAAATCTACAAAAACTAAATTAGAAAATAAAAACTAAAAAGAGAAGACAACAAGAGAGGAGTGGAGTTTTGGAAACTCCATCCCCTTGTGTGGCTTGCCCCCTAGGTCTAAAAACAAAGTTTAGTATTTATACTAAGGCTCAAAAGTTAGCCATCATTTAAACCGACCTAGGGGTCGCGAGGTGCGATACAGGTCGCACCGTGCGATAAGCTACTGCCTTCGCAACGAGCTGAAGAGCTGGGCCAAAACCACGCAGGTCGCACCGTGCGAGATTCCTCGCGAGGTGCGAGATACAGGTCGCGAGGTGCGACCATTCTCGCGAGGTGCGAGCCGCGCCGGCAGGCTGCTGCCGCGGGCGTGCGATGGGCGCCGGGCGAGCGCCGGGCCGGGCAGCTTGGTCGAGGCCGCCGAGCGCCGGGCGAGCGCCGGGCCGGGCAGCTTGGTCTTTGGGCCGGGCTGCGTTGGCTTGCTGCGATGGGTGAGCTTGGCTTTGCGGTGCTTCGGCACGGTGCTTCTTGACGAGCCGCCGAGCTCTACTTGGGTTGGTGATGACGAGCTTGCGGTGATGCGATGCTTAGGCACACGGTGGAGTTCCAAGAGCTCGGAACTTTACAACTTTAACAACAATTAACATACAAAATTCCGAACTTCCGCTAAGGTCTATTTATATGCAAAACTTAACAATTACGAACAAATCCCTTAGCAAAGTGCACCTAAAATACCACAAGAACATCGTATAACTTGAGCGCATCAATCATGGATTGAATCGAAGAGCTCTTACTATTTATGAGACTCAAGATTTTACAGATATGCTTCAACATGGTGACGCTTAAAAGTAGTGGGCATTATTACAGTTGGACTAGTAAAATCAATGAAGCTGCTAGAATTTCTAGTAGAATTTATTGATGTATCGTTAATTCTCAATTGTTGTTACAATATCCTAGACTTTATATAGAATATTTAAACTTGGGCTATTTGACCATTGTCCCCTCCTATTGAAATGCTCAGATTAGGCTCGTAGGGGAAGTAGACCTTTTATGTTTTTTTAATTACATAGTTGATCATAAGGAGTTTGATACCAATATATCTGTAGCATGGAACAACTTTGATAAAGGCCCTATGATGTCTCAAGTGTGGAGTAAGCTGAAGACCATTAAGCGTCAAGGAAAAGAGTTAACAAGAAAGATTTTGCCAACCTGGATGCAAGAATAGCTCAGATTAGAGAAAATCATGTTGACATTCAGGCTAATCTTATTCACATAGTTGATGATGAGACTGTGCATCTTCAGAAAGTTGAGTGTATTGCTTTTTCCCAAGAAGTTCCTTGCTATTGAAGAAGGAGCCTTTTAACAGAAGTCTAGGATTCAGCGGCTCAAGTTGGAAGATTCTAATAATCATTTCTTCTTTCAGGCTATAAAAGAGAAATAGGCTAGAAGCCTAGAAATAGTATTTATGTGATTTGACTCGGGCATCAGATATTCAGCAAGAAGTTTATGTACTTCTACATGAAACTTCTTGGCACTGCAGCTCCTTGTCTTCCTGGTGTTGATCTGTCTATCTTGAGATTTGTGTTCAAGTTGCTCTTGTTGTTGTTCAAGGTCTTATTCAACTTGTTAGGGAATAAATAGATGTTGCCCTAGCCAACTTTGATGATACTAAAGCTCCTGGTAATGATGACTTGAATAGCTTCTTCTATAAAAAAGACTTGGCATGTTATCAAGCATAATGTTTAGCATGCTATATGGGATTTCTGCATTTTGCCTTCTGAGGTAAATTGTACTCTTGTTACACTAGTGCCTAAAGTTTCTAATCCTTCATATGTTAAGGAATTTAGGCCTATTGTTTGTTGCACAGTCTTATACAAGTTAATTGCTAAGATTAGTACTCAAAGAATGCAAGTCATGATTGAGGATATTTTTGATTTAGCTCGGCCTAGTTTTATGCTTGATAGAAATATCTCTGATAATATTTTGTTATCTACTGAACTCATTAATAGGTATTATAACGCCCCGACTTCTAGTCATGATTATTAGAATAATTAAATAGTTATTAGCAGCGGAACCTAAATAGTTGGTGTGTTACTGGCGTACTTTCCTATTGGAAAGCATAAGGCAAACTTGAATTCATAAGCTTGAACATGTTATAATTGGAAAATATAATTATCCATTAATTAAACTTAAACTGAAACTTAGTTACTAATATAGTTTGACATTAATTTAAACTTCAATCACAAGTGTCTAAGATAGCTTAAAAACTAAACAACTAGATCTTCATAACTATGCCATCATGTTATCATCATCAATACCTATAACAGAAAACAAAACGCCATGAGCCGAGGCTTAGTAACATGCTACTCTAATATCGTAAAAGCATTTCAATTCATTTTGTTTGCAAACAATGAGGAGAGAAATAGTAAAACCATTTCATAAACATAACATAAGCTTAATCATTCTCTTTTCATCTTACTTAAATCATATTAGTAACTTGGCGAGTATAAGCCACAGAGAACAGTAGTCCTCCAATAGAGAAGGCGACATAATATAGTATAGAAGCCACGTGAGGTTATTATCCCCCAACAGAAGGTGGCATAACAGAGTGCGTGTGTCACGGGAGACTATTGTTCCCCAACAGAAGGTGACCAGAACCACCAGAATGAAACGCGTGCACGACCAACATAATATATATAATACCGCCAAGAATTTTCTTTCACTTTTATTTATCATGTTTCATGACTTTTAAGTATCTTCCAGAAATCATAGCAGAGTCATAGCATCACGTCATCATAATTCTTTCATATCAAAACGTAATACATACTTTTCATAACATCATAACTCATAAAACATTGTTTCCAAATAAACGTGTCATATCCACAATCCATGATAAACATCAGCAGAAAATCATATCATAAAAACATATTCAGAAGGGGAATGCGGGTGCTAGTAATAGATGTTACCTGGTATCGTAGTTAAGTTTCTTGTTAGCGGAGGAGGCTTGTTAGCGGAGGAGGCTTGTAATATTTCTTCTGTTAATCTAATCAAGAATTAAATAATGAAATTTATGTCTATTTAATTAGACTTGGGCTTTTCTAAAATATTCTTTCTTTAGGAGTCATAATACTTATGTCATTATTCGTATAATCTTAAAAAAATATAAGAATACAAAATTTATAGTCCTGACTTATTATTTATGTTATCATTCTTAACATCTTCTAAACATAAAAGCTATATTAAGGTGGTATAGAAATAATTGAATCTTACTCCCTCTGTTTTTTTTTTTATCTTTCTCACTTGGAATCTTGACACTATTCATACTTAGAGAGAATCTTCTCATTTTTTTCAATTTATAAGAAAAAATATAGTCATGTGGGATCTTGTTTGATTCGTCTCAATTAGTACTTTATTAATATTCAATCGTTATATTTTTTACTAATACATAATGAAAGATATTTAACTTCAAATATGTGCTTTGGGAGACGTGCATAGGAAAGTGAGAAGGATAAAAAAAACAGAGGGAGTATATCATAATTCATGTTTAATGACTTGTAATATGATTTTCATGTTCTAATTATTTCATTCTTATAGTACATATTACTAAATGATTATAATTACAAAACTTATATTACAACAACATTATAATTCTAATCTCTATTATGATTCACAAATTCACACTAGTGATGGAAGTTTATCAAATTACTCATTCATAATCAATTTATCAATTTTGGCATGATTACTACTAAACTAGATTGATTATTATCATTAATCTAATTATCCAAAACATTATAATTAATATCCTACAATAGTTGTCATTTAACTTATGAACTAATGTAAAGTCATTTATACAAACTTAAGCTTTCTATTGTTCGTCCGAAAAGTTCAGATTACAAAAGCAAAGCTAACAATTATTGTTACCTAACTAAATTAGGTTAGTCCAACAATTATGACTATAAACTAAATTAAGTGGCTTAGTTAAATAAATCAAGTTAGTCTTCATTAGCCCAACAAGTGAAAGGTGTAAGCTTAACTAAATGGTTTAATTAAAGCAAAGTAAATCAGTTTTTAGGCCCAACAAATTGAAGTAACAACTTAGACTAAGATGGTTTAATAAGGAAAACTAAATCAGTTTAGTCTTTACAAGCTTACCCCAACTAATTAACTAAGTGGCTTTGATTAATAGTTAATAAATCAGGCCCAACAATGTGATTAATTAACAATGGGTAATAATTGGGCTTGTAATGCTAAATTTAAAAATCAGAAAGCATATCAATGGTATGAACTTCATACCTCTGCTCTCTAAGAAGCAGCGAAGAACGGAGGGATAGAAGGGGGAAAAGGGTGCTCGGGGGAGAAGCGGCGAGCACCGGAAGTGGAGGCAGTAGCAAGGCGGCGTCATGGCGGAAGTATGACGGGGCGTGAGGCAACATTCGTCGCGCAATAAAGCTCAGCAGCAAGACAGAGGATAAAACAGCGCCCGAGAGAGAAGTGACGAAAGGGAAGAGCTCGGGGCTGCTGCGAAGGGTTTCAGGTGTCTGAAGGGGAGTCGTTGCTCCTGAATATGGTGCGTAGGTGGTGGTGGTGCGCAGGTGGTGTTGGCGTGGTGCCGAGAGAGGAGAAATCAGAGGTGAAGTTTGTTATGATTTTTAGTGTGTTTCAATGCCTAATTTCACTCGGTATTTTATAGATGGTGGTTTTTCACCTTGGGGAGCAAGGGTAGGGGACAATAGAGGAGAGAGGGAACAAGATGGGCGGTGGTGTCGGGTGTGTCCGTGGGATTTTGGGGGAATTTTCCTTTCTTTTTCTTTTCTTTATTTAGTAATTGTTAATGTTAATCCAACTCCACAACTAGTTATGGTAATTTCATAATTGAATAAAATTTTAGTTTCTTTTAATAACACAAAATTCAAAATTATGTTTATTTAGCTAATAATTAATATTAGGCAAATTTTTAACCTTCTTAATTACTTAATTAAATAAGTTTAAAGTTTCGGGATATTACATCCTCACCCCTTATGAAACTTAATAGACATAGTCAAGTGTAGAATGTCATGTATCACATTCATAAAATTTCAGAATCACATATTCACATATACATAGCATTACATAACACATACTCATAGCTTTAGATAATTACAACAAAGTCAAATCATTACCATAGGAATTACTTTGTTTCTAAGTTACTTTTCGCTACGATCGGGAATTTCAATTGGGTTTTCTTCATATGTCAAATCATTTCTTAGATGTAGGGGATCATGTCTGATAACATGGCTAGGATCAGGTATATACTTCATTAATATTGACACATGGAAAACATTGTGCACCTTATCCAGGTCTGCCGGTAGTGCTAACTGATAAGCAACTTCGTTAACTCGTTCGAGAATGTCATATGGACCAATATACCTTGGACTTAACTTGCCAGTGTGACCACATCTCATGACACCTTTGGTCAGTGAAACTTTCAAGAAAACATATTCTCCTACCATGAACTCCAGTGGTCTTCTTCTACAATCATCATATTTCTTTTATCTGTCTTGTGCAGCTTTGATTTTAGCTTGAATCAAGTGTACTTTTTCTATTGTCACTTGTATTAATTCAGGTTCAATCATTCGAGCTTCGTCAATATCACACCAACAGCGAGGTGTTCTATACCTTCTAACATAGAGTACTTCATATGGTGCCATATTGATAAGAGTCTGATAGTTGTTGCTGTAAAAAATCAACCAAGGGTAAATATTTTTCTTAACTTCCTTGAAAATCCAATATACATGCTCTTAACATATCTTCAAGGGTCAAAATTATTTGTTTTATTTGACCATCACTTACTGGATGAAAAGCAGTGCTAAAATCCAGTCTCGTGCCAAGAGTCTTTTACAACTCTTTCCAAATTAAAACTTCGCTTGGAATCTCGAGTCATGATTTGATACGATAGAACTTGGCACTCCATGTAATCTGACAATTGTGCTTATACAACTTTTCTAGTTTGTCAAAACTCCAATTAATTATGATGGCCAAGAAAATGTGCAGACTTAGTTAATCTATCAACAATAACCCAAATTGAGTTCATGCCTCGAGATGATGGTGGCAATCCCATAATGAAATGCATCGAAATCGAGTTCCATTTTAAAGTTGGCACATCTAATGGTTGTAGCAGTCTGCAGGTCTTTGATGTTCAATCTTTATCCTTTGACAAGATTTACATCTTGCCACAAATTCAGCAACTTCTTGCTTCATATTACTCCACCAAAAAGAAAGGACTGTTATGAGCTTCTTCTAGAATCTTCTTCTTGAATGCTTCATTATCAGGGACACATATTTTACCTTGAAACCTCAACATGCCATTATCCTGGAGTACAAATCCTGATGACTTTTCCTTTTTCACATCATCCTTGATCTTTTCTAACTCTAAGTCTCCACTCTGAGCCTCCTTTATTTTTTCCAACCATGTCGGTCTCAACTCCAACGCATTCAAACATACATCTCTTACACGTTCAATGATTCCCACTTCCGTCCTCCTTAGATCATCATAGATTGCTTTAGATAGAGTTAAGGTTGTGTTTAGGTCGGACTTCGAACATAAAGCATCGGCTACAACATGGCTTTGCCAGCTGGTATTGGATGTCAAGATCATAATTTATCAAGAGTTCCAGCCACCTATGTTGTCTCAAGTTCAACTCTTTTTGTGTGAAGATGTATTTGAGACTTTTGTGATCAGTAAAGATCTTGCACGGAACACCATGGGGTTTGAGTTGTAGGAAGCATAAGCTATGACTTTCTCATTTTGCATCAAAAATACATCCCGTTCTATGTTTAGATGCATAACTGTACACAACAAAGCCATTTTTGTCAGAAGGGAGAGTAAGAACATGGGCAGAGGTAAGACATTTCTTTAACTCTTTAAAAGGTTATTCACATTCATCACTCCATCCAAACTTAACAAACTTCTTCACCAATCGGGTTATGGGTAGTATTACCTTTGAGAAATCTTGGACAAATCTATGATAGTAACCAGCCAAACCCATAAAACTCCAAACTTTTGTGACATTGGTGGGTCTAGCCCACTTCATTATAGCTTTTATGTTTTGTGGATCAACCGTGACTCCATTTTCTGAAATAATGTGCCTTAGGAAGGCAACTTCTTTTAACCATAACTCACACTTCTTCAACTTTGCATACAACTTCATTTCTCTTAAAAGTTCTAGCACCTTTCTCATGTGTTCTTCGTGTTCACTTGATTTCCTTGAATATATCAAGATATCGTCAATAAACACGACAACAAACTTGTCAAGGTATGGTTTGAAAATTCGGTTCATCAAGTCCATGGAAACTACAGGGGCATATATTAATCCAAATGGCATCACCATGAATTCATAATGACCATATCGGGTCCTGAAAGCGGTTTTCGATATATCTTCAAGTTAAATACGAAGTTGATGGTATCCAGATCTTAACTCTATCCTAGAGAAGGTACATGCACCTTTTAGTTGATAAAAAAGGTCATAAATACGGGGTAACAGATACTTAATTTTGTCGATGATCTTATTCAATTCCCAATAATCAATGCATAGTCTCAAACTTCCTTCTTTCTTCTTCACAAATAATACAGGTGCACCTCAGGGTGATATACTTGGCCAAATATACCCTTTCTCGAGCAATTCATCTAGTTGTTTCTTTAATTCTTGTAACTCAGCTGGTGCCATTTTGTAAGGTGCTTTAGATATAGGAGCAGATCTTGGAATAAGGTCAACACTAAAGTCTATCTCTCTTTGCGGAGGCATACCAAGTATCTCTTCCTGGAATACATCGAGATATTCACGGACTATGGGGATGTCACTTAGAGAAGGTTAAGAAGCACTTAGGTCTTCTATATTGCAAAGGTATCCATGACAACCCTTCTCAAGTAGCTTGAAGTCTTTTGAGGTTGAGATAGTTTTGGGTTTAACCTTTCTTCTTTGATAAGAAACCTTACACCCATCTGGTGTTCTAAGGGTTACTCATGTTTGACACAATTTATGTCAGCTTTGTTCTTGGATAACCAATCCATTCCCAAAATCACGTCAAAATCTGTCAATTCAAATTAAATTAGGTTTTCAAGAAATTCATAGGCTCCTATAAGGATATAGCAGTTCCTATATAGGACATTCCATGATAGAGAATTACATTTGGCAGGGCAACATTCAGGTTAAAGCATTTAGGGCATGGTTCTACTTTCAAACTTTTAGCAAATGAGGTAGAAACGAATGAATGAGAAGAATCAAAAAGAACATGAGCACGTATTGAGTTGACGGGGAAAGTACCATTAATGACAGCATCGTCAGCCTCAACTTCTTCTCTGTGCATTATTAACACTCGTCCTACTTGTGGAGGACCACATAGAGGGTTTATGTTGGTGCTGGCGTTTCTGTTGTAACCCGTATTCTAACCACTTCTTTGATCCCTTAGAGTTCCATAGTTGTTCATATTTTGATTTTGATGTTATAGCATGGGGCAGTCCCAAACGAGGTGGTCTTCTTTACTGCAATGGTAACACTTATTTGTTCCCTTGCGACAATCTTTTTCCAGATGTCCTCTCTTACCACATTTGTTGCATCGAGGAATATGTTGTTGACCATTGTTACTTCCCATGTATCTGGTGTTTAGTCTCTTGAAGCCGTTGCTCGACTGGACTTGAGCTTTTCCTTTCCTTTTCCCACCCTCATATACTTCCTTTTGCAGTTTCATTTTCCTTTCAACATTTATAGCCCGATCATATAAATCTTGATAGGGACTCATGTGTGCATAATGCCTTTCTTAAAGATCCAAATTCAAACCTCCTTCAAACAGGTTCATCCTTTGACAAACTGTAGTCACCAGATCAGGAGTAAATCGAGCTAACTCATTGAAGTTCACATCATATTCCAGTACAGACATGTTCCTTTGCCTTAAATGGATAAACTCAGATTCCATCTGCACCCGTAGAGATTGGGGGTAGAATTAATTTCTCATATCCTCCTTGAGGCAGTAGCTCAGACAATAAACATCTTTAGTCTGCTGGGAAGACAATAGCTCAGACAACAAAGGCACAAACAAGCATTCCTCTTCAAGCGACTATTATAAACAGTTACACAAATTACAAAAACATAATCATACATAACTGCAGGCGTGTTTTTATTTCGTCTATATGCGGTGTGAGCGCGTATGTGACTACCCCATTGTTAAGGTTTTATTGAAAAATGTTTTGAAGTCGCCAACAAGTCTTTAAACGAAGACTCATAAACCTAATTGGATATTGGGAAACCGTAGGGACAACTTAGGGACTTATCCAATGTAGATTTCCCCGTCCTGACTGCATCGATGATCAATGAACCATAGATTGAGTTCAGGGGTGAGGGTACGAACACCGCCATAATGAACGATATTCTCCTATTGTTGGCCTCTACTAAATATCGATTCATGTCAATTTTTATGCAATAGAACAACCAAGTAATATTTTCATGCACCCTAAAAATAATTTAGTCTAGGTTGGTTCAGGAAACACATAAAAGACTATTTTTTTAGTGATATGTTATTAAGCAATCAAACTACAAGGAACCTAGCAGGTTGTCAAAATTATCTGATTAATATTAGAACAATTCTTTAGGTCTTGATTAGCAAAAATAACATATACGGTGATGAAAAGGCAAACATGACAATCAGGAAAGCATATAATAATATATAAAAATAAATAAAAAAGAAAGAGGGTTTGAATGTATAAAAGAGCGCTTTTTATATTACAGATCTACATCAGGAAAGAAACAGTTAGTAACTTCAATATAAAAATAATTTATTCAAGGACCATCAGGATTATACCGTGGCTTAGGTTTGAAAGATTAACAACTTTCGGGACGAGCAATCTTGAAGCCTGAAAATATGAATGTCTTAAAGTATTTGTTTTGTTTGTATGAAAGTATGTATTTGTGTGTTTGTAGTTACGAAAAGTATAAGTTTTTGTATAGAGGTTTTGTAGGTGTATTCTTAAAGTGTAAAAGATGTAAAAGTCGAAGTGTCGTATGCAAAAAACCTTCTTTTAATTCGGAAAATCGAAGAGTATTTATAGGGAAAAGGAAATTGCTTCACGCGCTAGCTGCACCAGGCGCAAGTGGCTATGTGACGCATAATCACACGTGTCAGGCGCAGATTTGTGCCCTTGACGCACCATGACTAATAAACTGCGTACACGTGGTACACGTTTTTTTAAAAGATAGATAAGATAGACTGAGTGTTGCACAGAGTGTGCGCTAGTCGCACGACTCTGTGTGACACACAGGTCTACATGGCAGGCTTGTGCACTTGGCGCAAGACTGTGCGCTATGCGCACAGTGTTGCGCTTTACTTTTGACACGTTTTGACAGCTTGTCTTGTTAAACGCGTTTTAATGATTTTCTTTTATCTTTTAACTCCGGAAATCTGATTTTAAGGGATAAAATCCGATTTTAATTATAAAAATATCTTTGAAAATATTTATTTATTAAAATAAAATAATTAATTATCAATGAATAATTAAATGGGCTTTTTCAAAGAGTTGGGCTCGAAATACAATAAGATTTTGGATCATTAAAATACGCTTTAACACTTTTAAAATAGTATTGCCTCTTCGGACTGCTCTGCCTTTGGGTCGGACCAATTAAGACCGCGGTATGTTTCATCATTGGTCCCTTAAATGGGGAGGCACGATTATATGTCTACAGAAGCCCCCACTTTGACTGAGGTTCAGGAAATCGATAGTCAAAGCACACGGTGTCGGGACGGAGAACAATTCTAAACGCTCTGCAGTTTAGAACTTATCTATATACGTCAGTCTCTGCAAAACAAAGTCAGTATGAAGGGCAATAACTACAAGCAATCTGATTACCTGCAGAAGAAGATGTTAGCAGATAGGTGCAAACAAATCAGATAAGGCACATAATGATGCAAATAATGCAAACTTAAACTCTTTAAGGATGCATGAGACGCTATGCAAGGATTAAGGTTATGCAAAGCTAGGAAAGATGATACGTCATGCAAGATTGGGGTTATGCAATACTAGGATGTATGTAATGCAATGCAAGGTCAGGGTTTTGCAAAGTTAGAAGATCTCAATATGTAGAGAGAGATAGAATGATTAGAAATGAATAGAATGATTTTCGAAAACTATTTTAGTAAATAATCAGGGTCTGCAAGTGATATCCGCATATTACAACTTTTCGGGAGTTTGATTTGATTTGGAGGAACCACCACATATATAGGAAGCCCCCATTTTCGGTAAGCTTGTCTTGAATTAGGCGCTATGAGCCTTGATTGAAATGTAGTTGATCTATCTTGAATCGTTCAAAGTTCTTCATTGGGGATTGTTCTTTGGGAAGTTAATACAGGCAAAATCAAATATCGCCAAAAATCTTGGAATTGTCGGAGAGTCCTTCAGGGACAAGGAGAATTTTGCAATGAAAAATAAAAAATTTAAATTTGTGAGCTAAATAGATGTAGGTGGGAAAAGGCTTTGACGAGGCTAGGTTTAGACTCAAGTCTATGTCATGAATTCTAGGAAGTCAAATCATTAGACCTTGATTAATTTTATTTATTGAAGCCATTGGACCTCTATATGAGGATTCCTACGTATCCTTGCGGAATCAGACCATTTATAGTTCTAGATCTGATTTCTTTTTTTTTATGCCCTAACTTTTGCCTAGGCCGCCCTTTCGGCTTGGACATACCTTGGAGAAGGAGTTAGGGTTGATGAAAGGTTGAATGGTTTAAGGCTTTAGGTTTATGATAAAGGTTTAATAGATGGGCTAAGGTAGGATCGTGAATTTGGATTATATGGGTTAAGGTCTGGTGGATTGAAGGATTTTTAATGAGGGGTAGAACTTGTGTGCGAACCCCCTAACTTGACTTTTTTATTTTTTTCGCCTTTGGCTTTTTTCTTTTTTTGCATTTTTTCCTTTTTGTCCTGTGCGTTTCTTTTTCTTTTGCTTTTGCTTTTTTCGTACTTTGAATTTATTCACTTTTTTAATATTTACATGGCATTGATTTTTTTTAACTTTTTTGTAGTGACGCTTGCACATAAGTTTTTGGTTTAGGATATTGGAAGGATTGAAGGTTATTATGTGGAGCTTTGATTTGAAACATTTTTTGGTTAAGGATCATGGAGAATGATGGCTTATGGGATCATTGTTTTGGGTTGCATGGATGAGGATGGTTTAAGGATGATGGAAGGAATAGGCGAATAACTCCTAACCCAAAGTATGTCTTTTTTCATTTTTCTCCTTTTTTTTATTGTCAGATTTTTTTTCTTTAATTAGTCAATATCATTAGGTGATTTAAGTTTCATCATTGAATTATAAGCATAAATAAATTGATGGAAGGCCAATGAAAATAAAAAGAAAAATAAAATGAAACGAAAATGGAAAGGCTATAATAGATGATGTCCTATAGTGACATAGACTCGATGGGAAAGGACATAAATGGCTTAGGGTAAGGACTCTCTGACTCATCCTAGGAAACCATAAATAAAAGACTAAGCCTTTGAATTGTTGAGGCGCTGCGCAAAAGGGTTACTGGTGATGCCGATTCTCGTTGTAGCAAGCATTAGAAGTATGTTGTCGTCGACCATGTTTCGCAACACAGTGATGGTATTCTACACTAGATGTCAGGTGGAATTATGCTATTGAAATTCGCGGTAGAAATGTAGGTTGCTCCTTTTGAATTTTCTTTCAGTTGCAGGGTTTGGAGTAGACCCTATGGAAGTAATCGTGCCTCTAATGTGAAGAAGGTATACCCTATGGAAGTGATCGCGCCTCTATTGGGAAGGTGGTCAAAAGTAATCTCCATGACTCTAACTGAAGTCGGGGTGATAATAGTGCGATGATGAGCTTTAGAGTAGGCTCAACTTTTTGTTTCTCCATTAGGCATTCCTAAGTTGTAATCTCTCGATCGGTCATGAACAGAATCGAGTGGGTCTCGCTTGTAAGTTTTAAGAAATGATGTTTTCGAAATAGGAAATAGAAATGAGGAGTGAGAAATGAAAATGGAAATGGAAATGAGAAACGAAAATGAAAATGAAAATGAAAAATGCAAATGGGAAATGATTTTGAAATGGAGGGTATTGAACTAGTATGGGCTTGAGCATGATGGAGACATGGGGCCTAACTATATGCAAATGTAGACATGGACTGGACTAGACTGGACTATGCAAGTAGACTGGACTAGCCTTTGAACTTACAGTAGAGCAAGGAGGCTAGGCCTGAGTGTAATCCCCCACAATTTTATGAATTTTATAAATATACTTTAAAGTATATTTATATTTTTTTTTTGTATTTAAATAATTAATTTCTTAAAGTATTGACTCTTTTAAGGTCAAAAGGGATTATTTAATGTTTTAAACAATCAAATATTTTATTTAGTCATACATTGAAAGTTATTTTAATATTTATTTAGTTGAGTTGGAAGTACAAAAGATTTTTATATTGGGTTAGAGGAGCCCAAACCTTATACCTTTTTCTACGAGCATCTTTATTAAACTAACCCATCAAAGCCTAACTCAATATTAGACCCCTAATGGGGGAACCTATAAATACCCCTTCATTTAACAATTTTGCCACATTAAACACATACCCTAATTTTATGTTCTCTCTCTCTTTCGCACGCCTCTTTTCTTCCTCTCTCTTTCGGTTTTCTCTCTCCCCTTCGGTTTTTCTCTCGGCCGATCACACCACGAGACCACCGACGACAGCAGCGGCCACCACCGGCAGCCGACGTCCTCCTCTCGTGATGCATGTCTTCCTTTCTCTCTTCTTTGGTTATTTTCTTCCTCCTCTCACTAGTAGAATAATTGTTTATTGCTGCGGTCATTAAGTGGCATATTGCGGCGGTTTTCGCTGCGCAGCAATAAAGGGCGCAGCAATAGGTAATTAATATATTGCTGCGGTTTAAAACCGCAGCAATATTGGAACATATTGCTGCGCTTTCTTGCCAAAACCGCAGCAATATATTTATTTTTTTATTAAAAACGTACAACGTATTGCTGCGGTTTTGGCTATAAACCGCAGCAATAGCTTGGCCTATTGCTGCGGTTATTGCCCAAAACCGCAGCAATAGGTCCTCATACTGGTAAAAAAAATTTTTTTTTTTTTTGGAATTTCGCAATTAAATTTGAAAGATTAAAACCATGCAACTAACCCATCCATTATCCACCAAATTCACAGACAAACTAAAGATTAAATAACATGAATTTCATTAATATATAAAGCTAAAAAAACTAATTACATAAATAATACAAAAGATCAAAAAGTAAAATGAAAAAGCAAAAATAACAAAACAACTATTACAACTTAATGACTAATTACAAAAATTATAATAAAAATAAAAAAATAAGAAACTGATCTAAAAAACGAAAAAAATCAAAAAAAATCCTAAAAAAAAAAAAATCTAAAAACATATAAAAAAAAAAGAAAAAAAATCAAAAAAAAATCCTAAAACAAAAAATAAAAAACAGATCTAAAGAAAGAAAAAAAAAAGAAAAACGAAAAAAAAAACCGAGAAATAATCAACGGATCTCGTTTTTCGAAGCTTGAGAGGCGACGGGCGACGGGCGAAGCTTCAATCAGCCACGGCGAGCGAAGCTTGAATGAGCCACGGCGACGGGCGAAGCTTGAATAAGCCACGGCGACGGCGACGGCGACGGCGACGGGCGAAGCTTGAGAGGCGAAATTCAAATCGTGTGAGAGTTGAAGGAGAGAGGACCACGTCGAACAAACTCGGTGGCGTGACCTTGAGATTCAGGGGTGTCGATCCATTGAAGACAAGGTCTTAAGATGCAAGATTCACTGCATCCTTTTCGAAGAACTCAGCAGCCATTGCAGAAAAAGAACTCGGCAACCATTGTTGTGTTGTTTTTTTGGTGGGTAAAATTTGAGGAGAGAGAAAGATGAAATTAAGAGCACATCAACCGGAAAAAGAAAGAAGGTTCTGAAGATTATTATTATTGTATAAGACTTGGAGAAAAAGAAGGAAGGAAGAGAGAGAGAGAGAAGGAGTGAAAAGGGAGGTGGTGGTGAGGACGAGAGAAGAGATCTGGGTGAGGAGGGAGGGAGAAGAATGAGTGAGGGAAAACGGCTGGTTACAAAAAAAATGGGGATCAATTGAACCCTAATTGCACCGTGTTTTATATTAAAAAAATAGGGATATTGCTGCGGTTTTTGTAAAAACCGCAGCAATATATTAAAATATTATTTTTTTAATATTATTTTAATATGTTGCTGCGGTTTTTCCAGTAACCGCAGCAATATATCTGGTCAAAAAGTCAATTTTTTTTTTCAAAAATTTTCTGTTGAAACTATATTGCTGCGGTTTTTTGCCGAAACCGCAGCAATATCTTTATTTTATATTTTAACTTTTCTTTTTACGTGATATATTGCTGCGTATGGGTAAAACCGCAGCAATATCACCGCAGCAATAAGCAATTATTCTACTAGTGTCTATATTATTTTAATGGAGGTTTTATGTTTTAATTATTGTTTTGATGTTTTAATAATTAAAGTTTGTAACTTTTATGATCTAAATATAGATTTTAGATTATATAATTAGTATATAAAGTAAGTAAATTTCAGATTTAATATACAAGTGTAAGTTAGGGTTTTAAGCATCAAAGCATGGATTTTTTATGTTTTAAGAGTTGGAATTTGTAGTACTATGGTATAGTTTATGAAAATTAATTACTTTAATATATATAAATATGTTAAAGTAAGTTTGAAAGGGTTTTGAAGATGTTATATATTGCTGAAAATTTTAGTAACACACTTATGATGGAGTTTTAAACATTAAAGTGTTGATTTTTAAGGGTTTTGGTGACTAGTATAGTAGTACTATACTAACGGGGAAAAAAAGTTGAAGTTTTACTGTTTAAAAGGGTTTTTAGACACTTTTTAGGAGGGTTTAAAATATTTTAATGTTGCTAGAAATTTATTAGAGTATTAGTACTTGGTTATGTTGGTATTTGGTAGGCGAAGAATATTCTTTCAGCGATTTCTAAGGTTGTGAAAGTGGCGTGCTGTTTTGTCTACACTAGGTACGTACATACATATGTGTTATTAAATTAGCATCATGTCCTATGATTAGGATTGATGTAGTATCATGTATAGGGAACATTTTATAGTTCATATGTGGCTTATAATCAAGTGATTTTGCATGTTTTATGCCGTTGTGTGAAGCATGTTGCTTATGTTGGTTAAGATATGCTTGTAGGGATGATTGATGCAAACATGTGGGATTGAGAACATTATTTTATTAATTCACATGAGGGAATAATATTTATATTGTCATTGGATCATGAATTGTATCATGTTGTTCCCTTGGGTTATATTATTTTATTTACTTTATAAGGATTGTGGGCCTTGTTTAGTAAAGTTGACTATTCACCTATGGAAAGGTTGATCGATTGTTGATTTCAATCAACAAATAAATATTGGCTGGTTATTAAACTAAGTAATGGAATTATTCTTGGATTATTTGAGTTGTATGATCACACTATTTAATCCTAAGATAAAAATGGAAGCTTTGTGGATCCATGCTATTTAATTATGTTGGTTGTCTTACTTTGTGAGTCTCAACATTGAATAATATATTAATAACTTAAAGTGGAAAGTGAATAGCAATAAGTTTTAGACTTGTGCACTCTGAAATGTTGGACTAGTATGAGTTGGAGTACATGGTGGTAGTCCATGGCTTTATTTTATTTAAATTAGTACCAGGTCTGAAGATGATGCATCATGGGTTCGGGTTTTCATTGAGAGCTTGTTTAGTTCTTTAATACTTTTATAACTTCGTTTTTAGTTGTGGTTTGAATAGTTGACTTTTGGTTTGGTTTGAAGTTGACCTTATGGTTGACTAAGTTATTTATATTTTCAAAGTTATTATTTATTTCCGCTGCAAAATTCTGAATAAGCCGATACGTTATAACACGGGCAATAATACTTTGATAATTCTTTAAGTTTTATATGAAAAATGTATTCTGAAAAATAGACAATTGTCGGGGTGTTATACTAAGGATATGAATTGATCTTTTGTAGTCCGAAGACTTGACTAGGGTTTACATAGAAATGTAAACAAGACTTACGATTGGGCCTTTATAGTCCGAACACTTGACTAGGGTTCACATACAAATGCAAACCACACTAGTGGAAAAAACCTTAAATGTCACAAACAAACTGATCCGGTTCTGCCAAAACCGGATCAGTAAATTGGATTTTTTTTTTTTGCATAATTTTTGTGCCACTAAACTAATCCGGTTCTTCTTCAAACCGGATCAGATTAATGGCCTAAAAAATTAAGTCCCGACATTCCTTTACATGAAACGCAGCCCAAATGTTTACCTCAATAAATAAGACACGTTCCCAGCCCAACGTTCTTTCCTTCATCTCCTTCTCAAACCCTCAGTTCGTGACTTCCCTTCAACCCTCTAACCCTCTCATCTTCTCCTCCCTCGCCAAATCTGGAATCACACTGAACTCCCTCGCCTTCACCGAACAACTCTCTGTTCTTCTCTTGTCGTGTTCTTTTCACACCGAACTCTCTTCAGATCTGCTTCTCCCTCCTCCCTCTCAAACCCATTCCACCAACCACCCTCTCTCAGTATCCTCCTCCCTCGCCACGCTACCACGCCACCACCCTCCCTTCTCAATCGCAAACCACGAAAACCTCCACCCTCTCAAGCCACCGCAGCCACACACTCTCTTCGCCTCGCCTTCGATCTGTTCGTCGTCGCGTTCATCTAGAAAGGACAAACGTCCATCTTCACAACGTCGCATTCATCAAGGAAGTTGAAACTTCCACCTTCCTCACTTAATTTTGGCAAAAACTTTATCAAGGAAGGCGAAAACCAAACGCCCACCATCAGGTCTTTTATGCTTGATTTTGGATAAATTTCGTTTTGTATTTAGGATTTCAATTGAATTTTGCCTTTTGTAATCATGTTTTTTAATTTTCGTTTTTGTATTAGGGTTTCGATTCAATTTCATTTTTTTATTCGGGTTTCTTTGTTGTTATTAGGGTTTCGGTTGTTTCTATTATCGCTTATTGGTTGCAATTTTTTTCTTTCCATTTCATTTCGTATTTTCTAATTCGTATGTTGTAATTTTTTATTTCCTTTATTGTAATGTTGGATTCGTTTAATGTAATTTTGAATTTCGTTGGATTCGTTTGTTGTAATTTTGAATTTCGTTGGTTGAAACTTTGGATAAATTTCGTTCGTTTTGTAATTAGGATTTTCAATTAGGAGAGATTTGCTTAGACAACATGTCTTTTCTCGTTTAATTTTTTTATGTTGCATTGATATGTTTCGATGTTAATGCTTGTGAAATTGAAATTACAATAACATGGATTGCACGTAAGAGGTCCTAGATAGTAACATCATGGCAGATATGGTTGATGTTATTGCCATCACAAAGTAAAACATGGATTGCACACTAGTTGGAACTTGAAAGTGTTAAAAGGTTATGCAAGTGTGCTACTAAAGTTATACTAGTATTCACTGTATGAGAGCAGGATAACTCATAAATTGACCATGATTAAACTTTGATAGCATATACATCTATCATGGTTAAATTAAAAAGGTATAAAGAAAACCTTATGCTCCATCACTGTTATTATTTTAGGGTGTCTAGAGAGATATTCACTTAGGATGACCTCTTGCCTTCCTCTTATCTCTACCTATTAAATCTATTTTATTCCCAAAAAAAATTATACTACCACAAAAATCATCTTAAGTAAAAAAAAAGTGTGAGCCTTGTTTGATAATTGACCGTTTGCTAGCTTTCTGTTTTGCCATAACAAAAAAAACTTTGTTCATGAGTTATATGGTTTAGTTGGTGAATGTAGTTTTTCTTCTTACTATGGTTTTCTTCTTTCCCCTGCTTTTGAATATAATTTAGTTGGTGATGTAGTTATTTGAGATGCTAAGAATTTGAAATTAGGTGAAAAATTGGAGATTTTATCGGATTTCTGTAGAAAGATGAATGCTAAAGATTCCATTCCCTCCTATGGATGTCAATATTAGGGGTGTGCACTTTTACACCGAAACCTAAGAAAAAGTTTTTTGTAAAAAAATATAAATTCCGGTCCAACTGGTCCAAAATCGGACCGGACCGGGACCGGACCGAAATATTCCGGTCCGGTCCTGGTCGAAAACATTTTTGGATTCTGGTCCACTGGTCCAACCGGCCCGGTCCGATTTTGGATTGGTGCACACCCCTAGATGTCATGTAGGTCCAGACTCTAGGTATGAGCTCTAGGTATTATAGAGAAATATGACATTAGTTAGTTGCAGTACATTAACTACTTGAGAGACAATGGACTTTGATTATCTTTTAGTTCTAGTATGTGTGTTATTTCATTCATCTTTTATGTTATTTTCTCCACTTAGGAAATATAGTCATGATGGTTGTCATAACCAGTGTGTGGTGATGTAAAGTTTAAGCACCATATTTGGGTCTTACTTAGGTGAGATGACACTTAGGAAATATTTGAGTTATTTTTTGTTGTTTTGATGTTTTAAGCACCATTGCTCTTGCTGTTAGGGAATTGTTTGATATGATTCAGGTGGTATATCCTTAAGTCAAATATCTTCTCTTCTTGACGGTTAATGCTTCAATTATTGGTGGTGTTCTGTTCTTTTAAACATTTCTTGTTGGAAAGGGTAGCAAAATGCAGTGCTTTATGCACTAGGGGGGAAAAAAAGGAAGGGCTGCGTTTTTTGGAAAACGCAGCCCTTCGTGTATGAAGGGCTGCGGTTTTCAAGGAAACCGCAGCCCTTTTAGTGAAAGGCTGCGGTTACCCAGAAAACGCAGCCCTTCGTACTTTATGAAGGGCTGCAGTTTTAAGGCTAACCGCAGCCCTATTAGTGAAGGGCTGCGGTTAGCCCAGAAACCGCAGCCCTTCATACACGAAGGGCTGCGTTTTCTAGGCTAACAGCTGCCCTTCACATCACACCCTAACATTTAGTTTTGCGCGCATACACACAGTAGACATCTATCCCAAATTTCCCTCCCTTACTTAGAAAAATTTGACGAGCGAAAAACCCCTCCCTCTCACTCACTCGCACAGCTAACCCTAACGCCCCATCACCGGAGCCCTGACACCGGAGCACCGACCCATCGCCGGAGCACCGACCCATCGCCGGAGCACCGACATTGACGCACCATCGCCGGAACCATCGCCTGAGCACCTACATTGCTTCATTCTATGCTCCATTCACCACCAACTCAGTGTGCACCACCACCACGCAGCTGCACCACCTTGCGCACCACCCACCACACGCAGCAGCGACCTCCACCACCACCACTACCCTTCTCTTTATTCTCTTCTCTTCTCTTCTCCACCATTTGAATGGGTTTAGAGTGTGGAGCTCCTCCACCACTACGCAGCGCCACCACCCACAAGCGGCAGCAACGACTACCACCACCGCTGCCCTACTCTTTCTTCATTGCTCTTGGGTTTAGTCAATTTTTTTGCTTAGTTAAGTATGAATTAATCTTGTTTCTATGTTAGTTTTGTTTTTCTTAATTGAATTAAATGATTAATGTGCAATGTGGGTTTTGTTAATTGTAGGAAGAAGAGGCTTAGGAAGGCAAATAAAGTTCCAATTATCTCTTCTCTCTTCATTGCTTATCATTGGTGTTAAGAGGTAACTAGTTTAATTTCGTTGTCTTTTTTGTTTGATTTGTTGATGAGACAAAGTTGTCATGTGATTCAATTTGATTAAGTTATGATAATTTATTGATACATATATGTATTTCTTATAATGTATGTATATTTCTTGATATGAGATTGTATGAAAACGCAATGTAATTTAGCTATGAAATCTACAAGTTGTTTGAATCATCATCATATGCCTAGATACCCGTTCAAGACTTACTCATTAGGAGTAAGTCTTGAATAGTCCCCGGTTTGGGACTGTTCTTGGACGTTTGATCTCACTTAGGTGGTGAATGTGTGTCTTCTTTTCAATTCTGAGGAAATTCTTGGCTTATCATTTCTCTACATTGTTCTCTGGGTGCATATGTAGATAAGCAATTATCTACATCGTGTACTTGGAGAACTGTAGGGAAATACTGTCGGATTTTCCTTATAATTGAAAAGTTGGTATATATTCACTAGTGAGATTAGACGTCCAACGATGGGTTAGGTTGGAGTGATAAGGACCTTGGGCTGCATGCATACATTTGAACATGTCACTATCTTAGCTTGCTTTATACGTGTGTGATTTGAATATGTGAGTGTATGTACTTAAATAATGATTGATGCATTATAATTATTGGTTGTGTTTAATTATTAGAGGTCTTCTTGAATGAGATGGATCGTACTTGGATGTATGGTAGTCGTGAAAATCGATTGAGTTTGTGAATGGGGTCTCGGAATTCTGTACATCTACATTACAATATCAAGCATCCTATGGAGCAGTCGACTTTTATTGTCCTTGTGTCGATTTTAGAAATGTGAGCAAGGTTAGTAGTATACATTTGCTTAGGGAGCATGTCTTTCGCCGTGGGTTTAGGCCTCAATACCACGTATGGGTTTGGCATGGTGAGCAGGGGAAGTATATTGGAAGCTCTAGAGTAATGAACGATGTATGTGAAGAAAAGAAGGATGATGAGTACGGGGATGAGAATTGGGATGACGAGTTTGTAGATGATGATAGGGATCGGGTAGACGAGATGATACACGAGGTTGAAGATCAGTTGTGTAAATGACCTCGTATTTTTGAGTCTATGTCTGAGGCTGCTCAAAAGCCGTTGTATCCAGGTTGTACAAAGTCCACCAAATTTTCCGTCGTGATAACACTGTTCAACATTAAGTCGAAAGTTGGTTGGACGGACTCTAGTTTCACATCGTTGTTGGAAGTTTTAGCTGATATGCTCCCTGATGGAAATGAACTGCCAAAGTCGTACTATTATGCGAAGAAACTGATGTGTCCTTTCAATTTAGAGTACGAGCGGATACATGCTTGTCCTAACGATTGTGTGCTTTATCGTAATGAGCATGAGCATTTACATGAGTGTCCACGTTGTGGATTGTCGAGGTACAAGCGTGAAGGAGCTGGAGGTAGTGAAGGACCACCAGCTAAGGTGTTGTGGTATCTATCCATAATACCTAGATTTAAGCGCATGTTCTCAATTAAAGGAGATGCGAAGAATTTGAGGTGGCATGCATATCGTAGGAATAAAGACGGTCTGCTCAAGCATCCGACTGATTCGCCTGAGTGGAAAAGTATCAACAGGGTGCATAAGGCATTTAGTAATAAGGATAGGAATCTGAGGCTTGGATTATGTACGGATGGCATGAACCCTTTTGGCAATCTTAGTTCGCAGCATAGTACATGGCCAGTAGTTTTAGTGGTTTATAACTTGCCTCCTTGGTTGTGCATGAAACGCAAGTACATCATGCTGTCGCTTCTTATATCGGGGCCCAAACAACCTGGAAATGACATAGATGTATACCTCCAGCCGCTTGTTGAAGATTTACAGAAGATGTGGAATGAAGGAGTGTTAGTATTTGATGCGTATGCTAATGAGATGTTCACTCTGCGTGCCGTGCTTTTTTGTACTATGAACGATTATCCAGCCTATGGGAACTTATCTGGGTATAAGACTAGAGGAAAACAACCGTGCCCAATTTGTTGCGATGACATGAAGTCTACACACCTTAAGGGCTGCAAACATGTCTATATGCGCACACGAAGGCTCCTCAGACGCGACCATCCCTATCGGTTTAAGAAGAAGGCATTCGATGGGACGGTTGAAGAAGAAGTTGCTCGTAGATCATTACTGGTACTGAAGTTTATAATCAGGTTAAGGGCATTGAAACAATCTTTGGTAAACCTGCTAGTGAGGTTGATCGACCTACAGGATTATGGAAAAAGGAGTCCATTTTTTGGAAACTCTCATATTGGAAAGATCTAAAGGTCAGACATTGTTTGGATGTCATGCACATAGAGAAGAATGCTTGTGAAGCTATTCTTGCGACACTTATGAATATTCCGGGCAAGACAAAAGATGTTAAGGCGTCACGACTTTACTTGGAAAAACAGAGGCTTCGACCAGAGTTGTGGGCTCAGAAAAGGGACGGAAGGAAGAAGAAAGTAGTGGAGGAAAGGGTTGATGATGAAACTCAGAAAAGTAAAAAGAAGGTGGAGTATTTGGAGAAGAATTATTTGCCACCAGCTTGCTACACGATGTCGCGTGCAGAGAAACGGATTTTTTTTGCGAGTCATTGTATGGCATCAAGGTTCCAACTGGCTACTCATCGAATATGAAGCGATTTGTTACCTTAAATGGTGAGTTGAAGTTATCGAGTATGAAATCTCACGATTGTCATGTCATGATGCAAGTATTCTTACCGATTGCAATTCGTGGGATACTTCCAAAGCATGTGAGACACACTACAGAACTTTGTTCATTTTTCCATACGATATGCAGCAAAGTCCTAGAACCGTCGACCCTCGATTCCCTGCAGGCCAGAGTAGTTGAAACTCTATGCAAATTTGAGATGTTTCCCCCCTCCCCCCGCATTCTTTGACATTTTGGTCCATCTCATTGTCCATCTAGTTCGAGAAATTAAGCTGTGTGGTCCATTGTTTTTGAGGTGGTGCTATCCTTTTGAGAGATATATGGGTACTTTGAAGGATAAAGTTCGGAATCCTGCACAACCAGAAGGTAGTATAATTCAAGGGATTGTGGGTGAAGAGATCAGTAATTTTTTGGCTGAGTATTTTGCTAGTGTTGATCCTGTTGGACTTCCGACATCCCGACACGAGGGCACACTTGAGGGCAAGGGTACAATTGGTTCAAAATTGATCACACCTTCCGTAGAAAAGCGTACACAAGCTCACTTATTTGCATTGCATCACGTAGCAGCTGTCCATCCTTATTTAAACGAACATATGGAGGAATTACGTGTTAGCAATCCCGGAAAAGGAGTAAGGGCATTGACGCAAATGCATAACACGACTTTCATTGATTGGTTTCATAAACGAGTATTGAATGATTTGGATGAAAGTGTTCTTGAAACAGTCAAGTGGTTAGCATTTGACCCTCGTGAAGCTGTGCGCTCTTATGAGGGTTATGATATAAATGGGTATACATTTTGGACTGAACGTCAAGATCTGAAGTCAACATCGCAACAAAATAGTGGTGTTTCACTTGTGGCGTCATCTACACAATACACAAGCTGGAAGGATAAGTCGCCTGTACTTGCTGACAGCAATTATTATAGGCGGATACAAGAAATATGGATGTTGGACTACTGTACTTTTAATATTTTCCTCTTGTGTTGCAAGTGGGTTGACGATAATCGACGTTGCGTAAGAAAAGATGATCCTTGCGGATTCACTCTTGTTGACCTTAGTCGTCTACGTGAAACTCAGGAGCCATTTGTCATTGCATCACAGGTTAAGCAAGTATTTTTTGTAACTGATCCTGCTGATAATAAGTGGTCAATTGTTGTACCTGGTAAAAGGAGTATCCTCGGTATTGGTGATGTTGATAATGAGGAAGAATATGATGTATTTGAGGACATCCCAACTTTTACCTATCCTGAAAATAGTGTGGAAGATGATGTGAATATGTCGGAGAACTATATGCGTGTAGATCACACGGAAGGGATACAGGTACTTGAAGATCCTAAGAAACGGCGGAAGGTTAATAAATCATGAGGCATATACTCAGGTCTGTCTAATTTCTCCAATTTGTAACTATTGTGTAGATTTTTAGGCTTATTTTTGTTGTTGGTTGAATTTGGGGAACGAAAAGGTCATTTTAGGCCTACATGGCAATGATGGAGTGTAGTGGGGGGTAGTAGTGGCGGTGGTGGTGGGACTTTGTTACAAATGTGGAGAATGAGGTCACATGGCAATGGAATGCTCTCAACATTTGTAACACCATCTCCGCCGCTACCAGCTGATGGGCATTCCATTGCCATGTGACCTGATTCTCGGGTCATTTTAGGCCTATTTTGGTTGATTCGCGTCCGATTCGTACTTATCGAGTCATTTCACCCCAAATTCTTTTGATTATATGAGGTATAATGTATCTATTGTGTAGATTTTTAGGCTTACATTTGTTGTTGGTTGAATTTCGGGAACGTAAATGTGATTTTAGGCCTATATTCGCCTTTTTGCGTCCAATTCGTACTTATCGAGTCATTTAACCCCAAATTCATTTTGAACATGATAATATGATGTATAATGTAACTATTGTGTAGATTTTTAGGCTTGCAATTGTTGTTGGTTGAATTTTAGGAACGAAAAGGTCATTTTAGGCCTAATTTTGCCTTTTCTCGTCCCTTTCGTACTTATCGAGTCATTTCACCCAAATTCTTTTTGAACATGATTATATGAGGTATAATGTAACTATTGTGTAGGTTTTTAGGCTTACATTTGTTGTTGGTTGCATTTTGGGAACGAAAAGGTGATTTTAGGCCTATTTTCGCCTTTTCGCGTCCAATTCCTATTTCTCGAGTCATTTAACTCCATTTTCTTTTTGAACATGATAATATGAGGTATAATATAACTAGTGTGTAGAGTTTTAGGCTTGCATTTGTTTTTGATTGAATTTCGGGAAGGTATATGTCATTTTTAGAACTACTAACTACGGTAAATGATTGAATTTTTATATAATGTGTTTATTCCTTGGTTATTTTGCAAGGTTTATATGAATAAGACACCAAGTTTGAGGGCCTTCACCATAGAGGAATTACATGAAGTTTGGGATAAGTTGGCGTCCTACCTTTGTGATGATTGCTTATGATACATTTTGGTGGATTTCGTGATATAATTAATTAGCTAGATTTACTAGTTGATGGTATCAATTCTATGTACACTTTTTACACTATTAAATATATATATTTAAAGTTCAT
This sequence comes from Beta lomatogona, assembly GCA_947646795.1. Taxonomy (NCBI): domain Eukaryota; kingdom Viridiplantae; phylum Streptophyta; class Magnoliopsida; order Caryophyllales; family Amaranthaceae; genus Beta; species Beta lomatogona. Next base: position 413,848 of record CANSNZ010000423.1, on the reverse strand, counting down.
TATTACGTTGAAAAACTTGTCATATATTGCAATTCGATCGGTTTTTTTGTGTGGAAGGGAGGTACGGTGTTGGGTGGAGGGTGGGGGGCCGCCACGGTGGGCTGCTAGGCCGGGCTAGGGAGGATGGTGGGGTGTTGGGGTGGTCGGTGCCGTGGGTGAAGGGTTTGGCGCAGCGGGGGTTGGGGATGGCGAGGGGTGGGTTTGGGTGGCTGGCGGCGGTGGGTGGAGGGCCGGGCAGCAGGGGGTTTGGGGATGGCGAGAGGGTGGGGCAGGGGTGGGGCCGCGGGGGTTGGTCGGGGGGGGGGGCCGGGGTGGGGGTGCGGGGCGCGGGGGTGGGGGTGGGGGTAGGGGCGGCATGGGGTGGGATGAGGGTGGGGGGGGTGGGGCTAGGGGGGAGTGAAGGGATGGGGTGGGGTGGGGGCGGGGCGGGGGGGGGGTGGGCGGGGCGGGGCGCGGGGTTGGGCTAGGGGTGGTGGGGGAGTGCGGGGGGTGGGCTAGGGGTGGGGGGCGGGGGTGGGTTGGGGGGCGGGATGGGGCTGGGGTGGGGGTGGGGCTGGGGGTGCAGGGCGCGGCAGGTGGGGCTGGGCGGGGGCGGCAGGGGGGGGGGCGGGGCGGGGGGGGGGTTGGCCGGGGGAGGACCGGCGGGGGTGAGCTGGGGGTAGGGGGCGGGGCATGGGGTGCGGGGCGCGGCGGGGGTGGGCTGGAGGTGCGGGGTGGCGGGGGGTGGGGCTGGGGTGGGGGGCATGGCCGGCGGGGGGGGGGGGTGGGGGTGGGGGGCTGGGGGTGGGGGGGAGGGAGGGCGGGCGGGCAGATTTTTTTTTTTAAAAAAAATTCCGAATACGAAGGGTTGCGGTTTTAGGCCTAAACCGCAGCCCATCACTTATACAAGGGCTGTGTTTTTTGGCCTAAACCGCAACCCTTCACTTTTAGTGAAGGGCTGCTGGCCAAAAACGCAACCCTAAGGGTTGTTTTGACCGCAGCCCTTCCTTTTTTTTCCACTAAATTGGTTGATTGTTTTCATACTTCATTTTCATGATTATGCTCATAGTGGTCTAAAGTTTCCTGAGCTAATCTCACAGATAGAAACATGTATCATATTTTGTCATTCTCTATATGCTCTTGATGTCATATGAGAGAAATAGGGGCTCTGTCCTAGTTTTAATCGATTTGTTATTTATGAGTTTGTGTATAAGATTCTTATAGAATATATTCTAGTTCTAACTATAATTATCTGAAATTATTTTGTTGTACTTCCCTAGGATTCCTAGCACTTATTTGCAAGAGATGATCGACGAGCTAAAAGATATGTGGGCGGCATATTTAAACAACTAAACACAAGACGATGGAGATTGAAGACAACGGCGGTCAAATTGCTTAGAATTTTAGTTTTAGTAGATAGCATTAGATTATAGAAACTTTGTATTTAACATATTGTTGGAAGAAATTGATGCTTTAAGAGAAATTATTTTTGGATAAAAATTAAATGCAGTGAATATTTTTCTTGACATGATGAATAGAGCAAGCAAGAATTCTTCTTTAATAATATTGTTGTTATTTAATTATTGATTTATAGAAAAAAAAAACATATATGATTTTGATGTATACGTCGTGTCGTCGCAAATCCGCAAATGACACAATATTGTAATTTTTAATAAACTATATGTAAAGTTGCAATTCTTGCAAACGACCCAAACACTTACAATTACTCAATTACAATTTACATGCCTTTAATTCTTTAAATGCTACTTCTTAATTAAATCATATAAAATATAATCATCAAAGACTAAGTTTTTTGGCATTTTAATCTACAACTTGTGGATTATTAAAAGTCAAAACTCCATTTAAAAGCAAAAAAGATAAGTCATGACTCATGGGGAAAAAGTTTAATTATAGTATTATACAAAATAAAAATATAACATGTTATGGTTGGGTCGAAATGGTTTTGGGTTGGGTTGTATTGGGTCGGAATAGATTTGGGTCGGGTAGATACTGGGTCGGGTAGTAACTGGGTCGGGTTGTAACAGGGTGGGTTTAAACGTTTAACTGGGTCATTAGCGGGTGAAGTTGGGTGCGGGTTAGTTTTGGGTCGGAAACGAGTTGGGTCTAGGTCGTTCTTGACGGGTCCAACTGAACACGGGTCCAAACTGGGTTGGCCCTGTTCAGTTTGGGTTTCCAGATCCACGGGCCCAACTGGGCACGGGTAGACGTCGGGTTGGAATGGGTCGGCTTTTCAACATTCCACTCTCGGCTCAGAACAGGTTGGGTCTGGGTCAGATGCGGGTTCACCTGTGGGTCGGCCCAGTTTTGACACCTCTAGTTTATTGTATCGATTTTTGCTGCGATTTAGTGTACAAGTTTGTTAATTTTGTCGTATTCTGGGTTTTATTTCTGTCCTAATATTTGCTGGGATTTGGCTAGAATTATTTTTATTATCATTACCCACAAAACTGATCCGATCATTTAAGGAAAACCGGATCAGTTATACACTAACTGATCTGGTTTTCACCAAATAACCTGATCAGTTAACCAAATACTGATCTGGTTTTTGGTAAAAACCGGATAAGTTAGCGTATAACTAATCCGGTTCTGGACCGGATCAGTTTATCACGCATAACCGCTGTGAGTCCACCCGATCCGGATCAAAATTGGATCTGTAAGCCCGGTTTTGACCAGATCGGATGGGCTTTTTTCCACTATGCTAGACCTTGGGAATGAACTTTTATAGTGCGAAGACTTAACTAGGGTTTACATAGAAATGCAAACTAGACCTAAGGAACTTTTATAGTCCTAAGACTTAACTTTTATAGTCCGAAGACTTGACTAGGGTTTACATAGAAATGCCAACTAGACCTAGGGAATGAAGTTTTATAGTCCAAAGACTTAACTAGGGTTTACATAGAAATGCAAACTAGACATAGGGAACTTTTATAGTCCTAAGACTTAACTTTTATTGATCCGAAGACTTGACTAAGGTTTACATAGAGATGCAAACTAGACCTAGGGAACTTTTATAGTCCTAAGACTTAACTTTTATAGTCCGAAGACTTGGTTAGGGTTTACATAGAGATGCAAACTAGACCTAGGGAACTTTTATAGTCCTAATACTTAATTGTTATAGTCCGAAAACTTGACTAGGTTTACATAGAGATGCAAGCTTGACCTAGGGAACTTTTATAGTCCCAAGACTTAACTTTTATAGTCCGAAGACTTGACAAGGGTTTACATAAAAATGCAAACTAGTCCTAGGGGATGAATTCGGCGTAAATGGACCTATGTTTTGAAATGGATTAGAATTATATTTAGATTGGAATGGACTAGGAATAAACTGATGGAATTTTGTCCTCGACTCTAATGCAATTACTAAATATAACATGGATCGTATTATGGGGATAATAAGTTCATTAAATTGGGTCGTCTATACGTCTTGCTAGAGTGTTATTGAACTTCATGTTTAGTAAATAATAAAACTGAAGCCTAATTAAATTGATCCTACAAGGTCACACTTAAAGAATCTGGATCAACAAAAGAAAGAGCCCATAAAGGACTCTAGGGTGGCCTGTCAAAAGAAGAGTAAGGGGAGGGGATTGCTAACCTAACTTGTTCATATAATTAGGTGGGAGACTAGAAAATAAAGCAGTCATATTCTCTCATTATTTTCTCTGTCCTTTTTTCTCTCTCTTCAAAGTTACGTAATATTAAATCCAAGAAAAGAAGAGCCCTTCTTCCTTCCAACTAGCATTGGTGGACCAAGTAGAGGAATCACAGTTGCGATTCTATCTCCGGATTCGGCGAGTTTTGTGGAAATCACGCTTCAAAGGATAATTCTAAAACTATTATGTGATCCTTGATTGTATATGCATGAGATCCTGTTTTAAGTGCTTATGAATATGATTCATGAAATTCCGCTTATAGTACTTATAATCCTACAATGATATAAGTTTTTTAGCCTCTTGCATATAGTTTTTTAGTCGCAATAATTAGATTTATTTTGATGTGTATGACTAATTTTAATTTGATTAAGGGAAGGAATTGAATTATGGATTGATCTATTTAATTGGAATAATTAAATGGTGATTTAATTTGCTTATTTTTTGAATAATAATGGCCGAATGTTTTTTAAGTAATTCGACCTAAATTTTGAAATTCAAAAATGAATATAGGTTGGCCGAATTTTTTTTTAATGAAAATCAACCTAAATTTTCGAAATTCAAAATAGATGGCCGAAATTTTTAAAAATATAAAAACCTAATTTTCGAAATTCAAATTTAATTTTAGATCTCAAATTTTTTGAAAATTTCGAGAATGAAATTCATACTATTAATCTGATTTTCATATTTAAAATTGTTTATGTATGAAAATTAATTCATGTAAAAAGAGTTTATGTGAATAATCCTAAAATTAATTAAATGGAGATTTTACATTAATTTCGAAATTTATATCCATATAATTAATATGATTTTTCATACTTCCTCTGTTCCGAATTAAATGCAACAAATTCACTTACACGCATGCCGATGCATTTTTTTAACCACAAATATCTATAATTACATATAAGTAAAAATTATAAAAATTACATTTTATGAAAGTACGTCACGAGACGAATCTAACAAGATCCCACTTGACTATGTTATTCATTATGCATAAATCACAAATCTTAGTCAAAGTGAAAAGTGTGAATAGTGAAAAAATTGAATTGTGGCATTTAATTCGGAACGGATGAAGTATTTAAATTGTTCATGTATGACAAATTAATTCATGTAAAAGGAGTTTTATATGAATTTTGAGGTTTATTAATATGAATAGCCCTAAAATTAATTAAAATGGAGACTTAAATTAATTTTTTGAATTTGGCATAAAAGAGTTTATGTTTAATTTAAATAGATCACCAAAATTAATTTTACAAGAAGTTGTAAATTTAATTTCATTCCCACATAACAAAAAAAAATTAAGAAAGGGAGGAGGAGCAGCCACGGCTGGGTGGTGCAACCATCGGCTGGTGGGGCCACGGTGGCTGCTCCAGGTGGTCGAGCAGAGCCGCAGCCCTGCTGCGGTAGCAGCGACAGGGCTGCGGCAGCAGCAACGTGGCTTGCTAGCCACGTTTTGCTGCTGCCCAGCTGCGAATATTTCAAAAAAAAATTGGAAAATTATTAAAGCATATTTTCAATTAAATAATTCCATAATTTGATTCTTTAGTCTAATTAAAATTAGTAGGCTAGATTTTCTAGGATAAAATCTTTAGGTGGTTAGGAATAACTTAAAATTTTTATCCTCTTGCTTTAATTAAGAATATTTGATATTTTGATTGTCATCAAGTATAATATGTGATATTATTATGTCGCATTTTATATTTGATATAATTGCTATGAATGACTAGTATGGCCCAAATTTAAGTTACAAAATACGATATGTGTATCGTGATGTATTCTTGTAATTTAAATACGATCTGCGTATCGTTAAGTATTATTGTAATTTATTTAATTTAGATATTATTTAAATTATTTTGATACTTATGTAATCAAAGACGAGCCCATCAAGAGAAGGCCCATGACTAAGGTGGATGGAGATCCATGAAGAGTCCAAGGAGATGCGTTGCCCAATCAAGATGCTTAGTTCTTAGGATTAGGGGCCATACTAGATCATATTTAATTTTTGCATTTTATTATTATTTTAAATGCTTATAAGTTTATTGTATGTTGGTTATCAATGCGCTAGAGTTCACTAATTCATAACAACATAATAAACTTAGGTCTCGCAAATATTAAGATTAGCTTTTCCAAACATAAAGTACTTATTAACCCTTAATTAATAGTAATAGGTCATGACTCCGCATGGTATTATCATTAATTTTGGGAGATAAGGTAAAATTGCGAATTTTACTACTTAGTTTTGTTATCCTTAACAAAATCATCAAAAGCGTTTTGGATTTTGAAGCAAGAGATAGTTAAGCATGCGATGTTTACTAATCTAAATAAGAATTATAAAGTGTTATCATTAGTAAAAGAGTTTACTTACCTTGAGAATGTAACGTTAAGATAAGGCCTCCGTCTGCTTAGTGTTGCATGTTGATAGGATCTTGTATTCACTTATTCAAATTGGGACATTGAAGTGACCAACCTAGAAACTTTTGCATGTTTTACGTTCTTTTATAAACATAAAATTGAACTTTGCTTTTGTTTTCTGTCTATAGATACTATGACTAATAACAACAACAACTCCGTTTTCAACATTCGTCCTTTTCTCGAAAAGGACAGGTTGAATGGTGAAAACTTCATAAATTGGAAAAGGACCCTAAGACTCGTACTGAGGTCTGAGGGTCGAGAGGATGTCTTAGATACCCCACTTCCTGTGATTACTGATGAATTGACTGAAGCAGACAAACGTTGTGCTAAGCAGGCTAATGATAGGTCTGTACCAATCACTTGCCTGATAATAGCAGCCATGGAGCCGGACCTCCAAAAGAGGTTCGAAACCAAGGATGCTTATACCATCATGCAAAAGCTGCGGGACATGTTTCAAACACAAGCTCGAGTTGAGCGGTATGAGACAAATAGGGAGATACTGGAATGTCACATGAAGCCGGGTCAAGCTGTTGGCCCCCATGTTTTCGCTATGATAGGTCTTTTCGAAAACATGGAAGGACTTGGATTCCCTTACAGGGTAGAGTTGGCTACTGACATCATTCTTCATTCATTGCCTGACAATTTCAATCAGTTCAGGATGACCTTCAACATGAATGAGTCTGAAAAGACTTTGCAAGAGTTGCATGGGTTGCTGGTCAATGCTGAGAGGAACATCCCTAAGGAACCAAAGAAAAAGGTTTTGATGGTTCAGAAGGGAAAGGGTTTCAAGAACAAATGGGCAAGAAAGAAGGACAAAGGCAAGCAAGTTGCTGTTGTTACTGAAAAAGCCAAGCCAACCTCCAAGCCAAAGGTCGCCGCGGAAAGCAAGTGCTTCCGTTGTCACAAGATAGGACACTGGAAGAGGAACTGCCCTCTATACTTGGAGGAAAAGAAGTCTGGTGCTTCCACTTCAGGTATATTTGTTATAGAAATCAATTTGACTTACTTCTTTATGGGTATTGGATACCGGTTGTGGTTCTCACATAGTTAATGATATGCAGGGACTAAGAAGAAGTAGGAGGCTGGCAAAGGGCGAGGTAGAGCTTCGCGTTGGAAATGGAGCACGGGTTGCTGCACTTACTGTAGGAAGCTATAGTCTGCATTTGCCATTTGGCTTTATTTTAGAACTCAATAATTGTTATTTTGTTCCTTCGATAACTAAGAACATAATTTATGTTTCTGTTTTGGATTCTGAAAGGTTTTGTTTTGACATTAAGAACAAGTGTTGTTCCATTTCCTACAATAACATGTTCTATGCTAGTGCTAAATTGATAAATGGCTTATATGTGCTTGATAGGTCAGTACAAGTCTATAACATAGATAGCAAGAAACAAAAATCAAATGAATCAAACCTCACCTACATTTGGCATTGTCGAATGGGTCAAATAAACCAAAAGCGCATCCAAAAGTTACAATAGGATGACATTCTTCCATCATATGATTTCGAATCATTTGATGTATGTGAATCATGCTTAATGGGGAAGATGACGAAGTCACCGTTTACTGGAAAGGGTGAAAAGGCCAGCGATCTCTTGGGCCTCATACATACAGATGTTTGTGGTCCTATGAGCACAAAGGCAAGGGGAGGGTTTAACTACTTCATTACCTTCACTGAAGATTTGAGTAGATATGGATATGTCTACTTAATGAAACATAAATCGGAATCTTTTGACAAATTCAAAGAGTTCCAAAATGAAGTAGAAAATCAACTTGGTAAGACAATAAAAGCATTGCGATTCGATCGTGGTGGCGAGTATTTGAGCCAAGAATTTGATGATCATTTGAAGGATTGTGGAATTCTTTCACAATTGACTCCACCAGGAACACCGCAGTTAAATGGTGTATCTGAAAGGAGGAATCGGACCTTACTGGATATGGTTCGATCAATGATGAGTCTTGCTGATCTTCCGAATTCTTTTTGGGGATATGCTCTCGAAACAGCTGCACACACACTAAATAGTAGCCCGTTAAAGGCTGTAGAAAAGACTCCATATCAGTTATGGAATGGAAAAACTCCAAACTTGTCTTTTCTTAAAAGCTGGGGATGTGAGGTCTATGTAAAGTCTTTACTATCAGACAAACTTGCACACAAGTCAGGTAAATGTCTCTTTGTGGGATACCCAAAAGAGACAAGGGGTTATTACTTCTATAATAGTCAAGATAACAAAGTGTTTGTTGCTCGTGATGGTGTCTTTCTTGAAAAGGAATTTGTTTCTAGAAAGACAAGTGGGAGTAAAATAATTCTCGAAGAAATTCGAGATAAGCAACAACTGGACGTGGTTCACACCATGTAAGAGACGGCCCGACAAGACGAAAGTCAAGTTCAGGAGATGATGTATTCAACGCGTGAACCTCCTACCGTCCCACTTGAATCTAATTCAAGCGAAGATCTTCAAGAAGTTGAAGAGAACATTGCTCTTGATGCTCAGGCCCCGCGTAGGTCAAGTAGACCAAGGATTCCAAACAAGAGGTTGTTTGAATTCCTGTTAACTGAAAACTCTGAAATTATGATTTTGGAGAATTCAGAACCTACTACCTACAAACAAGCTTTGACGAGCCCAGACTCTGAGAAATGGCTTGAAGCCATGAAATCCGAGTTAGACTTCATGTCTGAGAATAAAGTTTGGACCCTAGTCGACTTGCCTGATGGGGTTAACCCTATTGGATGCAAGTGGGTGTTCAAATTGAAAACAGACAAAGATGGAAATGTCTATGTCTGTAAAGCAAGACTGGTTGCAAAAGGATTCAGGCAAATTCATGGTATAAACTATGATGAGACATTTTCTCCAGTAACAATGCTTAAATTGATTCGGATACTTTTAGCGGTTGCTGCATTTTACGATTACGAAATTTGGCAGATGGATGTCAAAACCGCATTCTTCAATGGGTTCTTGAATGAGGATGTGTATATGACACAACCTGAGGGTTTTGAGGATCCAAAAAATCCTAAAAGGGTTTGCAAGCTTCAAAGATCCATTTATGGATTGAAGCAGGCATCTTGGAGCTGGAATCTTCGGTTTGATGAGGAAATCATCAAGCAATTTGGTTTCCACAAAAGCGAAGAAGAATCTTGTGTCTACAAGAAGTTTAGTGGGAGCAGCTTAGTCTTCTTGGTTTTGTATGTAGATGACATACTACTCATGGGAAATGACATACCAATGCTTGAGTCAGTCAAGGAATGGTTGAAAAGTTGTTTCTCCATGAAGGACCTTTGAAAGGCTGAGCACATATTGGGAATTAAAATCCATAGAGATAGGTCTCGAAGGATGATTGGACTAAGTCAAGAAACTTATATTGATAAAGTTCTTGCAAGATTCAACATGGAAAACTCGAAGAGAGGATTCATTCCCATGTCACATGGCATATCACTTAGCAAGATTCAGTGCCCAACTGAGCCTGATGAGTTAAAGCGAATGAGTAGCATACCTTATGCTTCGGCTATAGGATTTATCATGTATGTCATGGTAAGTACTAAACCAGATGTTGCATATGCCTTGAGCATGTGTAGCAGGTTCCAAGCAAATCTAGGAGAAGCACACTGGACTGCAGCTAAGAGCATCCTTAAGTACTTGTGAAGAACTAAAGGCATGTTCTTAGTTTATGGAGGTGAAAGTGAGTTGGTTGTTAAAGGTATACTGATGCAAGCTTCCAAACCGACAGAGATGATTACCGTTCTCAGTCAGGGTACGTCTTTTGTCAAAATGGAGGAGCACTGAGCTGGAAGAGCTCAAAGCAAAGCATTGTAGCAGACTCTACGACAGAATCAAAATATTTAGCAACGGTTGAAGCAGCTAAGGAAGCAGTTTGGATAAAGAAGTTCATGACTGAGCTAGATATCATACCTAGTGCTCTGGAGGGAATTGAGTTGTTCTGTGATAACAATGGTGCTATTGCACAAGCAAAACAACCGAGATCACATAACAAATCCAAACATGTAATGAGAAAATATCACATCATTAATGGAGATAGTTGACAGGATGGATGTCAGAATCTGCAAAGTTCACACGGATGAGAATGTGGCTGATCCGCTCACTAAACCACTACCTCAACGCAAGCATGAGTGTCACGCTAGGGCTATAGGCTTGAAGCAAATGTTAGAGTGGCTTTAGATTGTACTAGGTTTAGATAAACTTGTTACAATGTAGAGACATGGTTTTGCTATTGATGTTTATGAGAAATAAATTTTATCTTATTTTGGTTTTGGTTTGGTATTAAATAACATGTCCAAAATATATCTTGAATTCAATGGTTTTGTCAAATATGTGATTTGATGAATGAAACACCATAAGTAAAATGAATTCATAGAATATTAGAGTTCTTAATCTAAGTCATTAAATTGGACATAAATGACTTATTAAAGGATTAGCATATAAGATTGATTGATAGCGTCGTTTCATGGGCTATGGGAATATGGAGATGTTTAGTCAATCATATGGATATGTATAGTTGATACATGATCGAACAGATCTACTTAGAAATTTCTATAACTTCGTAATTATATATATATTAGTGGATTCCTAAGACATGAGTGGAACACTACTTGGCTTAATGATTGGTATAACTTTGATGCTGTCAAACGTCATGCCGTAAAAGGGGACTATAAAGGCAGTGTTCGGGTTATACTAAAAGTTGAGTGGGAGTTTTAGTTGCCAAGATTGAAATGTCCTCCTATATGAGATAGGATAGGTGTTTGGCCCCTTGGAGAGTGAAAATTGAAAAATGCATGGCCGTGCTCAAATGGATTATATGATGATCATTTGTTTGTCAAATTGAGATCGGATTTCAAGGATTAATTTGAAGACTAGTATGGAAGACATAGAGATATGGTCATACTATCAAATTAGACACTCAGAGACTTAAGAAATTTGAATATTGCATACTCGTCTCGGACAAGTGTTGAAGGAATTATGTCCTCGACTCGAATGCAATTACTAAATATAACATGGATCGTAGTATGGGGATAATAAGTTCATTAAATTGGGTCATCTATACGTCTTGCTAGAGAATGGTATAGAACTTCAGGTTTAGTAAATAATAAAATGGAAGCCCAATTAAATGGATCCTACAAGGTCACACTTAAACAATCTGGATCAACAAAAGAAAGACCTAGAGCCCATGTTGGACTCTAGGGTGGCCGGTCAAAAGAGGAGTAAAGGGAGGGGATTCCTAACCTAATTTGTTCTTATAATTAGGTGGGAGACTAGAAAATAAAGCAGTCAGTTTCTCTCATTATTTTCTCTCTCCTCTTTTGTCTCTCTTCAAAGCTACGTAATATTAACTCCAAGAAAAGAAGGGCCCTTCTTCCTTCCAACTAGCATTGGTGAAGGGTTGATCTGGATTGGTGGACCAAGTAAAGAAATCATAGTTGCGGTTCTATCTCCGGATCTCGACGAGCTTTGTGGAAATCACGCTTCAAAGGTTAATTCTAAACTATTATGTGATCCTTGATTGTATATGCATGAGATCATGTTGTAAGTGCTTATGAATATGATTCATGAAATTCCGCTTATAGTACTTATAATCCTACATAAACTTGGACTAGACTTCATATAAAGATGCAAATGGGCCTAGATTTTGGCATGAACTAGACTTATATGGGCCTAAGGTCGACTCTAATGCTAGTGAATGCGTGGATCTAAATTTAGACGGCTTAGGATGAATGCAAAATGGACCCTAATGCATATGGGCCTAAAAATGAATGCAAGTGGATTGGATTGAGTGGATTGTACTGAATGAAGGTGTTTGGACTGGGTTTAGAATTTTCAAAATTCATTTTTTTAAAAGGAACCCATTGTTTTTATCTTTTATTAGGAAAATATGATGGATTGATTTTGAAAATATTTTTGTAAATGTCTTGTATGATGATGATTAATAAATGATTTTTCAAAATAGGTAGAATAGACATGGGTGTGGGATTGATTTTGAAAGATGTAAGTTTTTGAAATTAATTGAATATGCTAAGGTAAGATTGATAAGGAAGATTAGTTGAACAAGCAGGGAGAAGGTAGACATGCATGACAATTCTAACCCTACCATGACCATTTTTCTAGATGCACGTTTTTTAGAACAGACTTAACCTTGCATGAAAAGACTGATTTTTTTATGTTTGAATTAGGTGAGACCCCTAGAATGACAATGCTTTTACGCGAATGCAGACGGACCAAAGATAGGATCAACTACCACGACGACTAAATCGACGAAAACCATGAAATGCACAGACTGCGTGCCAAGCAGCATTGCTGCGCGCGGCGCACATTCGTGCGTCTGGCGCGATGTAACACCCCGACAATTCTCTATTTTCCAAAATACCTTTTAAATATTAAACTTAGAGAATTATCAAAGCATTATTGCCCGTGTGATAACGTATCAGCTTATTCAGAATTTTGCAGCGGAAATAAATAAATAATCTTTAAAACTTACTAACTTAGTCAACCATAAGTCAACTCCAAGAACCAAAGCCAATCAAACTAAAGTCAACCAATAATTAAAACAACTATAATTATTAAAGCTAATTACACAAGCTCTCCACAAAACCCGAACCCATGATGCATCATCTTCAGACCTGAAATGGTCGATGCTCTATTGATCTTGAGAGACTGCTCACCAAATGGGTCATCACATGATCAATAAGGCACGGCCATGATCAACATATAGAAAAGCACGTAATCAGCAAAGCTGAGTACTCATACTAAAAAAATATAAAAAACCTAGGGAAATTCCCACTGGTAACCCTGTACTATGGAACATTTGCAATGGTAAACCGTTTTTTTTTTTCAGTTTCAAAAATAACCCTATACTTAGTAATATTATACAAAAGTGACCTTAATGATGGTAAAACCGTTAATTCAACCGTTATTTTTATTGGTTTACCTAACCCAGGTTAACCCGAACCCCCAACCACCACCCAGCCCACTGACATCCCATCCAACCACCACAATTTTTACCAATAAAACTAACGGTTGAATTAATGGTTTTACCATCATTAAGGTCACTTTTGTATAATATTACTAAGTATAGGTTTATTTTTTAAACTGAAAAAAAAAAGGTTCACCATTGCAAATGTTCCATAGTACAGGGTTACCAGTGGGAATTTTCCAAAAACCTAACATGATACTAATAAACATAAACTTAATGATAAACAATGATAAATAAATAATAGATTGACTATACTGAACTAACTCCCAAAATCAATAAATTAATTATAATTAGATTGAATAAGCAATGGAAAGAGTTGTCCAAACCAAACCAGTCTTCAATTTAGAAGACGAAGTACGGGCGCGACTCCGTACTCCCATGACCAACGATATCGAGGTACTAGTTAAATAAAATAGGACACGGTGATCAATCTGGTCCCAAGAAAAGTCGTGGGCTACCACCATGTACTCCAACTCATACTAGTCCAACACTTATTGCTATCCACTTTCCACTTTTAGTGATTAATAATTTATTTATAAGTTATGGCTCACAAAGTAAGACAACCAACAATAATCATCAAGGATACATGAAACTTCCATTTTTTTTTCTTAGGATTAGATAAGGTGATCAACAACTTAACAGTCCAAGAATAATCCATTATTAGGTCCATAACCAACCATTATTTATGTATTGATCCAAGTCAACAATCAACCAACCTTTCGTATGTGAATAACCAACTTACCAAATAAGGCCCACATTCCTCATAAAGTAATTAAAATAATCCAAAGGGAACAACATGATCCAATAACAACATAATTATGAATCCCTCATGTGAATTAATAAAATAAAGTTCACAATCCCATATGCTTGCATCAATCATCCATACAAACATAATATAATTAAGATAGGCAACGTGCTTTACACAACGGCATAAAACATGCATGTAATTCTATTTGAATATAAATCACATACTTCCTCCGTTCCAAAATAAGTGAAACACTTGTCTCAAAAAGCTCTCACATAAATGAGAGAAGTGTTTCACTTATTTTGGAACGGAGGAAGTATGAACTATAGATAGTTCCCTATACATGATACTACATCAATCCTAATCTTAGGACATGATACTAGTCTACTAACACATAGGTATGTACGTACCTTGTGTAGACAAAATGAGAGGCTAATTTCACAATCTTAGAAGTCGCCTAAAGAGAAATCTCCGCCTACTGATGGGACCAAGTTATGTGTGATTATAGAGTGTTGAGAAGTCCATTTTACTAAGGTTTAAGGTTTAAGAAGGAGAGTTTTACTAATCTAAACCTTAGTGTGGAGAAGAGGGAGTTATGATGAATTTGTGATATTAGAGGAGATTTAATTTAAGGGTATTTTGTGGCTATATGTGTTTATGATCATTTACAGATGGATTTCCATCCCGTGTTTGCGATCCATTCAACATAAAGAGATCACCGCACATTTCGAGCCACACAGGTTCATGTCAGCGTCGCATGCCCGACTCGCGCGCAAGACATGCCCGAGCCGCGCATATCGAGTGAAGGCTGAAGCTAGGCAGCAGAGGATGCCCGAGCCGCGCGCAAGACATGCATGACCCGCGCGCTGCGAGTGAAGGAATGAAGCTTGGCAGCAAGACAGGCCCGACTCGCGCGCTAGACCTGCGCGACTCGCGCGCTGAGCGAAGGCTGGATGATTTGGGTAGCAGCCAAAGCCCGACTCGCGCACCATCATCGCCCGACTCGCGCACTTCGACGCGGCTGCGATTCTTCGGCAATTCTCAGCTTTCCTTAGGTTTTATTAATGAGAAAAACGTTTTGTTTTGATATCTTGTAATTTCTGGACTGAATTAGAGAGAGAGAGAAGAAGAAACCTAATCCCTATTCTCTCCCTTTTTGAGTTTCGAGTAATTGGTTTGAAGATTTGCTTGATGGATGCTATGTCGATCGTAGCCTAAATCTAGTCTTGAGAACGGTTAATCAAGCTTCGGTCTACTATTGTGAGGTTTCTCTTTGTTAACTTTTTATTAATTATAATTGTGATTTCTTGGTTTTGATCTATGATTATTGTATGTATTGTTAGGAGTACTACTAGTTTATACATCCGATTTATCTGTTGCTAGGATTTAGAATTGATGCCGATTCATCTGTTCTTCTTTCATGAGTAGCTTTCTAGGGTTTGATTAATGAATCTGATTATTCTTGATTAATCACTAGAGAAATCACAATTTCCAATTTGAATAAGTTGTGCTATCAATTTGTTAATTGGCTCTTTGTTTCCTAGTTCATTGATGTTCTATTGATTTGAATTTAATCTCTGATTAGATTAGGTTAATCTTTAGTTCAAGTTTTATGATCATCTGATTGTGATTGTTTAACGGTACTTTTGAGGGAAAGGAATTTGATTTCCAGCTTTGAGTAATTAAGAATAAAGTTACATACTTGAGAAACCAATGATCAATAGTATGAATCGAAGTGGTCATTAACCGAACTCAAGATTCTTCTCTTCTTGATTACATCACTTCTTTATTATACTTTAGTTCTTCATATTTCGTTATTCAATTCTTTAATCCCAAAACCCCCATTTAATCTATTATAAGCACGAGTTAGTCCCCAAGTCTCTGTGGATTCGACCCTACTTGCCACTTACATTTATTTGTATTGGAAAGAAGCAAAATAAACTTTTATCTTTGGTAGCGCGTACGACCGCGTCCCACCAAATTTTGGCGCCGTTGCCGCGGACTTGGCAACTACTAAAACGTGATTATTGTAGATTGTGTTTTGAAATTTTACTTTTTGATTAGTATATGGTTGGCACCCGTGCTACTAACCAAGATTGTGTGGATTACGATCCCGAGTTAGAATTGAATCTTTTCAGGTTGCGAAGGGAATTGAGAAGAAATTTTCAAGAACTTCCATTTGCATTGAATTTGGAAGAAGAAATGCCACCTAGGGTGGAGACTCGTACTCTGAGGGAGCTCACCGCTCCTAATCTTGATCAACAACCATTATGTATCACGTTTCCAACACCGGAAGCAGGTACCACCTTCGAGCTCAAGTCAGGGCTCATTCATCTATTACCATCTTTTCATGGGCTCAGTGGTGAAGACCCTAACAAGTTCCTCTCCGAGTTCCATGTTGTATGCTCAAGCATGAAACCGAGTAATGCCACGGAAGAGCAAGTTAAGATGAGGGCATTTCCTTTTTCTCTTAAGGATACGACCAAAGATTGGCTATATTATCTTCCACCGGGGTGTATCTCCAGTTGGTCTGAGATGAAGAAGCGGTTCCTTGATAAATATTTTCCCGCTTCAAAGTCATCCACACTCAAGAAAGAGATCAGCAACATAGAGCAAAGATATGATGAACCTCTGTATGAATATTGGGAGCGTTTTAAGAGGTTATGTGCAAGCTGTCCGTATCATGGATATAGTGAGGAAGACCTAATCTTATACTTCTATAATGGACTTTCTGATGATGATGTGCGGATGATTAATGCAGCTAGTGGTGGATCGATCATAAATAAGACTCCAGCGAACGCTAGAGCTTTGATAGAGGAGCTTTCTGAAGGCTCCAGACATTTTAGTAGGCGATCCACCCATGAGAAGTTGAATGTGGGTAGCTCAAACACGCAAAATCCCAAACTTGAAGAACAGGTTCAAGCTCTTACCTCACTAGTAAGAGAGCTCATTGTTAAGGGACACACACAACAAGTTAAAGCGTGTGGGATATGTGCTTCAGATCACCCCACTGATTATTGCCCACAACTTCAAGAGGGGTCTAGTGCGGAAGTCAACGCTCTTGGTTTTCAAGGCTCAGGGAATCAAAGGAGATACGATCCTTATTCCAACACATACAATCCTGGTTGGAGAGATAATCCGAGGTTGAGGTATGGGAATGAGCAAGGTAACCAACAACCCACACAATATCATCAACAGCAACAACAGTTCATGAGACCCCAAGCTCCAGTTCAGAGTCATCATCAGGGTCAGAATTCGGGTATGAGGCAAGGTTCTACAATGTCTACTGAAGATATGCTTAATGCCTTAACCAAGAATGTGACCACCATGCAAGGGAATATGGTACAGTTTCAAGAGGAAACCCGCTCTAGTATAAGGAATTTGGAAACACAGATGAGCCAGGTTTCGAGTGCAGTGAGTAGGCTAGAGGCTCGTGAATTGGGAAAGTTACCCTCCCAAACAGAAGTAAACCCAAAGAAGAATGTGAGTTCTATCATGATAAGGGGTGATACACAGCTGACACAGGGAGAGAGCATGGTTGCAAGAAAGAAGGAAGTTACTTTACTTCCAAAGCATCGACCTCCCCCACCTTTTCCAGAAGCTTTGCGGGCCGATAGAAGGTATGAACGCAACAAAGGTATATACGAGCCCATATGCGAAAGTGAGGTAAGTTCTCCTATTTTAACAAAAGTAGAGAAAACTAGTGAGCATGTTTCTGCTATTTCTCATAATGCACTTCCTCCCAAATATGATGACCCAGGCATGTTTACCATCCCTTGCACTATTAATGACATTGGTATTCCTAAAGCTATGTTAGACTTAGGTGCTTCAATTAATGTGATTCCATTTTCACTATATGAGTCTTTAGCGCTTGGCCCTTTGCATGCAACAAATGTCATAGTGCAATTAGCTGACGGATCCCACTCTTATCCCAAGGGTAAGGTAGAGGATGTATTAGGTCATGTTGGTAAACTTCAGTTTCCTACTGACTTTTATGTACTGGACATGGAGTCTGATTGTCATATTTCTCCTGTTCTTTTAGGGATACCGTTTTTGAAAACATCCAGTACAAAAATTAATGTTGGTGCTGGGTCATTAACTGTGGAGTTTGGGGGACATATAGAAGCATTTGGTATTCATGAGTCTAAGAATTCCCTAGCGACTGAGCATCCCTCATGCTTTGTGGGTACTATTCAGTCCATAGTGTGTGATACATATGATACCATTGAGGGACATGAGTCATTGGAGGTAGTGAGGCTGCAAAAACATGAGAGACCACCTGTTTACTGAATAATTTTACACCGTTATCACTAACGCTAGCTGTGCAGGAAGTTGTCTCATCAAACCTACAGGTACAAGTGTTGGAACAAGGATTTCAACCGTCCCCGGACTGATTTTGGAGAGGTATAAGGTCGAGCTAACGACTTTAAATTTAGCGCTACTCGGGAGGCAACCCGAGCTCCTTTTTCTTTTCTATTTTTCTTTCTTTTCTTTTCCTTCTTACTTTTAAACCTCACCATTTTTATACTCCGCCACAACAAATTATCCTTCACCCACCATTCACCCTCTTGTTTCCCGAGCTATAATTCAAAACACTTTTAGTCAATCATAATCCAACTTAAGCCAAAATGCATCAAGAGACCTTTGAGAAGTGTCCATTTGAGAGACGTTGGTGAAATTGGAGGATCGAGATTGATGAAGGAGTGCATGAGCAATGCTTACGAGCAATGATGCGCATTTGCATACTGGATTTGGTTCTACTGTAAGGTGCAAATTTCTGAAATTATATTCTCCTCATGAATTTAATTTTGGATTAGTCATTTACTTGGGTGTTATAGGGAGTCGGGTTGTGAGATGGTGTATGTGTTTGTCGTCTATGTGTTTTCTTATGTTGTTGGGGTGTGAAGTGTTTTAGTTTGGTATTGTTGAAGAAGTGAGAATTTTTGTGAAAGTCGGTTTTTGAGTGTTCCCCTTCTCGTTTCTTGTGTTTTCTTGTACTTGCTCTCACATTGAGGACAATGTCTTGATTAAGTCGGGGGGAGGAAATTCTCATTGTTCTATTTAATTCTCATTGTTCTATTTGATTCTCATTGTTTTATTTGATGTTTTCTCTTTGATCTAAAAAAAAAATACGAAAACCCGCTGAGTTGAAAACCTGCAAGGGCAGGCAACTCAGGCAAAAATGGGGGCCCGGATAGGTTGAAAACCCGAAAGGGCAATCTATGCAAAAAAGTGGCTAATTGGAGCGGGTGAGATGGTGAGCTCATAGATGAAAAAAAATGTGTGTGAAGCTAGGATGAAAACCCGAAAGGGCTCCTAGGCAAAATGAGAGATAAAAGAGAGAAAATTTGATATCATTTGCCGGAGTTGGTGTCATAAAGAGGATTGGTGATATAAGGAGTGTCTCGGATAGGTTTTTCATCTTGATGTTCGGAGTTAGAGGCGAATAGGTTAGAGCTCGCTCATCATTGGAGGAATAAGGAGTTTGGTGTTGTGATTGTGTTTAGATGGTCCAAGTTCGAGTCCTTTGAGATTTGTCAGGATTCGAATTTGCTTTTGTCATTTCATAACATGAGGATGGTTGTGGTGTTGTGCAGATTGGAATGGCTTTGAATCCTTTGAGATCTTTCGGGGTTCAATGTCATGCGTTTTTATTATCTTGGTGTTGAGTATAGTATGAGAATGCTATTTACATTATTTCAGGAGAGCTTTTAGCTCAAGTGTGGGGGTGACTCTCACCCTTAGACTTGGCTTTGAGCGAATCGGGGGAAATAGCAAACTTTTATCATACACTAGGATGGAGAGATAAGGGGAGTAGTGAAAGGTGAGCAATGGCTTGGAAGGGGTGCCTCATTAACCTTTATTTTGAGTTTACTCGAGGTCGAGTAAAGTTCAAGTGTGGGGGTATTTGATGGGACCAAGTTATGTGCGATTATAGAGTGTTGAGAAGTCCATTTTACTAAGGTTTAAGGTTTAAGAAGGAGAGTTTTACTAATCTAAACCTTAGTGTGGAGAAGAGGGAGTTATGATGAATTTGTGATATTAGAGGAGATTTAAGGGTATTTTGTGGCTATATGTGTTTATGATCATTTACAGATGGATTTCCATCCCGTGTTTGCGATCCATTCAACATAAAGAGATCACCGCACATTTCGAGCCACACAGGTTCATGTCAGCGTCGCATGCTCGACTCGCGCGCAAGACATGCACGAGCCGCGCATATCGAGTGAAGGCTGAAGCTAGGCAGCAGAGGATGCCCGAGCCGCGCGCAAGACATGCGCGACCCGCGCGCTGCGAGTGAAGGAATGAAGCTTGGCAGCAAGACAGGCCCGACTCGCGCGCTAGACCTGCGCGACTCGCGCGCTGAGCGAAGGCTGGATGATTTGGGCAGCAGCCAAAGCCCGACTCGCGCACCATCATCGCCCGACTCGCGCACTTCGACGCGGCTGCGATTCTTCGGCAATTCTCAGCTTTCCTTAGGTTTTATTAATGAGAAAAACGTTTTGTTTTGATATCTTGTAATTTCTGGACTGAATTAGAGAGAGAGAGAAGAAGAAACCTAATCCATATTCTCTCCCTTTTTGAGTTTCGAGTAATTGGTTTGAAGATTTGCTTGATGGATGCTATGTCGATCGTAGCCTAAATCTAGTCTTGAGAACGGTTAATCAAGCTTCGGTCTACTATTGTGAGGTTTCTCTTTGTTAACTTTTTATTAATTATAATTGTGATTTCTTGGTTTTGATCTCTGATTATTGTATGTATTGCTAGGAGTACTACTAGTTTATACATCCGATTTATCTGTTGCTAGGATTTAGAATTGATGCCGATTCATCTGTTCTTCTTTCATGAGTAGCTTTCTAGGGTTTGATAAGTGAATCTGATTATTCTTGATTAATCACTAGAGAAATCACAATTTCCAATTTGAATAAGTTGTGCTATCAATTTGTTAATTGGCTCTTTGTTTCCTAGTTCGTTGATGTTCTATTGATTTGAATTTAATCTCTGATTAGATTAGGTTAATCTTTAGTTCAAGTTTATGATCATCTAATTGTGATTGTTTAACGGTACTTTTGAGGGAAAGGAATTTGATTTCCAGCTTTGAGTAATTAAGAATAAAGTTACATACTTGAGAAACCAATGATCAATAGTATGAATCGAAGTGGCCATTAACCGAACTCAAGATTCTTCTCTTCTTGATTACATCACTTCTTTATTATACTTTAGTTCTTCATATTTCGTTATTCAATTCTTTAATCCCAAAACCCCCATTTAATCTATTATAAGCACGAGTTAGTCCCCAAGTCTCTGTGGATTCGACCCTACTTGCCACTTACATTTATTTGTATTGGAAAGAAGGAAAATAAACTTTTATCTTTGGTAGCGCGTACGACGGCGTCCCACCACCTACCAAATATCAATACAACCGCTAATCAATACTCAAATAAAATTTCAGCAATACTAAAATATTTTAAACCCTCTTTAAAGTATTTAAAATCCTTTTTAACCATTAAAACTTCAACTATTAATGTATCCTAGTACAATATTACGATACTAGTCATTAAAAACCCTCAAAAATCCATCATAACATACTAATAAAAATTCCAGCAACTTATAGTATGTTTAAAACCCTTTAAAACATACTTAAGCTTAACCACAAACATTAGAGTACTCAATTGTCATAAACTATAGTATAATACTATAATTTCCAACTCATAAAACCCTAAACATCCATGCTTGGATACTTAAAACCCTAGTTTAAACATAATTAGTAAATCTGAAATTTAATTACTTTATTATGCAAATCATATAATCTGAAATTTATATTTAAATCATTAAAACTACAAACTTTAACCATGGAATCATTAAATCAATCCATAAAACATAAACTTAACATTAAATAAAATAGAGGAGGAAGAAATAAACCAAGAATAGAGGAAGGAGGAGAAAGACGCAGCAAGGGGAGGGCGGTGCTGCTGCCGGTGAACGGTGGTGGTCGGCCGGTGGTGGATGCCGCTGGCGCCAAGGAGGACCGAAGGAAGAGAAAGAAAACTGAGAGATAGAGGGAAGGACATGGGGGAGGAGAGAGAAGATTAGGGTGAGTGATTTTAGTGTGGAAAAATTTGGGTTTAGTTTGGGTTTATATAGGTAACCCCTTGTGGGTTTAGGGAAATGTGTTTGGGGCTTTTAATAATCAATAAATGATTTGGGTGCTTGAGTTGAGTTGGGCTCCTCTAACCCATTTTAAAATCTTTTATACTTCAACTCAAAATGATTAAACTATTAAATAGTTTTCAAAGTATGACTAAATAAAATATTTGATTATTTAAAAACATTAAATAATCCCTTTGACTTTAAAAAAGTCAACACTTAAGGATTTAATTATTTAAATACTAAAATACATATAAATATACTTTAAAATATATTTATAAAATTCATAAAATTGTGGGGGATTATACGCGAGAGCGGTGCGCCAGGCGCAACTTAATGCGCTTGGCGCCCTGCTCCCCTGACATGTTTTTCGGGGATTTAGGCGAGGTTTTGGCCAATTGACGATCTTTTCTTTATTTGGTTTTATACGCCTTTTTTAGTCACGACGCATAATAATGACAAATCGATAAGTTAATAATAGGCAAAATTCCAATCACAAGCAAATGTCATATAACATGGATGCAAAAGTTCCAATCTAAAGTCCAGTTCTATGTTTGAAACTATGGTGAGGTTTAGATTAAGTCTGAAAGGGTCCATGACTAAGAGATTAATCCCATGCTTCATACCTCTGCTTAAAGAGGTGGCCATGTGTAAGACGCACTCCAGTTCTCAAGTCATGAACAAGAGAACAATGTCATGGTTGGGTAGGTTTGCTTATGACAAAGATCCAACACTATCGCTCAGGAAGCTTTTTGGAAGGACAAAGCGCTAACCCCCCGGGGGGTGACCTCACGCATAGAACATGCGCTAATGAGGCAAGGTAGATTGTCCTTATGGTGGCTTAAACAATAGCTATGCATATGCAAAACTGTAGTGTCATTCTAAAGCATAAAACGAGTATGAATCGTATTTTTCGAGTTTCACCCACTCATTTTAAAAAATTAATTTTTTTAAAATCCTCTTGAGTGAAGTCGCCAAATTGTTGGCGTGTTTTTATTTCGCCTATGCGATGTGAGTGCGTATTTTGTTTTGAAGTCGTCAACAAGACTTTAAAGGAAGACTCATAAACCTAATTGGATATTGGGAAACCGTAAGGACAACTTAGGGACTTATCCAATGTAGATTTCCCCATCCTGACTCCATAGATGGTCAATGAACCATAGATTGAGTTCGGGGGTGAGGGTACAAATACGGTCATAATGAACCATATTCAACCATTGCTGGCATCTACTAAATATAGATTCATGTCAATTTTTATGCAATAGAACAACAAGTAATATTTTCATGCACTCTAAAAGTAATTTAGTCTATGTTGGTTCAGGAAACACATAAAAGTCTATTTTTTTAGTGATATGTTATTAAGCAATCAAATTACAAGGAACCTACCAGGTTGTCCAAATTATCTGATTAATATTAGAACAATTCTATAGGTCTTTATTAGCAAAAATGACATATATGGTAATGAAAAGGCAAACATAACAATCAGGCAAGCATATATATATATATATATATATATATATATATATATATATATATATATATATATATATATATATATATATATATATATAAGAGGATTAGAATGTACAAAAGAGCGCTTTTTATATTAGAGATCTACATCAGGAAAGAAATAGTTAGTAACTTCAATATAAGATAATTTATTCAAGGACCCTCAAGATTATATAGTGGCTTGGGTCTGAGAGATTGACAACCTTTGGGACGAGCAATTGTGAAGCCTGAAAATATGAATGTCTGAAAGTATTTGTTTTGTTTGTATGAAATTATGTATTTGTGTGTTTGTAGATTTGAAAAATATGAGTTTTTGTAGAGAGGTTTTGTAGGTGTATTCATAAAGTGTAAAAGATATAAAAGTCGAAGTGTTGTATGGAAAAAACCGTCTTTTAATTCGGAAAATCAAAAAGTATTTATAGGGAAAAGGAAATTGCGCTTCACGCGCCAGCTGCGCCACGAGCAAGTGGCTGTGTGATGCACAATCACACGTGTCAGGCGCAGATTTGTGCGCCTGACGCACCATGACTAATAAACAGCATACACGTGGTACGCGTTTTTTAAAAAGATAGAAAAGACAGAATGCGTGTCGCACAGAGTGTGCGCTAGACGCACGACTCTATGTGACACACAGGTCTACGTGGCAGGCTTATGCACTTGGCGCAAGACTGTGCACTAGGCAGACAGTGGTGCGCTAAGCGCACCGCCTTACTTTTGACACGTTTTGACAGCTTTTCTTACAAAATGCGTTTTAATGATTTTCTTTTATCTTTTAAATCCTGAAATCTGATTTTACGAGATAAAATCCAATTTTGATTATAAAAATATATTTGAAAATGTTTATTTATTAAAATAAAACAATTAATTATCAATGAATAATTAAATAGGCTTTTTCAAAGAGTTGGGCTCGAAATACAATACGATTTTGGATCATTAAAATACGCTTTAGCACTTTTAAAATAGTTTTGGCTCTTCAGACTGCTCTGCCTTTGGGTCGGACCAATTAAGACCGCGGTATATTTCATCATTGGGCCTTAAATGGGGTGACACGATTATGTGTCTACAATAGTCGAACTAGGATCACATATGCATAACAACATGGCTATGTGTGCTACTATCCAAAAACAAGAATATACCGAACCTAAATCATGAATTCTAACCACTCAAACATGACATCCAATAAGAGTATCACCATGATAAAAATCAGTTTCTTTCACATAATCATCAACTCATAAGCATTCATGTATGACAAGTATAACATCAATAATAAGAAATTTTAACCACCCACAAATCCTAGCATAAACTTACCCAAACTTAATAATTAAAAACTAAATGCTAGACGAATTCTAACTGTACTCCAATCGCCATTAGTTACCTGGGCCAACTGGAGGATCGAAGCAAAGTCGTCTAGGTCCCTTCCTCGTGCGCGAGTTTGTTCTCCAAGTGATCACCTCCTAGTATTCCAACCAAGTGCTTAGTAATCTCAAGACAAAAGTGCCGAAATAATAAGTATTTTGATGTGAAAATGAGTGAAAAATAAATGGTGTCTCTTGGTGAGCAACAACGGTGGACAAATATGGAGATGACATCCACTCTCTTTCTCACTCAAGGAGGGCGAAATTTTGGAAGAAATGGGCAACAACTCAAGTCAGTTACAACACCCCAAAAGAGGATTAAAAGAGGGACATAAATGCCTAATTGTTGGAATTTGATGATGGGTATTAAGGGTGATTAGGATGGGAATTACACGGGGGTTATAAACCCATCAAAATTATGCAAATCCCACTAATTACCTCAAAGAATTACGGCCAGTAATAAGGTGACATATTTCGGACTCTTCATAAATGGTCCAAATGCGCGACAAAGTCAATAAATATAAAACATATCCTAATCGCGTATTTTTAACTACCATAAACATAAATAATTTTTTAATAAATATAATAATATCATATATTAAATAAATATAATTATTAACAAGTTGACAAAGTATATTGTATACGATATAATAGTTATTTTTTTAGACTAAAGTACTCAATTTTTAGTGAAAAGAGATAAATTAAGGGCAAAATAAGCGCGAAAAAAAAATTAAAAGGAAAATCCATGGTGTTGCAATTAGAATTAAAATTGGACATAGTTAGAATTTAAAATGGGTTATAAAAATTGGTCTATAAATGATGAAGGGAGGAAATTAAAACATTGAAAAGAAGAAGAGTTAGAAAAAGAAAACAAATGAATATACAAAACAAAAAATACTGAAAAGAAGAAGAGTTAAAAGAAAAATGAAATTAGACAAATATACACGTAGCCATAAGTTACTAAATTTGGGACAAAAAGCTGAAATTTGGTGCTATAAAGAATTGAACCTGACCAGTTATACCATGCAAGTGAATGACGTAGACACGAAGGAAGAGACCGCTGGAGCTGACCAAGTTTTGAGTTATATAGGTGCGCATAAGTTTTTAACCTTGATTAAAGAAAAGCAATTTTAAACAAAAAAATTCGATGTGGCACTTGCCAATTTAGGGGTGTTCATGGGTGGTTAACCGTCCTGAAACAACATTTCAGTTCGGTAACCGAAAGTTTCGGTTCTCTCTTTTTGTGAACCGTAACCGTTTAGACTAGTTACCGCCTATGCGGTTAACCATTTATTTCGATACGATTTTTCGGTTAACCATTAACCGTTATTCAACTTATACTATAATATTTTACTTAATGTAAATATAATTTTTCTATTTTTTTTATGCATATACTTTAATATTATATATACTCTAATATAAAATGTATTATAAAGTGGATAATAAATCCATTGAGAACATAATAACATTAAGAATTCACTCCATTTCCTAATTATAGTGTTTAAATTAGTACTAACGTTTTTGAATAATCACATACTTCTTCTGATTGTTGTATTTAGTAACAAATATTAGAATTAATGTAGTTGTTGGAAAATGTTTCACAATAATTAAATAAAGGAAAAAAATATTTCGGTTTTTCGGTTAACCGTTTACTCAAATATCATAACCGTAACCGTACCGTTTAACCGTTAATTTTACCGATTTGGTAACCGTACTGTTAAAACTTTTTTTATCGGTATGGTTACCACCCATTTGGACCGGTTTTTCGATTTTTCGGTACGGTTTTTCGGTTTCGATTTTTTATGAACACCCTACTTGCCATCCAAACTCCCGTGTACATCCGCCCCTACTATAAACATTAAAGATTTTTTCAACTTTGACCTAAATTTTTTAACAGAGTGGGATTAAAAAACTAAATTATACCGAACGAATATGCTATATCTATATATTTTTTTATTACAGGAAGAAAAACTAGGTTAGGTTCCTTATATAGGACCAGCGTACAGCATCCTTTCGGATGATGGAAGAAAAAACCAAATTAGAAGAAGAAAACCAATACAATAAAGACGAAGCCTCGTGACCCCTATGGCCATGGAATCCGCTGCTTGATTCGCTTCCCTAAAACAGTGGTTGAATGAGACCTCAGAAACACTCTTCAGGTCTTCAGCCGAATCATTAATTAAAGTAGAAAATTTCCACGGAACCTTCCAGCATCTCCTAACAAAATTGATGACAACAAGGTTATCTCCTTCAATAATAAGAGAGGAGATATTAAGAAACCTGGCCGCCTTCACACCTTCACGCATACCCTAAGCTTCAGCTTGAAGAATAGAACAATCTGAAGAAAGAGCCATAGCACCAGCAAGACAAAGACCTCCCATATGATCCCGAATAGTGAACCCAAAGGAAGCTTGGCCATTAGAAAGCTTAAAATCGTCAAAATTAAGCTTTAAAACGTTTGCAGGAGGGGGGACCCAAGCAACCTCCACATTCTCTTTAGAAAGAGCAAGAGAAAATTTCGGAATTATTATATCCAACAAACTATCCTGAAATTGAGCTTTAACCTATCCAAGGAAGAAATTTACCCTACTATGAGCAGTAGCAACAGGAGAGGCCACTTCTTCCTGGAAGATAGCTTTATTATTTCTAGAAAACCAAATAAACCACTACGTGAAGCAAAAAGGAGTTAAATCTAAGAAAGACGAATTATCTTTAATCTGATTTAAATTAACCACAATATCACCTGAGAGGGTAATGATAGGGGGACAAGCCCATCCATAAAGATCATTAATCCAAGAAAACATATCTTTAGCGAACGGACAAAACAAAGAAGATGATTAACATCTTCAGAATGGTGATTACACAAAATTCATTCCTGTGGTTGGAAGACATGATATTTTTGAAGTCTAACTTTACTCGGAAAACCATCTTGACAAATCTTCCCAAATAAAATTCTTAACCTTCGGGGGAATCTTCAACCCCAAAATCCAAGAGAAAGGCTTCGGGACGAGGATCGATGGCCAAACCCAGAACTAGCAAAGCCCTTGATTTGACATAATAAATACCATCCGAAGTCAAAACCCCAAATTAATTTATCTGAATCAATATTATGCGGAAGAAACAAACTATATATAATTTGACAAATATCCAAAGGTACAATAGAAGCTAATAATTCCTTATTCCATTGGCGGTACTCATTAATAACATCACTAACCATTAAGTTCCCGAAACCCCTACACGGGACACAAATATATGAGATTGGATACTGAAATACCCAATTATCTTCCCAAAAAGAAACTTGAGCACCCGAGTTAACAATCCATCTTAAACCCTTCTTGAAAACATCTCTCGAAGAAGTGAGTTTCTTCCACTGCCAAGAACAATTACTGGAAGGAGCATAATCAAGAATAGAAGATCCTTTTAGATATTTTTCAGAAATCAATTCAACCCATCGATTAGACGGATTATCAAGAATCTTCCAAAGCAACTTCATTTGCAAAGCAATATTATTAACATTTGCTTTCCTAAAATCCAACCCCCCAAACTTTTTTAGAACACAAATTTTATCCCACCCTATTAGATTAGCAGAGCCCGAGTCTGGAGACATATTCCAAAAGAAATTCCTATATGTTTTGTCGAGCTCCGAATGAATAGAAGTTCGGAGCAAAAAACTTTGCATTTGAAAATTACCCTTTGTAGACAAATTAGACTAGATAAGTACTGAACGTCCTGCCTGACACTGTGAATTGGCTTTCCACTTAGTTAACTGGGTTTGAGCAGATTGCATAGTCTTACTAAAAGTATTCTTAGTCACAAGGGAATCTATAATTGGGCATCCCAAATAATTGCCTAAAAAAAATGAATTTTGCATTTGAAGAATAGATTGGAACCGAACTTCAAATTGAGAAGAGACATTCTTAGAGCATTGAAAAGCTGACTTATGAAAGTTAACCAACTGACCCGACATACAGCAGTACTTATCCAAAACATTCTTAATAATATGACAGCTAAGATCCGAAGCCTTAGCAAATAACATTGTGTCATCAGCAAATTTCAGAAAAGGAATCTTAATGCCAGATCGACCAATTTTTACACCCAGTAACTTTTCCCCACCTATAAAGTGAGCATAAATTTCCCTAGCAAGTAATTCTGCACATAAGATAAAAATGTATGGAGAAAACGATCCCCCGGAATACCATTAACTAGAACAGAGAAGGAAACTGACGTACACACAATCTAATCCAATGAATCAATTTCTCATTGAAACCTAACTTTTCCGACATCATGAAAATAAAATTTCATTCCAATATATCATAAGCCTTTTCCATATCTAACTTGATTGCTAACGAACCTTCTCTACCCGA
This sequence comes from Beta lomatogona, assembly GCA_947646795.1. NCBI lineage: Eukaryota > Viridiplantae > Streptophyta > Magnoliopsida > Caryophyllales > Amaranthaceae > Beta > Beta lomatogona. The sequence continues at coordinate 384,693 of CANSNZ010000423.1, read as the reverse complement.
TTTATTTTTAAAAGAATGAAAAATTTCATGAGCTAATAATATATTATCTTGAATTAATCTTTCAGGAACAAAACCACCTTGAAGATGATGAATAATTTTCCCTAAGATCATTTTAAGACGATTGGCTAACACCTTAGCTATTATTTTATAAATAGTTGAACAAAGACTCTAAGATGATTAGCTGCAGAAGGGTTGTCAATTTAAAGGATTAAGGTAATGAACGTATGGTTAATTTCAGATAACATAAAGCCAGAATGAAAAAAAATCTTGAACTGCTTTAATAACTGAATTGCCCACCAATGTACAATACTTTTGAAAGAAAAACGGAGGGAACCCATATGGACCCGAAGATTTATCTGGGGGCAAGATCAAATAATGCTATTTTAATTTCCTCACTAGAAACATCTTGGGTTAAAAGATGATTATCTACTTCTGAAATAATGACAAAGTAAGCGAAAAATCATATTGACTATCAAACGTACAACTAGCATTATTACAAAATCGAGCTTCGAATTATTTCGTAATATGAAACGAAATTCTTTGAGGATTAGTAACAATATCATTATTTTGAGTGGTGAAAGAGTCTGGATTAATTCGTTTTTTCTTAAAAGAAGCACAAGCATGATATATCTATTATGAAACGGAGAAAAAAGATTTCACATTACTTATTTAATCAATCAACTACTCCTATAACTAAAAGTCTAAAAGCATAGAAACCGTCCAAAAAAAAAAAAAAAAAAAAAAAAAAACTAAAAGCATAGTGATTAGTGAATTGTGGTATGGTGACTGGTGATAGATTTACGAAAGAAAAATCGCACGTCTTCTTCCTGCATTGGCGGACATCACATGTCCTCTACAACTATTTCTCTCCACACCCCCCCCCGGGTCTGCACTCAATTTCAGAAGGCAATCTTCTGATCAGGTGATATCGCACTTGAGAGTTGCGACTGATACTTGCTACAAAAGATCAACTTTCCTCTTTGTTAATTCATTATTGGGTATTTGTTTTTACCACGAAATTCTAAAGTTAAAACAACCCATGAATTACTGAGATCCTCTGAATCGCTGATTAATTTGGCAAAGACTTTTTCTCAAGTGGGATTTCTTCATTTTGATTAAATATTGATGCTTTAAGTATCCCATCTATGATAGCAATTGGGAAATGGAGAATTTCTTCTGCGGATTTTTGCTGCCATTGTTACTTATAGCAGGTATTTTAAAGCTTTTGTTAAGTTGGGTTATCAATGTTTTACATGGCTTTGGTGTTTGTTATTATACTGTTGGTTTTTGCTGTTTGTTTATGAAATTAGAATCTGGGTCATTAGCTTTGGAGTATACGAACAACGAGAAAGCTGTAGTTCCTTATTGATTTTGGGGATGGCTAACATGAATCGTCATAAGAAATCGTTTCCGTGACCAATGAACAATAAAAATGGAGACACAATTTAAAGAGGGTGAAGAAAGAGAAATGAATGAGTGAAAGTGAGGGAAGTAAGATGGGAGAAAACTTTGGGGCTTGTGTTTAAGTAGATAAATTGTCAACGCATTTTTGATGCTATTGTTGCAGCTACTGCAGTTGTGAAATAATTAGTTATACTGCTTAGGTGCATGAGATGAAGGGTGATTACATGTTAGCAATCTACCACACTACAGTGTGATAATTAAGTGCCTTAGTTTGGAGAATTTTAATCGTGATTTGTGTTGTTAGAACATGATACTTTTATTTAGAAACAGATGGGATGTAACTGTATGGGTTAAAGAGCATTATTAAGGATGCATTTTTAATGTGTTTTAAGCCGAGAGTCTTAGTGTATCTCCGTATAATAGCTTTGATAGGGTTAGTTTTTATATCATAGCTATATTTTATGTAGTAAGAAAATACTTCCTCCGTTCCGTTTTAAATACAACAAAGGAATATTTTATATCTCACAAAAAATACCCCTTTGTTGCATTTAAAACGAAACGGATGAAGTAATTTTTTTGTTAGGTCACTGGTTGATAGTTAACAACCCATTTGGTAACCGGTCATAAATGGTGGTAATGGTAATGTATTTTTAGTGTTAATTTGTAAGGAAAGTCTTACGTCAAATTCATGGTTATGATACTTCATCTCTAACATCTCTTTTCTTCTCAAATTCCATTACCATCCATCACCACTTAGGAAGGTGTATTGAGTGAGAATGTAAATTTGTGAAGAAAATCACATGTTTGGGGATGGGATCTCATTACCATGGTAGTAAGAAGGGGATTTTCCTTGCAAATTACATATGTTTTCATTTGTGAAGAAAATCACATGTTTGAGGATGTGATCTCATTACCATGGTAGTAAGAAGGGGATTTTCCTTGCAAATTACATATGTTTTCATTGCCATTTCCATTTCCATCATTTAATACCGCCTATTAAATGAGCTGTTAGATTATGCTCCAATCCACTAGGCAGAGGTTCTTGGGATTTGAGTGAGTGGCCAAACTTAAGATTATGCAGAAACATAGATATTAAAGTTGGGGCGCCAATATTCTAACTGGTTACTTTTCATTTAAGAGATTTTAGTTTTTATTCCACACTATGATGCGAAAAGCTTTTACAATTAGGATATGAGTTATAAATTTTGAGTTAATGTTTATGTTCTATGATTGTAATTTACCATCTTACTTGCTTCTGTGCTAAAGGCTGACCTCTTTGTCATAGTGCTTTCTCTTTTATCTGGTCTTAGTCCCAAACTGATACAGAGAGCAGGGGTTTTTGATTTCTTGTGTTATGTTGATTCATCTGTTTTGTCTTCAATATTTTTTTGCGTATTATATCCTTAAAACAAAAATGTCAAAGCATAACTGGAGCAAATAACCCCTGTGGACTGGATGAATTACCAACACTATTGCTCAATGAGTGAGTGAGTGATTGTTCCAGATCGGTTTGCACTTCATAAGTGTTTGGTGATGTTGCTGATGCCATTTGCATAGGCAGCAATATGTTATGGGAGATGCCATTATTCTAAGTGTGTGCCACAACTGTTTTCCCATTAAGTAGATGTTATTACTTATAAGACAATAGGTTACGAAAATCTACTCCTCCCTCTTCCTTAGACCTAAATACATTGCCAGCGAATAAGATGATCTATCTTCACCAACCTCAGACCACAAGAAATCTGTTATACGCCTCTCCCACCTCCTAGCTACACCTGTCAGAAGCTTATAGAGGAAGCAAAAATTGAAAGGAAATTTGAAAATACGAGTTTGAAGAGAGTCCGATTCAAATAAACCAGTCTTCCAAGGATTAGCCCCTCAAGGAATCCCAAGGTATTGTAAAAGGTAAATCATGGATGATACACCCACCAAAGATGAAAAACCCTTTTCAAAATGATCAAGTTAGACATTAGTTTTGGTAACACTAGGCTTGGACAAATAAATCTTAAGATCCGAGAGCAATTCTAAAACGTCAAGGAGAATCAAGACTTTTAAAACCTCCGAGATTGCCCGATAGAAAGTGAGCAGTATCATCTGCTAATGACACATCACCACCTCCTGCCTTCCGACATGAAAACCTCCGGGACACATCCTGTTCAATACATTAACCACCAAAGTCAACGATAATAGAGAAAGAGGCTCTCCATGTTTCAGATAATGAGTAGTCGCAAAACAACCTCCTGGTTTGCCTATCGGAATTAAAAAGCAAGCAGTATCTTCTTCACCTAGGACCAAAATCTTCTTTGTCATCACCTTTTTAAAGAATCCATCAAATCCTATAATAAGCTTTCCCAAATTCGAATTTATGATTTGACATCCAGATGCTTACCTCTTCAAGGATTATTTACCACCTCATTAGTCTCTAGATCAACATAATTTCAGTCTGAAAAATCGCCCAAAACACTACAAATTTTCTTTAAACACATTCCAGAAAACCTCCTTAAAGCCAGTAGGGTAGGAGACTTATCAGCCGGCATATGAGTCTTACATGAGGAAAGTAGACCTAATCCTTATGCCATAACTCCTAGAATAGCCTAGCATGGGAAGCATTAAAAGACTCGACCTTAGTTCCTTGAAATACAGTAATTTAGGAAAATCACGACACTCTGATAAGGAATAAGCTTCCTTTTATCTTTATCCCTAAACCTCTCACAACCCATATAAGAGTTTTTTCTGAAACCTTCGCCCACCCCTTGATCTCTTACCCTCACTCTCCCCATAGTTTATTGATGACACAAGTCCGGCACCCCTTACGCACATCTAGGTCGACATCCCACCTCCCTGTGTAAGTTGAAGCCCCCTCTCATTATATGGCCTTTTGATCTCGATTTTCCCTCTCACCACTTAGAAAATTAGTTAAATGGTGCTTTCCTACTTCCCCCAATTCTACTCTAAGGCACATAATAGAATCCGTTGCAGAAACAAAATCAATTGGGACTCATACTAATATCCTGTTTACTCACTAGGCCCTTCAAGGCTACAGTGTTAAAACTAGTTAGCACTTGGTCAGAAGATACAACATTGGGGTAGAAAAGAGAGAGAGAAAAAGGCAGAATGCAACGAGATTATGGGTGGATCAACCTTCATCCGCATATACTGATTCAGGTGTGTAATGCTCCATAGTAGTGGCATTTGGATCCCCCCTTTTTCTCTTTTCCAATCAGAAATGACATGTCTAAGACTGGAGATAGCCAGCATCTCTCTGAGTATCTCCATGTCTCCACAGTCCACACAGCAGCTCTGTAGTTTGTTTCTGTGTCATTGAAAATTGGTCGCTGAAGGCCCATTCTTTTAGATGAGCGTGATTATCTAGTTTTGTGTAACGGCTGGAACAACCAGAGAATGGTTCATAATTCATGCATTTGAAATGATACTGCAAGTCCCAGTGAATAAAGGAGTTCTAATCAAGTTAAGATTTGATGGACACAATTTGCTAAATTTACTATTATCCAAGACTTGAATTGCAGGGGACTGAAAATGTCAGTAGACCAAATACTCTGTCAGGATAAAAAGGGTTGCAATCCTTCATTCAGAGGTTTTTGTCTTTGGTCTTATCTCCTTATGTTAGCAGGTTATGTACTTGAAGTCTTGAATAGCTCAAATATATGGTCAAGAATAGGAAGTATTGGTTTGTGATTGTCATTTGTCTTTCCCATCAAATCTTTTATATGTTTCACGCACTGTCTAGTTTTAGATCTTGACTTTTCCATTTTCCTTACACTGCCTTTTTTCCCCATATATATATATATATATATATATATATATCAATTTTTGGCCCGTATTTACTGCATGAATCATCTTAGAGTACCTAATTGCACTTTAGCAGTAAGTAATAGTTTGCGGGATCAGTTGGCTGCCAGCTGTATCTGTATTACTTGGGGTTTTTCGTCAAGATTTAATAGTTCCTTGCTATGAATATGGGCGTATTTACTTCACAAGAATTATGCTCCCTCACACTTAGTGTTTCTGCTTATTCGATTTTCCTTGCCTTTGGTGATCATATTTTAAGTTAATTTAATTAACTTCGATATTGCTGGCCTTCTTTTGGCTTATTTTTCTATTGCAGCTGCTTTAGTTAATTGGAGTTTGATATCGCTTGTTGATCTGGTAGCTTTTCTTGTCATTCAATTTAATTTGCCAAGAAGAGGTGAGTTCTACGCTGCTTGTGCTGCTCTTTTATATTTTCTATCAGTTTTCTAGTAAAACTGGTTACTCGTTGCTATCTTCATTTGCTCTATTGCACAAGACGTTAAAATTTTGTGCTGACTGGCTTTCTGCAGACTTCCGTTTTCGTAGGCTGTTTTCGTTATTGTGGGGTATTAGTATATATTCCCTGCTTGTTGCCTTTATGCAAGCAATTTTCATAGTTACATGGGCAGTCAAGGGTGACAATTGGAGCCTGGCAGATGCTTCGTGGGTGAAGCTAACTGGGTTCATGAGGTAAGTGAAATCTATAGTTTTCTAGAGCTCTTGAAAAACTTTCTGTCTCTGATGTTTCTCTGACCTTGCACCACCTGGACAAATTGGTTACCTGCTGCAGATTCCAGTCCTGGAGATCCCCGACTGCAGTATTCTATGTGGTTTTACAAGTTTTTCTTGGCTTTGTTTGTTTAACTTGGATATATCAGCACAAACTCGGAATAGCTCCATGGAGAGGTTCATGCTGGGGGAGCTTCGCTTCCATATTGGTGCAGTTAGGTACCTGAACTCTTCTGTTTTTTTCAATAATCTGTTTGTATTCCATTAATTTTTCAGCAACAAAGTTTCCTTGTTTATCTATAACTGTGTTTTCTTTTTTTCTTTTCAAAATCGCATGTACTTCTGCAACATCTCATGTGAAAAAATGGTAATTGAAAAAGAAGTTGATGATTATTGAATCCATAAGCAAAAGCGGGAATGTGGAATTTTTTAAAATTTTGCATCTGTATGCAAAAAAATGGCATGTGGAAACTTTTTCAAGACAGTTGATGGCCCATCTTTTGTCGAACATCTGTAAGTTGAAAGAAGATTGCTTCGTGAGAGAAGACAGAATAAAATGATAAAACTTGTGGAAATTGTAAGATAAGACAGGAATATAGAATAAGATGATCAAAATCACTCTATATCACTTTGAAAGCCATCATCTATGTAAAAGTCACGCATGAATTTAACTGCATATCCTGTAAAAAGGGCTTGAAAAAAAATCCTGTAAAAAGGTCACCATTATCTTAGCATCTTACTGGATGCCCGTCTTCTATTAGAACTAAGATATAAACTTGCACTTTAGTAGATTATCAATAATCTTTGTGTATTTCAAGGCTTTAGTTTTTGGTCCTTCCTTTCTTGTATCTTATGTTTTGCTTAATACAAACCCTTCAAAACTTTTATATACGACATTGTCCTTACTTTAAATAAGTTTTGTTAATGGTGGTGGTTACTTTTAGTTAGTTGATATATAAATAAAGAGCATATTACTGTTTCCATGCTTGATTGAGAGTGATAAGTTATCACTAAGTTGTTCTGTACTTCTGTCATAGAAAACCTCTATTGGTTTGGTTTGGAAGGTCTTGTCCTTTTTCGGACACAAATAATTATGAAGAAAAATTTGGGGCAGAGAAAATTACTAGTTAGGGAAATAATCAAGTATACGAAAGAGGACTGTGAGTCCTTTTTATGAAATTTGAAAATTAAATAAATGTACGTAAATGCCAAGTGTCCTTAAATAAATATCTATACCAGTAGTTTTAAAGGAGCATTGCAAGTTTGTTAAACGATCATTTTCCAACAAGAAATGAAAGGAGATTCCATCATGTCTTTCCATCGAACAACCTAAGGGGTAGCCATGGAAAGTAACTGCCATAAAGATTCCTCCTATTTGGTTTCGCACACTGCTTCTCAACTAAATTACCTTAAAAAACATCTTCTCATTTCTTTTTGAACCCCGCATGAATGGAGGAAGAGAGCTAGTAAGCAATCCCATGATCCCATCTGATCCTCGTGATTTCGTAGAACCTGTTCCACAAGAAGCAAGCTAGTTCACAGCAAAACCCCACTGCTTAGGCATACAAATATACAATGCACAATGTAGGAGATGAAAATAACAGAGATTGATTTGCTTACATAAAGAGCTTAGAGAAATCACTAGAAGATTTCCCTGACCAAATTCTCTAGTGCTGAAGAAGCACCCTCGAAGGCACCACAATTGTACGGAACTTTCCATCTAAAAAATGCATATTTTATGAGGAAAGAGCATCCTCTTAAAATAGGAATTCTTATGTTAGGGCATTAGGGTGATATGTAGAGTAAAGATGTGGTAGAGATGGATGAAAGAGGCAGAAGAAGACTATTACCTTTCTAGGATCCTCCAAAACCTAATACTATTTGTAGTACTTACTTCACACTTCATAAAGCGAAAATAGCGAGGATGCTAAGCAGTGTGCAACAATGCACTAAATACAACATCTCAATAGTTCTATCTTAAAAGAAAAATTTTCAGTTAGATATAGAACCATGAAAGTATGAAATAAAACAAAGGACAAGGCTCTCTCCCTATATTTGATAAGAAAGAGAGCTAATCATGCTAGACATGGAAAAGCAAAAGATAAGGAAAAACACCATTTTTTCGTGGGCTAAAAGAAGTAGATAAAACCACACTGCACTGAACACCTCCACCCCGTTAGCCATTTTTTCGTAGGCTAAACGAAGACTACAATTATTAAGTTTTAACTGAAGCACCCCTCCAAGAAACTTTCTCATGTTTCCTGACTTGCATATGATCCAACATAAAACCCAGGCATGCCAAATGTTCTTTATCAAAAGCCTATGTCATAAACCTAACCATTCCTTTAGTCCCTTGACGTTGAAAAAATTAGTTTTCGGTTCAACAGTGAATTGGCATAGGAACTTCACCAGCAATAAGTATTCTTGGATACCAATTTTTCGTGTTAGTTAAACAAAGTCTTCAAAACCCTATTAAGATTTACTAGCAACACGAATGGGAATTAAAAAAAAAAAACATAAATGAATTGATGATGGTAATTTTCCTCTGTCCTCTCCACATATTAAACCTCTTGTCTATTAGTGACTATTTCCTCAATGGGTTGCATGGCAATGGTGGCAAGCAATGCCAAGTAGAATCTTGATACATCTAACTTGATATTGACTTCCTAAAATCAATTTTTTTTTCCTCAAAAGGAACTTTTGAACTTTAATGTCCACCTTAACCTAAAACTGCAATTCACCAACAAATATTTATGCCATCAATGTGTAACTTAGCCTTTGAACTAAGGCTCACAATCCCACATATACTTTACATGAAACGCGTTGGACATCATTAAATCAGAATCAGAACAGACTTCAAAATCAGTTGAAAAATGTTAGCTGCAGGCCACATGCCCTATTTATGACCAGATATGTGTCATGTGCCTCTAGAATACTAAGGCAATGAATTGTTGTATTTGCATGGTGAGGCGGTTGCATATCTTTGGACTAACTTCAGTATTTGTCTTATGTACAAGTTTGTTGCGTAGTTCTTGAAGGAATAAGGGAAGGAATTCCTGAGGAGGCTAGCATGTTCAGGTGTTTTTTGGGGTCCTTAATTAGAGAGAAATTGACAGAATGTCTTTTGAAGTATAAGGTAAGTGAGGCTGTCTATGATACATAATAGAGTAGTTTACCAGTGTTCCTTCTTTGTTACGTTATAGGGGTCCTTTCGGGTTATTTCCTAGTGATGTACTTTCTAGTACATCACTGTCACCCAATGGATAGGACTAGTGGGTTTGAGATGATGTCGGATCTTGTGGTTTTTACTTATCTGGTTTTCAATATTCAGTAATCAACATGCTTCCTTGAAGGTTTATTCCTTTTGTAGAAAACAACTTGTGCTTTTGGTCGTACTCCTGCTTTTTCAATACAAGCATCATGTGGGTTGGGTACGTTGTTTAAGGAAGAGATTAGAGAAGGTAAACGGACAAATAAATTAAAAGAATTAATACTTAATAACCCAAGCTTTACGTGGTGTTTGTATATCAGTTCTTTTAATTATTGTGCAGCCTATGTTCTCTAATCTCTTCCTTCAATTATGTGCCCAACTCACATGATGCAAGTATTAAATATGGTGGAAGTATATTGTGTAATACCAACAAAGTATTTTTTTGTTGAAATTTTTGGAGCTATGTTAATTGGACTCTTCATTTTACCTCAATTACTCATGTTGGATAACGACACTCCGACATGGGTATTCATTCTTTTTGGGATGAAATCATGATAATTTTTCGTGAAAGTTAGACACTTGGGCATGTATCTGAGTACAAAACGAGTACTCGAGTTTGAGCAAAATAGTTGTGGAGGACTCCTTGCCCTCTATTTTCGCTCATGGAATGCACTCATGCACGTGTAAGTTGTAACACGTAGTACCTTTATTGTAAGTGAGGGATAACTTATTACAAGATATAGAATGACCCTTAGGATTGAGCTTAACACTTACATTCATGAGGTGACTTCAGAGTTTATACACTAGTATTATTCAAGCCATTGTGCTATATGTACATCCACTCATTAGAAAGAAGCTAATCGACCTATAATCTACAGTTTAGTCTCCCCCATTAAGAGGTGTCCTCCATGTAGATTAGAAGAAATGATGTGGTTATTCTTCATCAAAGTTCCTCGGTACAAGCGTTATGAAGGTTTGATAGTTTATACTTAGTAAATATGAGGTTCGAAAATGGATGGTGGCTGCTGATCCATATTAGAGGAGCTTCAATGATTTCTATACATGGATATATTTATAGTCATTATATAGAGGGTTTTGAGGCTTTGATAAGTATAGATAACAAGTAAACTGTAAAAGAGCTGATCCTGAATCAAATTTGATCATAAAACCCCTTGATTCAAGAAGTGTAATCAGTAATCACTAATCTGAACATCAAAACTTAATAGAAAATTGGTCTACAGAGGAGTCATTGTGATGCTTTTAGAGGAAACAACCTTATGGACTTCCCTATGAAGGAGTTATGTTGAAGTTGAACTCCATGCACTAAGGCTTTTACCTCCTTAGGTAATAGAAAGATGATGCAGTTGCAATCGCGGTAACGGACTAATGGTCCACGATGTCATAGACACGGCATCTCGTGTGTATTACAAAACTTTGCAGCAGGAATTGTCCAAGTAAAAAAAAGGTCCATTTCATCGTTGTATCTCAAAACGTTGCATAACTTTCTTTAGATTATAGCTTAAAGTATACTCTTTGAAACTTTATCCTGTTCTATTGTGTACAAGGAAATGGTATTGCATATAAGGAAATGGTTTTAAACATGTATACTGTATAGTGGCTAAATTATGAGTAAAATGTTTTCATAAATGTTCTCTCACTATCTCTGGGCACAACCAAGTGAAGGTACTCTCTTCTATCTGTGGAGGTTCTCAACCACCATAAAAGACTTTTCCATTCACTACTACTTTTGCTTCTGCTAATTTTTTTTTACATCAAGCAAATAGCTACTCATCAATACTCATGTTTTGTCGTTTAATAGAACTAAAGATGAAAAGGGATATAATCCCTAGGGCCCTTGAAGTCTTGTTCTATCGTACAAGGGAAAGTCTGACTTATCATCTTGCTTATCTTCATATAAGCTGTTGTGGTTTATCTTTGAACTTGTTTGATGAATGATTTTCCTAATGGCTGTAAAGCTGGATGAATGAAGTTGCTTGTAGTGAGCTTTCCAACCAAAAATGTAAACGTGGTCATTTTGCGTATTAACAAATAACGAATAACAACTAATCATACCCAACATCTTTATAGACGATGAATGATACTAGCTAAGTGAAGAAGCCAATATAAATCGCTTATACTACAATTTGGTCAAGCCAAGTGAACCTGCTAACTGCTAAGTGCCAACAGTAAAAAAACCACTAGCTGATTGCAAAAAAAGGCCTTTATTATTGCTGACAATTTTGTCTACCATGGATATGCTTTGAGAAACGTGAAATAGATTTTCCTTTCTAACACAAATCTTACATGGACACTCATGAGGCATATCTACTGGAACGTGAACCTTCGGCTTTTGGTCATTATTTAGGAGTGAGTTTACATCTAAATTAAGTTATTTATGCCCCTGCGTAGTGAGAAGTTTCCGCTTCAAGGATGGGTAGGGCTGGTTTACACTTGGAACATCCTTTAGCTGTTGGGTTGACACTTGACAGTCAAATACATGGTCTACAAGTTTGATTTAGTTTTACTTTCTGGGTCATTCTTTCTTATTTTTTTTTCATGATATTTGAACCTCAGTTAAGTAGCTGATTGATTACTGGTTTCCTCACTTTTCATTTTGGCCACATCAAAGGTTCCTACTTCAGGGTTGTGTCCTGCTTCCTGTTGCCTGCCATCCAACTGGTAGTGGGGATAAGTCATCCATCTTGGGTATCTTTGCCCTTTTTCATTTGTAGCTGTGTTGGACTAGTGGACTGGTCTTTGACGAGCAACTTTTCAGGCCTTTTTAGGTATTGTTGTGGCAGTTCAAGTCATTATCAATTTTATTATTTAGATGGAGGTTTTTGTTTAATCATACACAACTGATCTTTGATTTCCTATACGTTATCTTGAAGGTGGTGGAGGTCTCTTCAACTTTATGCTGGTTTCATTATTCTTTTACTGCATATGTATCAGCTCCCACTGCTCCTCCCTACACTGCTTCAACAGATGGCTAACTTTATTGGTCTTTACAAGATATCAGCAGAATCTGGGTGGCTGGAAATATGTTCTGGTCTTTCTCTCATTTGTTTCTACGCAATGGTATGCATATAATTAATATTTGGTTCGAGTCGTGGAAGTTTTTATTTATTTTAAGACGTACAATGTTCTCTCTCTCTCTCTCTCTCTCTCTCCCCTTCTCTCTTTCTGTCGAGGATCATAATGTCTCCCTTGTCATGGGTTAGCTCAATTAGGTAAGACATATCTATGTTCATTTGTGCCCTTGGAGGACATGAAGAACCCAGAGTCTTTTACCAACTAAAGTTTGTTGGTAGCAGGAGGAAGTGAGGAACTGAAATTGTATAATTTAATGTTTGAGACATCTCTGCCATGGATTTTTTAACCGGTGAGTTCCGGAGTCCGGACATTTGGGCATAACGCACTAGACATGTCTCCATGTAAGAGCTCATGGTATATTGGTGATTGACTTATACTCTCATATCCTGAGGTATATTGGTGATTGACTTATACTCTCATGTCCTGAGGTGGTCCTGCGCTTGTGGCTCATCATCTCTGTTTGACCTCATACTCTATTTTATGTCCAAGCATATAGATGAAAATTTCTGGAATTTCCCTTATTCACCTTAAATGAATCATCGAATTTCAGTTCATCTTGGTATAAAAGTAAAGCTCAAAGTTGAAGTGGTGTTGTCCTCCAAGTCTGGTCTAGGCTGTTGACTGTAGGAGGATTCCAGGGAACTTAGGGAGAATGATACTGAAGAAGCCATTGTTCTCTCTATCTATTTTTTTTGTGTCTGCCCTGGGAAAACAAGGATGAAGAAGACAATATGCGAAAATAAAATTATGACTCTAGAGAGCTACCATTTCTTTGAATCCAAATTAATAATACAGACAAAGCCGGAGCTGTGTGATCAATAATCAATCTCATCGATTAGTCATGTTATGTATTCAATTTTTATATTAAGGAGTCTGTTTTGGGAGGACTTTCTCTCTCTCATCAACTGTCAAAATAGCCGATCAACATCCTCCGAAGAAAATTGTTGAAAGTTACTTAAGTTTGTTACTTTTGGGAGTGAGTCAAGCCACTCGAAAGAATGACAAATCTAATTATTTACGTTCTGTCTTTTATGGCATATCAATAAAATTACCTTTATTTTCTGCTCACATATGCTAATTCATACTGTACACAAACAAAGACTATGCCAAATGTGGAAGTCTCATTGGTTATTCCTAGGTTCCTCACACTCTTCTACCCAACCCATTGTGCTGTGTATATTTTGATACATTAGATTGAAACAGAAATATAACTCTCAAAAACTTTAATTCTGTCTCCAAGTAAGTGCACACCATTTTAGATGAGTGAATATGTAGCTGTCTATTTCTTCTCTCTTTTTTGACCTATGCCTAGATCGCGGATACATGGAAATCTTATTGATTAGACCGTCTATTAAATTAATGTTTAATTGTGCAACACTTGGCATTATTATTACTCTCCATATGTATGACTTTACTTCTTTTTTGTGTTTTAATCATTTCTCTGACCTGTATTGAGCACATTATTTCTTCTTATTGAGCAGCTGTCATTTATCAAAAACGACTTGGAGGAAATGGAATTTATGATGTCCACTACAGAAAGTGATTTGACTGAGCAACTTCTTCCTGCAAGGCATTCTTTTTTTATTCGTCAATCAAGGTATTTTCATTTTATTATTTCAAGAATGATGATATATCCCTCCGTCACTTAAAGTGTACCTGTAATTGTTTTTGGGATATTTACAAAGAATTTTGCTGACATTTAGAAGTGCAGATCTTTCCCACCCAACCCATATGATGTGGACGCCCCACTAACTCTTTCCCTTGTACACTTTCTCATATCCTGCGGACCCTCTGCCAACTTTTTCTGTCACAAATTTTCAACATTCTTACATTTATCCACTATCTACAATAAAGCCTTCCCCACTCTATTAAAACTCTTAATATGCGTTTCCAGACCTACATGATATTTTTTGACGAAGAGGGAAGTATTTTCTTTTCCTTCTATGTGTAGCTTTTAATTTCTTACTCTCTTCATCGTCTTTATTGTAGGGTAGGGTTGTTGAACATTTGTACAAAAAGCTCTGTAATCATGTTTGCCTGTAGTACAAAAAGTGGAAAATGTCTTAGATTATGTTTTTCCCTCCTGGAGTGAAAAATATGTTCACGTACGTTAATTTAGAATTATAAGGGGGAGTATCCAATTTTGGCTTGTTTTTCTCTCCGATGATTAGTCTATTCCATCAATAGATGTACTTTTCTAATGAGATATATTCCACTTCTAGAGAAATCCCTCATTATTCATTGATACTAGTGGTTTTGATGTGATGATTAGTAACATGAGAACGAGAATTTGTCAATCAACCTATTTAATAGGTCACTTTGTGACTCATTTTCTCTGTTAGAAAAAGTTCCAAATTCTTGCTTTTTTAAACATTTAACATTTACTATTAGCTACCTCTTGCGAATTACTCTGGATTTATTCTCCAAAAACGTCATTATAATGCATTTCAATTTGTGAAGTAATTCTGCTGATATTGACCTCATAATGTGGTTTTAGCCCAAGAAGAATCTACTAGATTTAGCAAAAGGTAGCAATACTGAATGTAAAGTGTTTGAAAGGAAGGACTTTACAACATTTTTATAAGTCACAAAACGACCCGTTGAATAGGTAGTTATTAACAAGTTTTCCAAATGAGAATGATACCAATTTTGGATGTGAGATATGGAGGGAGGTAAAGAGAGGGAGAGCAAGGAATCCTCTTCTATTGTTTGAACGATAATTATGTTTAGTTGGGAAGGAAGGGTGTGAAAAGATTTGGGGAGAGGATTGATTGTGGGATAAGGCATTGTACAACAGAAAGGTTCTACTGTTTATTGTAATCACTCAAAAGTGCATCTTAATCATGAATTCTAGAGAATGATATTGACTTTAACTGAAGTTATAGAACTGCAATTTTCATTAATATGGAGTAATTATGGTCTATTATGCATTTCATTCTCCGAACTCTCGGGGGAGAAAACAATGAAGATAATTCAGTAACCAAAGTATCTAACTTTTATAAGGTTAGCATCATTAGGGATGCTCCGAGCATATCGTGCAGGAATTCATCAGACATCAGTTGGTGTTGAGGTGAATTCTTTTATTGTATATATAGAATTTTTTGGGATCAAAGATGGAATTTAATTTTACTTGTGCTTATATAGTTATATCTGGTTGTAAAGAAATTTTGAATTCTTTTATCATACACCTTGGGGTCCAGATATTTAAATTCAATTCTTTTTGGCGGTAGATTCATTTAGACGTCGAATTGGTTTGTCTCTTGAGCTCATTTGACTCTACCTTTTTTCTAGGTCAGGAGAGAGACATACCAATGTTTTGGTGAAAGGCGCAGTTTTTCGGACATTTACCATCAATTTTTTCACTTATGGTTTCCCGGTAACTATCTTGAACTACAAAATATGACCAAGTTAGGGCTTTTGCTATTTCCCTTTTAGCTGCAAGAAGCATGAGGTATCTGAATGATTGTTTTTCAGTTTATTAACTTCTTCACATAATAGCCCTAGTTTCTTCTTTTATCTTTTTCTAGCTGCTATCTGCTACCTATTGAATATAGGCTTAAGAGATTGTTGATTTAATGTTGATGTACAATGCGATTGGTGCTCATTATTATAGTCTTTAGTTTAGTCAAGAATTGGTTAGTCCTTTATACACTAACTTCTCTTGAAATACGTTTCTTTGTATTATAAAAGTCTATTTGTTTTGTTATTTATCTCTTGAATGTTCTTCATCTGAGTATATTATGTAATGTTTCTTGTGTCTACTTGTATTCTTGATAATAATTCACAATTTCTGAACATGACAGTTGTCTTTGGTTGCACTTTCCTTTTGGAGTTTCCATTTTGCAAGTATATGCGCATTTGGATTGCTGGCATATGTTGGCTACATCGTCTATGCTTTCCCGTCATTGTTTCGTTTGCACCGGTTGAATAGTCTTCTGCTTGTGTTCATACTCTTGTGGGCCATCAGTACATATGTATTCAATGTGGCATTTTCAATTGTAAACTGGAAACTTGGAAAGGTAATTTTCCATTATCGTGGTACTTGAATATTTTCTTTTCAAGTGGATGTGCCTAACTCATAAAATGTGCAGGATATGGAGATCTGGGAGCTTGTTGGCTTGTGGCGTTACTCAATTCCTGGATATTTCCTGCTTGCTCAATTTGGCCTTGGAGTCCTGGTTGCAGTTGGTAATCTTGTGAACAATTCTGTGTTTACATACCTCTCAAATGAGAATGATTATATTCCGAATGGCGATCATACAATAGAAGGTAATCTAATTTATGTCTTGCTGTCTTCTGGTCCTGCTTAATAAATTTGTTTCTCATATATTTTCGTATACAACTGATCTTCCTTCCTGGTTGGACATTGTTTCCTGCAGTTTTATTGTTAATATGTTACAACCGAAAAAGAAAAAATAATGTATATTAGTGTCGTCGTCTCAATTACACATATCCACCCTAATTGGTCGTGCAAGTCCACGACCATTCATCATATACTCCCTCATTTCTCAATTTACTTGCTAAAGTAGCTTTTGGCACAAGTTCCAAGGGAATTGAATAAGTAGAGAGAACAAAGTGGGTGGGTGGATGTGGGGCTCAATTTTAGGGAAAAAGTAAAGAGAAAATTTGCCAAGAAAGTTATGTAACAAGTGAATTGGGACATCCATAAAAGGAATATGTAGCAAGTAAACTGGGTGGAAGAAGTATAATTTTGCGAAGTTTGAATAAATACAAGTGAAGAAAGTTATATTCCTTGCCTTGTCAAAGATCAGCATTCTTCACCAAATTCATGAAGCTCGTTGTGGAAGAGCATGCCTTAGTTGAAACCCATTATCCAGTGTTCACACTTCACACTCCCACATTGCCTAGCTGATGATCAAGTTTGGTTCAGATGAATTTGGCATGTCATACTCGATTCATGATTAACTTAGTTCTTATTTCAGTTCATTCAATCAAATTTGGGCTGTGGGTCTATAGTCGATTAGTTTGTCATAAGAAGTAAATGAATTTGCGAGACCTGATGGTGGAATATTTTTGTGTTTCTTTGATGGAAACCGTGGATATGGGTTTAGTACCAGTAAGATGATAATCAGACTACCAAAAACTTGAGATACAGTCACTTAGATGTCTAATTCATGTTCTTAACTCGCTAGATGCTAAGTTGTTTGAATTCATTTTTGTAAGCCTCTAGATCAATGATAGTACATAAACATTGGCCTAACTAAGAAACCAGAATTCAAATAAAGTCAGAATTCCTTCTGATCTTGGGCTGAAAGCTCCTCTAAGTGGGGGGCGAATCTTTACATGGATCTCTAAGTGGAATCTTGAAATAAAAGACCTAATAGTCCTATTTCGTCTATCGATTAACACCCCCACTCTATCCCATATACAAGATGTTACTCCGTCTGTTTTTTTTTTGTTCTTTACACTTGCTTTTGCACAATCTCGAACGCACATCTTTGACTTTTTACATCTTTAAACACGTACTAGTAAAAAGTCTTAAAATATGATATTGTGAAAATATACTAACAAGACCCACACGAGCATATTTTTTTGGGTTTTTTGTCAGAACGTACCTAATAAAAGACAAGTTTTGTAGGGAAGGACCTATTAAATTTTTATTTGTCTAAAAAGACCTATTAAAATACTTCCGGTTGTTAATAACAACCATTTTATGAATTTCAGGCCAAAACACCAAATTCCGGCGTTCGATGTTTGGGAGGAAAGTTTTGTGAGAATTGAAAGAGTCAATTGGAGTTAAACGCCGTAATTTGGTATTTTGGCCCGAACTTCATAAAATGGTTGTTATTAACAACCAGAAGTATTTTAATAGGTCTTTTTAGACCAAAAAAAAATTATTAGGTTCTTCCGTACAAAACTTGTGTTTTATTAGGTACTTTCTGACAAAAAACCCATAATACTTATATATTCTCTTCAAAAGGTGGTCAAAGTTTTGAATCTTTGACCACAAGATTCTAAGTGTAAATAACAAAAGTATTTGGGGGGGGGGGGGTAACTGAAACATGGTCAATTAGTTGATAATAATAAGCAATAATTCCATCTAAATAAAGTAGCTGTTAAAGAGTGTCGTTCGTTTAGTTCTTTTATTTCCTTCCAGGTTCTTTCTCTTCTGTGTTTACCTTCTTTTTTGTTCCTATTGTAACTATTATCTCCACCAATATGCTGAACTTGCAGTGAAGGAGGAGACCAAGGTGCTTATTGTTGCCACAATTGCTTGGGGATTACGAAAGTGCTCTCGCGCCATAATGTTAGCTTTGATATTTCTCATAGCGATGAAGCCTGGATTTACTCATGCTATATACAGTACGTTAAAGGGATTATATTTTTTTTCCTTATCTGTTCTTGCTTATTCTTTTTAAAAATTTTCTAGTTTCTGTCATTTGTCCTGAATGGAACTAATGTATTCAAATTTAATTGAGGATTTCAATAAATGTTAATTTGTCAACTTTCTCCCTATTGCAGTGGTATTCTTTTTGATATATCTTCTCGGACACAACATCAGCAAGAAGATAAGGCAGGCATTAATATTACTATGTGAAACTCATTTTGCATTGTTGTACATTCTCCAAATAAATCTGATATCAAATAATCTGGAGCGTGAAGGCTCATTAAGTAGGGAAGTTTTGTCGCAACTAGGTATATTTATGCATGTGTTTCTTTCTTGGTTTTGTCCTTTACATCAGTGATTTCACTGTCTTGCTTACTATTAATAGGGCTAACTGGAAGGAATCATCTTTATTAATCTTTTATCTGCCTTGATGTAGGTCTCCTTGATCGTGATAGTTCCTGGGATCTCCTGGAAACAGCTCTTCTTGCGTGTTTTTGTGCTATACATAATCATGGATTCGACATGCTATTTTCATTCTCAGCATTCGTACAGCATACACCTTACCCTCCAGTTGGATTCAGTGTGCTTAAAGCTGGTTTAAACAAGTCAGTTTTATTGTCGGTTTATTGCTCTTCAGCTAATGGAGGTAGCAGCAATGGAAATTCTCATGGTATGTTAATTTTGGAAATGCTTCTTTTATGATGTGTTTTCTGCAGACTTTCCTTCCATACTTGGGTAATGCTTGTAGTTTGAGGGAGGGGGGAGGAGGTAATGATCTATTTTGTAATTGTTTTGCTATATAAATAATGAATAACTGAGGAGGGTTTTTTATATTCACAATATACAAAATATGCATATACATATATATCTATTCATACATATAAATCTGTACACATGTGTATACATATATATTTATATCTGTATGATGCCATTTTAGCTGCATGTCTTTATTTCTGAATTCATTTAAACTTTTGCTGTAATGTTGTTTTTGTTGGGTTTTTTGCAGAGAGAAGAATAGCATCATACCTGAGTGCAGTAGGGCAGAAATTTCTTGCAGTATATCGATCATGGGGGACCTATATTGCTTTTCTGACGATACTTGTTGCAGTTTACCTGGTTAGACCCAATTATATATCGTTTGGGTATGTTTTCCTTTTACTTTTCTGGATCATTGGAAGGCAACTTGTTGAGCAGACAAAAAGACGCCTATGGTTTCCCTTGAAGGCATATGCAATTCTGGTATTCATCTTCATGTATAGCCTCGGCATTTTTCCTAGCTTTCAAATATGGTTGTCTCATATTATTGATCTCTATCCGAACTCGGGTTATAAACCTGAAGCTTCTATGTTGGATAACATCTGGGAATCTCTGGCAATTTTGATCGTTATGCAACTTTATAGCTATGAAAGGAGACAGAGCAAGTATAATGAACCATGTGATGCTAATGTGCTGGAGTCAGGAATCCTTGGTTTTGTGAGAAGGTTTCTGATATGGCACAGCAATAAGCTTCTATTTGCTGCTTTATTTTATGCATCTATATCTCCAATAAGTGCATTTGGTTTCCTGTACCTTCTTGGCCTGATAATTTGCTCAACTTTCCCCAAAACTTCAAGGATTCCTTCAAAGTCTTTTTTAGTTTATACAGGATTTGTGGTGATGGTGGAATATCTTTTCCAGATGTGGGGTCAGCAGGCCAAGATGTTTCCAGGCCAAAAGCATTCTTCTTTGTCTCGTATCTTGGGTCTCCAAGTATTTGAACCTGGCTTTTGGGGAATAGAATCAAGCTTGAGGGGAAATGTTCTAGTGATTGCTGCATGTACTCTCCAATACAATGTCTTCCGTTGGCTGGATAGGATGCCAAACACTAATATATTGATAGGTGAATGGGAGGAGCCATGTCCACTATTTGTCACAGCTGAAGATGATACAGTTTCTATGTCCAGTTATGATGAAGAGAACAGAGTAGTGTCACATTCCACGCTTTCTGATAAGCTGAAGACGATAGCAAGCTATACTTGGCAATCATTGACGACTGGCCATTCTCAGCAATCGTTTTTGGGAAGAGAATCCGAGAATTCGAGGTACAAAAGATATTCATCTGGGTACTTCTGGGAAAGTATCAAGGAGAGTCAAAAGTGGAATAAAAGGAGGATTCTCGCCTTAAGAAATGAGAGATTTGACATGCAAATAACGACCTTGAAAGCTTACTTGATGTTCTGGATTGAAAATATGTTCAATCTCTTTGGTCTAGAAATTAACATGATTGTCTTGCTTCTTGCTAGTTTTGCCCTCTTGAATGTCATTTCACTGCTCTATATTGGTCTGCTTGCTGCTTTTGTTCTTTTAGATCGGCGTATTATTCGTAGGCTATGGTCCATTTTGGTTTTCCTGTTCGCTTGTGTCCTGAGTCTTGAATACTTTTCCATCTGGAAGAATCAGTTCTCTCTGAACCAGCAATCCCCACAAGAGACTGCTGTTAATTGTCACGACTGCTGGAAAACATCAAAGCTACACTTTCAGTATTGTCAAAGCTGTTGGTTGGGTAAGTTCTTATTCTTTTATAATACCATTTTGTTTGAGACAAGTTTGTTGATAGATGTTCGAAATTTATATGGTGTCAAGAGTTCAAGATAAAAGAAAGGAAGAGGGCAAGGGGGAGGGGGAGGCCGGGAGGGTGGACGGCATCAGATGCAATTGGATGTACCAAGAATTATCAATAAATAAACGGGCTCGAACTTCGATTATCAGTTTTAGCATATAGTCACTCTGTTGCGTAAACATCTATCCTATTACTATATAGTATAGATACACATATCAAGTACGGAGGAGAGAAATTGTGAAAGTGATTCTTAAGTGCTTCACTCTTTTTTAGGGTAAGAGAGAGATAGAGAGTGTAAGGTAGGTTCAATATGTTATGGTAAGGAGAAGTTAAGTGAGGAATTAAAGTTTTGGCAAAAATTATATACAGCATAAGCGGCTAGATCTTTATGGAATGGATGAAAACAGTTTAACATCGTGGATCGAGGGAGTATATATATTTATAGATGGCAAAAGTAATGTGTTTCAACTTCTTTTTGGATAATAAGAACCATGGCTCTAAATCTCGGGTTTAGTTGCTATCGCGGAACAACTTTCGTGGGCAATGCAGATAGTTTGCGGCTTATGTAGCCAAATATCTCGGTCGCGGTAAGCTCAAAAACCTTTTACAATGCGGTGATGTAGCCAAGATTTACCATAATAAGAACTGAGGTTAATGGAGGATAATTAAGCTCTTATTATTTACATTATTAGCCATGTAATTTTATGTTAATTACAATCTAAACAAGATTTTTATCATAAAAGGACTTGTACAAAAGCAACAATGTGGAGCCTTGATCCAATAAATTGGGTTGGCTGAGTCAATATGTCATCTCCAGTGGTCGTTTACATGGCTCCTTTGCATCCAGTCTCTTCTATCAAGTGCTACATGCTCTTGTAATATAATCCCGACTGATAACATAATTATGTTTGATAGTTATATGTTCTTAACATATATTAGTATTGTTAAACAGTCCTTACATAAGCATTGGCAACTACATATTACAAGTACATAGAGTTTTCTTATTATAAAAGTATCCTAATCAGTTTTGCTGCAACCGTGCATATCACAAGTACCATGTATATGTCATTTATCAATGAAGGCATCTTCTATAAAGCCAACACATACCTTAGGTGCCCATCACATGTGATGCACTTCATGGGGATCCATCAATGTCACACCTAGGCCTGTGGTCCACCCGACTCCAAATCAATGTCCACATAGTGTCTCTTGCGTCATGCTATTACTCCGTTGTCCAAACTCCAAACTACAACTGACACCATGCTCCATGGCTAAATGCTAAGAGGTCTTTAAGGCTTGGTCTTCGGTGCCCTAAAACACTAGTGGCTCCATACTTAGTGTAGAACAACAGATGTCATTTCACGCACTTCGCCCTTATTCTTGCGCACCTTATTAAATTTCCATTAAGTCGCCAATTCCAAAAGTATTTCACGCATAATTGTGGAGTATCTTAATATATGATCTTCTTAAAAGAAACGTACTTCTTGATATAGTACCATCAAGTCCCACTAAAAGCAGTCCCATCACTAGAGCATATGTAATTACTTCTCAAGGATATGAGGTGGGGTGAATCAAGAGCTTTGTGCCATGTTTACCATGGCAAGCTAATTGCAATAGAGTATTACATAATTTGCAAAATTGTTAGTTTTTGGGGTTACTTTAAGTAAAGGTTTTCTTAATAGGTGTTGATTTGATGTCCCTGTTCCTCTAATATGTGATGTCAGGAAATAATATCAACTAGAGTTCCTTCATTCTTCTTTACAATGCATTCTCTTATCAAAATAATATTTTTTTTGGAGTTTCCTTATTCTTGGAATCTAACGTTTGCTAAACTTAGATTTTTTTGCGGGGATATACCAGGGTAATAGGGCATTTTGTGGGGATATACCTCACTAAATTTTTTTTGTGAGGATATACCAACCTAAATTTAAGTTTCGTTAAAAAGTACCAAAAACACTATTTCCGGCGATAAAGTCAAATTTCCGGCCTTTGACTTGGTAGGAACTCGTGAGTGAGCCACAAATGTTGTGTTTTGCCCCCTCTACCACGCGCGCATACTATTGAAATGTTTTTTATTAGCAATTTTTTTAATAATTCCCTCCCCTAATAACCAACCCCCTCCCTTAACATTTCCCTCTCCTTAAACCTTGAAAAAGAATGCTCTTTAATTCAGCAAGAAAGGGCAGCCAAAATCATCAATTGCAAGGTATGATGTCTTATTTTAGCTTTAATCTCAATTAAATTTACTTCTTGTGTTCTTCAATTGTACTATGTGGTTTGAATTTGTACTATAGGGTATAAATTAGGGCTAAGTTACCAAGTCAAAGGCCGGAAATTTGACTTTCTCGCCGGAAATAGTGTTTTTGGTACGTTTCAACAAAACTTAAATTTAGGTTGGTATATCCCCACAAAAAAATTTTAGTGAGGTATATCCCCACAAAATGCCTTATTACCCTTGTATATCCCTGCAAAAAACTCAAATTTTTATATTGATCAATAATTCTTTAATAATATTGTAAATCTACTATTTCTATATTAATCATATGTTGTATATCTATGATCTGTGACAGTTGGAAAAAGATTTTGTACAGAATCTCTCTCTCCCTCCCCCCTCCCCCACCCTCACGGCCCACCTCTAGTGGACAAATTTGCTTCTTGATGATTACAATACTATAGTAGGCTTTGATTTGTTATAGAGTGTGATTCTAAGTTTTTTTCTATGCTAAAATTGAAGCAGAAGTTAGAAAATTTAAAACTAATACTTTACAATGTTTTGCAGGACTTATTGTGGATGATCCTCGAATGCTTATGAGCTACTTTATAGTCTTCATGGTTGCTTGTTTCAAGTTACGTGCTGACAGATCACCCAATTTATCTGGGTCCTTTACTTATCATCAGATGATGTCTCAACGTAAGAACATATTTGTTTGGAAGGACCTGTCATTTGAAACGAAAAGTATGTGGACTATATTTGACTATCTAAGACTTTACTGTTATTGTCACCTCCTGGATCTTGTGCTCACTTTGGTTTTAATCACTGGAACTTTGGAGTATGACATTCTGCACCTCGGGTATCTTGGTTTTGCTTTGGTTTTCTTCCGGATGAGATTGGAAATTTTACGGAAAAGGAACAAGATCTTCAAGTTCCTGCGGATATACAATTTTGTCCTCATTGTTTTGTCTCTTGCTTATCAGTCTCCTTTTGTTGGTGTCTTCAATGAAGGAAAGTGTGGAACTGTAGGTTACATATATGAGGTCATAGGATTTTATAAATATGATTATGGGTTTCGTATTACTTCAAGATCTGCGTTGGTTGAGATCATCATCTTCATGCTAGTCTCACTGCAGTCATATATGTTCTCATCTCCCGAATTTGAACATGTATCACGATACCTTGAGGCAGAGCAAATTGGGGCAATTGTACGCGAGCAAGAGAAAAAGGCTGCATGGAAGACTGCACAACTACAGCATATCCGCGAGACTGAAGAGAAGAAAAGACAACGTAATATGCAAGTGGAGAAAATGAAGTCGGAGATGCTTGATCTTCAAGTCCAGCTTCACAGTCTGAACTCTCCTGGCAATCGTGGTCAAGTTACTCCGGGGAGTGGAGGTTTAAGGAGGAGAAGAAGTGCCTCTGTAATTGTAGATAAAGATGTTACTGCTGCTGATAAGGAGGAGCTTCTGTTCCCCTCTTTTAATTTGGATAGAGATTTTAGGGCTGCTCATAAGGAAGAGGTATCATTGAGAGAAGGGCAGAGAACATCTAGCGACTTCATACTGCCTTCAGAATTGTTTGGGTCCCCTATTAGCAAAAAATCTGAAAGTCCAACTGCAGAACAATCAACAAGACAAGATTCAAAAGAATTTACTTTTGGTGAAATTACTGAAATCGAAGATAGTGCTTACCATTCAGTAGTTGAAGGTAAAAAGGAAAGTGCTAAAGGCCAATCAAAGGATCACCCACTAAAATCTGCAGTGCAGCTGATAGGTGATGGTGTTTCTCAAGTACAATCTCTTGGAAATCAAGCCGTTACCAATCTTGCTAGTCTCTTGAATGTGGCCCATGAGGATGGGGATTCAAATAGCCATTCTTCTGAAGAAGATGGAGTATGTGGAGAGATGGAGAGCCAAAATGCGGACAATGTTCATATAGCCCGTACATCTTCTCTGCTGTCTGATAAGAGTAGAACTATCTCGGAGTCTGTAAGGCTGCAGCTTCTTAGGATCTTCCGTCACATATGGTCCAAGATGCGATCCAACAATGATATTGTTTGTTATTGCTGCTTTATTCTTGTCTTTCTTTGGAACTTCAGTCTGTTATCTATGGTATACCTTGCAGCTCTGTTTTTGTATGCTCTGTGTGTTAATGCTGGCCCAAGTTATACCTTCTGGGTTGTCATGCTAATCTATACAGAGTTTTACATCTTAATCGAATACTTGTACCAAATCATCATTCAGCACTGTGGGTTGATCAACTTGACATTGCTTCAAGAGTTGGGTTTTCCTTATCATAAAATTAATTCATCATTTGTGATAAGCTCATTGCCTGTCTTTTTGGTCTACCTATTTACTCTCTTACAAAGCTCCATAACTGCACAAGACGGCGATTGGACTGCATTATCGGAATTTGATGATTTTAAGAGAAAATTGCAAGACAAGAAACATGTAAGCCCATGTTTTAGCTGGAGTGAGAAGCTAATGAAACTTCTCCAACCGGTGAAAGATTTAGTGGAGATGATAGCTAGAAGCTGCTTGAAATACTGGAAATCTCTAACCCATGGAGCAGAATCTCCTCCATATTTTGTTCAGCTGTCCATGGATGTTGGAGCGTGGCCAGAAGATGGTATTCAACCTGAGAAGATTGAATCAGGAATGAATCAGTTGCTTAAGATAGTCCATAGTGAATGTTGCAAAGAGGAAAACCCTAATGTTTGCCCCTCAGCTAGCAGAGTTAACATTCAGAGCATTGAGAGAAGTCAAGAAGACCCCAATTTGGCTTTGGCTGTGTTTGAAGTTGTACGTGCCTCTCCATTGCCGGAATGCGTGCCAATGGTTTGGTCAAAGTCACTTACACCAGCTGCTGATGTTGCAAAGGAGATTCTTATTGCAAAACGTTCTGGATTTATTGAAGAGGTCGGATTTCCGTACCCTGTACTTTCAGTAATTGGTGGTGGAAAAAGAGAAGTTGATCTATATGCTTATGTATTTGGAGCTGATCTAGCAGTTTTCTTTTTGGTGGCTATTTTCTACCAATCGGTCATTAAAAACAAAAGTGAATTTCTAGGCGTTTATCAACTTGAAGATCAGTTCCCTAAGGAATTTGTGTTTATTTTAATGGTAAGCCTCCCTGCTACAGTATCTGATTATCCTTGCCCTTTTTTTTTGTGTGTCTCTGTTCTATGATAGAAGATTATCTTTTTCCCGATAAAGTAGAGCAAATTCCTGTTCTGCAGTGCCCCATGTAATATTGGGCTCCCTACTCAGCGCACCACATGTTAGCCTATTGATGATTTTTAGACTGTTTACTTTGGGACCACTGTAGAAATACGAATAACAGTATTGATAATGATATAAACAGTAATACCAGCAATATAAATTATGTTTATAATTGTCATCATTATTTTTATCTTGTCTTTGTCTTTGCACGGAAAAATTACTTCTATTACTGTTATTCTCTTGGTATGTGCATTTGGTTAAATATTAAAGCTTGTGTTACATGTCATCATATCAACTTTGCTGATTGCTTCTTTGCAGATTATCTTTTTCTTGATAGTGGTTGATCGAGTTATCTACCTATGTTCGTTTGCAACGGGAAAAGTTCTATTCTACCTTTTCAACCTTGTACTCTTTACATATTCAGTTACAGAGTATGCTTGGAACATGCAACCATCCCAACAGTATGCTGGAATATTAGCACTACGTGCTATCTTTCTGACAAAAGCAGTGTCCCTAGCACTTCAGGCTATACAGATCCGCTATGGAATGCCACATAAAAGTACCCTGTATCGTCAATTTTTGACCAGCAAGGTTTCAAGGATTAACTACCTTGGTTATCGACTCTATCGTGCTCTTCCTTTCCTTTACGAATTACGTTGTGTACTTGACTGGTCGTGTACAACAACATCATTGACGATGTATGACTGGCTGAAGGTAAAGTTACTTGCCATACAATCATTATCTTCCCCCATTATCACTATAGGTGCTGTGTGCATTTGTATCTTTGCTCTTGTTTTTTCATATTTTAGTCCTACCATGAACACTGATCTTGTCTTGATACGTCTGAATTTCTAAACTCTCTTTGTCCTTCTCCCTCTCTCAGAGTTAATGCTTAGATATGATATTATATAATGCATCACAGATGACTGCGATTGACCTCACTTAGGCTTGTAAGTGGATGAAACTCTCCTCCTCACTTTTGATTTTCACATTCTTTCATAATTTAGGAAAATTGTTAAATAAAAGAACAAGGTTCAAAGTTCACAAACTCTAGTTCCACTCATGAAGGTCAGTTGTCCACAGAGGATTCTAAAAATGGAGAAAAAATATATAAAAATCACAAAAGATTTTATCGGTGGATGTAAGATTCTCTAATAGTAGGAGAAGATATAACCAAGGCCCAATTCATAATTAAATCATATATTTATGGCAACACTTAAGCTAGAACCTAGCATGAGATGGTTTCACTGAGTAATAATTTTGAGGTAGGTGGTTTCTTAAAAAACAGATTGAGGTAATTGTCTGAAAATTCCATATCTTGTAAAGAAAAATTCTGTCATTTTTTCTTTGGGTACTTCAAAGAAATTTATGTGAGGACGGATGAGATTTTAATATTCATCAAGCAATATTGTTTCTACTGTATGTTAGTTTTAGGAATTTCATTTGCTGTCTTTATACTCCCATCTCATAAGTAACCAATAAGTGTAAACTCAATGTCAGTGTTGTTGGACTGTGCAAAAGACGAGTCTAATAGTTCTAGAACATTAGATTAGGTCTAGTATTTAAGTGTCTATGTAGCTTTCTCGAGACTTTATTTTGCTTGCTAATTAAGCCTACGTACTTGTATCTTTTGGATATGATTGTGTTTTGGTCAGTCCATACACTGTTCATTTTTATAAAACTAATTTATGAATGTTTGAGATGTTTTCACCGTCTTTTATTTATATTATTATTTTCTTTTGTTTAGTTGTTTTGCATTGACCATAATTATGTAATAATAACCTTATTTTATGTTCACTTCCTTTGTTCTGTGATATTTGTCAATATAAGGGAAACCTATTCGACCTCTAACAATGATGTCATATATCTTGAACAGTTGGAGGACATAAATGCAAGCTTGTATCTTGTCAAGTGTGATGCCATTTTGAATAGAGCAAATCATAAACAAGGAGAGAAACAGTCAAAAATGACCAAATTCTGCAGTGGCATCTGTCTATTCTTCATTTTAATGTGTGTTATTTGGGCTCCTATGCTGGTAAGAAACTTGTTAATATACATGCTTTCAAATAATTTGTAGTTTCTGTATGTACTCGGAATCTATTTGGACTATTTACCAGACAGGTCTCTAATTCCTTTTTTTTTTCCCCTATTGTAAGCTGATAGAGTGATAGATAACAGAACTTAGAGTTTGCTATTCCTCTTTGCTTAGAATTGTTTCCTCCTCTCCTGCACCAAAGCCTCTTCTACTCAGAAGTGAAGTTGGCTTCCTCTTGAAATTACAAATCCTATGGGGACTTTTATTTTTTCAGTTACAATTATGGAGATTACATCTAGTATTGTCAAAGAACAAAATAAATTTATCATCATTTTCATTAATAGTTTCTAGAAATTTGTGTGAAGAGCAATGCCTCTTTTCTTTTCCTTGATCAACTGTAATGGTAAAAAGGA
The DNA here is from genome assembly GCA_947646795.1 of Beta lomatogona. Lineage (NCBI taxonomy): Eukaryota > Viridiplantae > Streptophyta > Magnoliopsida > Caryophyllales > Amaranthaceae > Beta > Beta lomatogona. The sequence goes on along the minus strand of CANSNZ010000423.1, from coordinate 355,614 downwards.
AAAGGTGGTGTAGTCAGTTGAGTCTTGGGAGGCGGAGAACCTAATATCATGTAGAAACAGATGCTTTTTGATGCTTCTTCCTTATCAAGGGGAAGCCACTAGATTGGCAACTGGTTTCTCACAAGTTATATTAGAGTCTAGATCTTTTTCAAGTAATTTTGATGAAAAGGTGTAAAGGTTCGACCATCTACAGTTTTCTTGTATCTCATTCATTAAGACGTTAAAATAGCTCTCGCATCTTAATACTACCTTTTTATTGAGTTTTCTGTGAAAGTCAGAAGTCTGTAATTCCAGAGACTCTGGGCAAGTTCTTCTGGCTAAAATCAAAAGAATCAATTCCGAGGACAGATTGCAGACTGAGATCAATGATTAACTAGACTGTCTTGCCTGATTATTGTGTTTACACAATGGGCAGAAAACAGTTGAATTTGGCTGTGAGGGTAGTTCTGCCCTTGTGTAGGGGCAGAATTGCGTAAAGCCAAAACATTTAATCCTGTTGATGAATTAGGCCAATGACAGACATGATCTTAACCCATTAGGAGTACCTTCACGAATGGTCGAAACAATAAGATCCCCTTTTTTGCCTCCAAGCTTAGGAGTTTTGTGTATAAACACAAGTAGTCTTTAACACAGGGTGTTTTGAGATATATTACGCAAAAGATTTATCTTGCTGAATTATTGTGTTTTTCTCTGAGTTGGCCCATTTTTGTATCATGAGTCTTTTGCAGTAATAGGTATGCGACCCTTTACTTTTGGAGCATCTCCAACCATTGTATGTTGTGCATGTTTAAAGAACATAGCTCCTAATACTATGTGCCTTTTGTTGTGGATGGATAATAGTGTTTCCCTGAACATGATTCTGGCAAATGTAACTTCTTTTAGGTTGGATTGTGTTTCTAATCTTTCCCAGAAAAATGTTGGGATTTTAAAGCCATGAGAGGCTAAAGATGATTTGAATGAAAGGAGCTGAATATGATATTAAGATGATGGGTCTGCATAAGTATATATAACACTTGGTAGAAGTGAATTGTATTTATTGAAGACCACATCAGATACATTCTTGGTTCATGCAACCGACCCCATCTTCTGATAGAAGTTGTGGTTCCTTGATCTATTACAAATTTGTGTTTTAGCTAGTTCTTAAAATGATTGAAAGTTAAAACCCTCTTGTTCATCTGTCTTTTGTATTCTGAGTTGGGTTTAAACAACATTCTGATTGAAATTCTTATTTCTGGTTGACAAACATTGAGAAGAACCAGATCACCCTAACCCTCCACTGTATCATACATTTGAGATGTACTTTAATCCAATTGGTTTGATCAAATACATGTTTATGCATAAAACAATTAATGAAGCAACATTTTCCCATATTATAGACCTCATCATTTTCTTTAATATAAATAATGAAGTGGCAAAAAGTATATTTTGAAAATGTTATTCAAGTGAAACTAAATTGATATTAAAGACAGTGGATCGTTTTATATGGTTTATTATAAAATTTGGTTTATTTATCAATATAGAATGTAAAAAGATATTCTTGAAATTGAAAGGTAGATTTGTCCTTTCTATACATATTTAACGATAATAAATCCTTGTGTTAAAGGAATATTTGTTCGTAAAATTACAAATTGCTGAAATACTTGACTTATATCATTATATGTGACTCATTCATTCATCGTCTCTTTCCAGCAGACATTAAGAGCTTTACTATGTATTTGAAAATAGTTCACCTAAACGTGAGGCCGTTCTAGTCTAATGTGAACTTATCAGAAGTTTGATCTTATTAGCCTTGAACTTAACCTATGTGTCAGTCCTAGCCCCTAAGCTTAACCTATCTATAACTATTAGAACTTTTTGTTGCTGTGTGTTTAACTTGTGTTTCCCTTATCAGCCTTGAATAACCAATCTGAATTTATATCAATGCCCTTGAACATAACTAGCCTAAAATTATCAGCGTTAAATTAGTTATTAGAACTAATATAGACTTCTACATCTTGGGAAAAAGTGAGGCGAAAAGAGCAACAACAACAACAGAAGTTTCAGAGCATTAACCCATTAAAACAGGGTCAGCTGCATAAGTCAAGATTATTTCTTCGGTGGTCGTCCAAATGGTTCTACTGCCTCCATTTTCTTCCGTTAAGCGTACAATCTCCTACAAACCTAATTTCTTCCTGTGTTTTTTTGATGCACCATTTGCCCTTTCGGTGAGTAGATTAACAAAATCAAACGTTGCTTCTGAAAAAATGGTGGTAGTAGTTTCTAACGCCCTTTATTCAAGTCCTTTTCACTTTGTTTTTCAAATCTCTAGTATCCTAACCTTTCACTATCCTAATTTATGCATGTGCTAGATGACGTCTCACATGCCCAAACCACCAAAATCCGTTCTCTTATCCTCAGTATTGACAACTCCAACCTTCATTCGAATATCTTCATTACGAAATCTATCTCTTAATGTGTTCCCGTGCATCTATCTCAACATGCGCATCTCTGCTGTCCCCTCTTCCTCATATGACCTTCTCTAAATACCCAACACTTAAGACAGATGACACAACCGGTCTGATAGTTGTCCTATAGAACACTTCTTTCAACCTTGAAGATACACTACAGTCGCATAAAATCCCGATTCCCTTCTCCAATTCAGCCACCCTGATTGGATTTTATTAGTAACTTCTTGGTCAATATCCCAATGCGTCTTTAAGATAGGCCCAAGGTATTTAAAACACTCACTAGTGGACAACACTTTTCATCGAATGTTAACCCCATCGTCAACCCTCTCATTGCTAAGATTGCGCTCCATGTACTCTGTTTTGCTCTGGCTTAGCCTAAACCCTCGAGTTTCCTATTTTTGCTTCCATCTCTCTAATTTAGTATTAACCCCATCCCTACTTATCCTTTGGGTTTTGTGGCTACATGATTGGATTATCCAAGATAGATGTAGTGGTGTGAATACATGTTAAATATACTAATTTGCCTTTTCCTTTGATGCTTCAGTGCCACTATGGTCTTTTGATATATATTTTCTTGACTGCTGATTTTTTATAGTGGCACTCCTACAAACTTGTTTTTATGAGAAGAAATGGGAGTGTCGTTATAAACATAAAATGTGTACAAAATTTGCCTTTAATGTTAGCGGACAATTTTTTCCTCGTCAGCTTCTGATAGAGGACACCTTGTCTGCTAATATTACACTTGAATTTTGGTTATTATATACATAATTACCTCTTCTAACAATATACTTCCTCGTCCCATTTGTTAGCCCCATTAATATTTGTTTTTTTTCTTGGCTGGGTGGAGTTGATGAAGACAAAAGTAGTGGGACCAATTATAATAATGTGAGAGTAAAGTGATGGTCCTTGTTCATTTTTAGCATGGGCTAATCTTTCGGGACATCCCAAAAAGAACTTGGGGCAAACAAAAGGAGACGAAAGGAGTATATATGTAGTCAAATGCATAGAATGTCTAATCAAATTGAGATATTGAAACATCAATTTCTTTGCAGATGTACAGCAGTGGCAATCCTACGAACATCGCAAATCCCATCAAAGATGTCAGTGTTCAGGTTGATATTAAGTCAAATGGTGGTCGGCTAACCCTGTATCAAACAACCCTCTGTGAAAGGCTAAACTGGGAAAACGTTAAGGAGAAAGTTGACCTTGACCCTCAAGGCTTCTTGGCTACATATGATAAGAGTGACATTCAAATAATATGTTGCCAAGCTGACGCTAGTACCCTTTGGCTTGTCCCAGAACTAGTTCAAACGAGATTCACTAAGTCTCTTAATGTAGGCATGAATATGAGTATAATTTTTTCTTGGGTATTTACCAGGGACAGACCTAAAGGGAAAGAGGTTGTGAAATATGACAGAAATATTGAAGACGAGCCCGATCTCCCAAAAGAGTCAGAAGTACAAGCTGTTTTCAATGGTTCTATGGATAGTTTTCGTGTGTATAATATCTTTCCAAGATACTTCCGGGTTACAGGTTCTGGTGATGTAAGGCCCTTTGAACCAGAGGTATGCTATGCTTAACTCTCTAGTTTCCATCATTTTTCTTAGCTATTTATTTACTTTTTTATTATCGAACACAGCATTGTTGGTCAGGATGTGATGTGCTTATAATGTCCTCTTCAATTTAATAGAATAAATCCAGTACAAATCAATTTTAATAAGTGAAACCGGTAACTGCATGTAACAAAAAATACCAGTAAATCAGTAAAAACTAATAATTGCATATGACCGAAAAAAAAAAAAGCACTAAAGAATCAATAAAATTCAGTTGAATTAGCTCTAGTGGTATGTATATTGATTCTTACTAATTATTTATTTTATTATGCATGTTTATTTTTAGTTAATTCAAAAGTGTGCTCAGTATGGTGTTACTGGATTCACTGAAGCTGCAGTGACCACATTGTGGAACGTGTGAGGCACTGGATCAAAATTACTCTCAGAACCTTGATGAATTTGGAGTTTGGAATGTGATCTGGATCTCTCCAAATATGTACCTACTCATGGGCTAGTTAAAATTAGCCATTATGAGTAATATACAGCAAAAGAGGGGTTGCTGAGTAAATTATAATGAAGAGGTTTAATTTGAATTCATTAAGCAAGGGAACAAATGTTTAGAGAACACCAACACAACTGAATATCATTGTGCTCGAGTAAAGGACTTGATCATAACATTGCTCTGAGCAAGAGCACTTGAGTGTTAGAGCCAGACAAAAACATATAAAACAACATTTTTTGACCTGAGATGGAACAGTTTAGCAATTAGTTGAATGGACTCGTTATTAAGGGCAATGATTAATAATTTAATACAAGTAGATCGTAATTCAGACACAAGAATGAAAAAGTGGCTATTTGATGAGAAAGCAAAAGATTTGATTATTGATGAATAAAAAGTATGTCGCACTAACCACTATCCGAGGTACATAATATACAACTTAGCCTGCTGTTAATACAGAGTATAAAAAGCTAAGTAGCTATGTTCCTTTGCTCTCTCCATATAATATTGCTTCATGGACCAGACAAGGACCAGATTGGGCGGAAGCTATAAACAGAACCTTTGGGGGTTTCTTTTTTCTTTTTCTTACTGTAAAACATATAATGATTGTATACGAATCTAGGAAGCACTGATTAAATCTATGAAATAAACTAAAACTAATGCTGTGATTGTTGTCACTTAAAGCAATCACACTAATTAAACCTTCAAAAATCACAAGTGGAAAAGTTTTGCGCATAATCTGAATAAACTCACAGTGAGAATAAAGATAGCAATAAGTTGGGAGAAAATTCTTCGAAGTTCCAATGACACAGATCTCTGCCATTATATGAACTATCACCCCTTGCTTAAGCATTGAGTCTTGCCAAAGCAACAATGTGAAAGCTAGAAGATAAAACGGGGCTGTGGGCCTGTGGGGGACTGGTGTTTGGATAGTGTTCTTATATAAATGTAAAAGGGAACAGATATCTAGGACTTTTGCTCTGTGTGCCTTTGAATATTAATTTTTTTCATTTCTTTCTCTACTTTGCCAGTATCAAGTTACCCCAAATAAGTTGGTGATTTTCCCCACCCTACCCCCCAGATTTAGAAACCCAACAATCGGAATCGAACAAAAATCCATCTCACCACATTTGCATATCGTTGTTGTTTCCATGAGCACCACCATAAACCCCTCGGCTTGCCATCATCATCACCAGTAACCGTCGCTAATCACATTTACAGAAATCCCCGGCCCCCGCACCATGACCCCTTAGAGTATGGTCGATGTACGACTCTGGACTAGAATTTACATCTAAATTTCCATAGAATTTCCAAAGGTAGTTTCGTCATGAAGCTGCAATTATTGAATAATAACAAATCCAACTATAAGTGAAAAATAGAATGGCAAACTCCTCCTTGAATGAGATTATGGATTACTAGGAGTCGGAGTCGTAAAGTGCTCAAAAAAAGATCTCGAGATCCCTTAGGACCTCAAATCTTCAGTCCCATATAAGAAAAGATCCACTTTGGAACCACTTGGATGATAAGTATAAAATTGCTGCTAGCATAAACCAGCTCCAAACCTAGCTGTGGCGGTTGTTTCCCTTTTTCAAAAACCTTTGTGCTAATCCTGAAGTTCCGTCTCCCATTTGCCTGAGTGAGATTGCAAATTCTCAAATTATAGAAACAAGAGAAACAATCATTTAAATATAAAAAAAAAAAAAAATTAAAATTTGTGTTTTGATTTCTTTTTTTCTATAGAACAATATATAGAGTGTTCTTCGACGGAGGAACTTTTTTAGGAGAAACTATTGTTATTCAACTGAAAATAATGCTGTACTGCATCAAAACCTTGGAAAGGAAAGGAAAAAAAGGAAAGAGTTAATATAAGTTAAAATTACTTGTCCACTTTTTCTTTAAACTTGCAACTATGGTTAACAACTTCCAGGAAAGTCATTACCCTTCCCTCCTACTTTTGTCTTGTTACAAGATGACAGTTAAAAATTATACTTTTCATTAAAGTGAGAAGTACTTTTACATGCTATAAAGTGGAAGTTTGCTATTCCTCCAGATTACCAAAATGGAAATGCTTTCTTTTGTAAGTGCCAAAATACAAGTCTGCAAATGGATTTTTTAGTATAGGATGACAAAAGTGACACTATTATATAATCAAAGGTTACAAAATTGGAAATTTGAAAAATACATGTCACCACTGCAGAAATTCCTAATTATGTTGTCTTAATCATTGTGTTTCAGGTAAATGCAGTCAGTGCGGATCTTGTCATCAATCATCAAAATCCTGATTGGTGGTCATTCTATGATGTCAATCCACTAAATGTTACTGCATGTAAAGGTTTTACTGGACCAACAACAATCGTGGTGTCAGAAGAAACGCCACGTAAGTATGAATAAGACAGGCATACCATAAAGTTGTGAAGACTGAGTTAAAATTTTCTGTCTTCTTAATTCTTGAGTTTGTATTGTAGAGGGCCTTCTTGGAGATACTTTGAGCAAGTTCAGCATTTGGGGTCTCTACATTACATTTGTGCTTGCTGTTGGTCGGTTTATCAGGCTACAGTGCTCTGACCTGAGAATGAGAATTCCATATGAGAATCTTCCTTCCTGTGATAGGTATTGCTACCTCTGGTTTCTGTCGTTTTACATGTGCCTGTTTCCGTTGCTTATTTATCCTACATTTAAATAGACAAGATTCACGGTGTATGCTTAGTTTAATTTGCACAGAATAGTGTTAGTAACAATAGTTTGAGAAGTTAGTGATTAAAGTAAGGTAAGACACATACAGGTGCCCGAGGTTTAATTGTCAACTATCACTCTGTCCAAGCTTTGGAATCAAAAGCTTTTAAATATTCCGTTTGCTTTCACTTTCTGAATAATTGGTGCGGACCTCGTCTGGTTCCAGCACATCGTAAAATGCCAAAACTGGACCCATAATCAGTATGCATGGTTCCAGAATTGGTGCCTGTTGTAAGTGGTCCCAGAACAGGTAAGCGGTACAATTGCACAGACAGCTAAAAATCGGAACATGAGAAAAACAAAAGTTATAGTTACTTTCATGACCCGCTCATGATAAATGTCTTCACAGTATAAGTGGTTGTTTGGTATATACAGGAATTTAATTCCTATGGGAAGTTACAATACGTGGGAAGTTAATTCCCTCATGTAATTTCTAGGAATTTGCTAAAATTGTTTGGTTGACATCAAGGAATTTTGAAAGACCAAGGAGGGAGTGGGTCAATAAATTCCCAGTAGGGGATGTAAATGAGACGAGACAACTCGCGAGCTACTCGAGATCGACTCGGTCAAAACTCGGTCAAAGCTCGACTCGATCTCGAACTCGACTCGATGACTAACGAGTCGAGCTTGAGCTACTACCTACTCGACTCGAAAAGCTCGCGAGAAACTCCAAAAAAAATTATATATAATACTTGCAATTTCGATAAATAATTCTCAAACTTTTTCAAAGAACTTAATCCATGAAATATAATAAACCACTTTCATAGAAAATATTTTCATAGTGGACATTAATTATAGTTTGTCTTTAGGTTATGGTTACCAAGTCGAGCACAAGATTTTAATGAGCCTTAGCCTTGGCTCGGCTCAAAATCTCATGACCAAACTAGAAAATTTTTAAAATGATATTTTATGTAAAATATTAAATGTCCCACATTGGTTTATAGTATAAACAATAGCCTTTTTTTCTCTATAAAATGTTACTACTCTAGCTATACTTATTGTTTGAATTAAAGTTGTCCCACATTGGTTGGGAAACAAAAGTCTAAGTTTGTGTTCTTTATAAATGGAACAAAAACTTTTTGGTTGGAAACCATTTTTTCAGTGAAAGTTTGTTCCATAAAGTCCCACATTGGTTGGACAATGAAACACCCAACTTTTTTTCTTTATAAAAGGCTACTCCAAGTACCTAACTCAAGGTACATGGATTGACTCAAGTTTGAGCTGAACCATGATTTGAGTTCGAGCTTCGAGTTCGAGCTTGATTCGAGTTCGAGCTTGATTCGAGTTCGAGCTCGAGTTTAGGATTTCGAGTTTGAGTCGAGCTTGATTTTTTCAAGCTCGCGAGTTTTCGAGTCGAGTCGAGCTTGATTTCGAGTTTTCGAGTTCGAGTCGAGTTTAGCCAAAGTCGAGCTCGACTCGCATCATTTACACCCCCTAATTCCCACGTTTTGTGGGTATTACAAATTCCCAGGAATTTTGAATTCCCCCATTTTTCTTATTTCCTGCTAACCAAACAACTGACCAGTTTAGAAATTCATGGGAATTTCCATTGCCTGTGTTTTTTCCCGCATACCAAATGGCCACTATTTTTTTTTTCAGAAGATATAAAACTAAAATTAAGACTCGTATGCTTGTATGCATATTTTTAATGTTCGTAGTATAAATGTAAATGCATCAAATTTTCTACAAGATAGTTGATCTAACTTCTAGATGAAGAAATTGTACTTGGAATCACATATTCATATTACATAGGGAACACAAAGGTTCTACTTACACAATGGGGAAGACAGAATAAATTTGAGAGTATTACTTGCTTAAGTGATTGTTTTGAAGGGTGCTTTATTCTCCGGGCCAGTTTCCAATTTTAGGACTAAGAACTTTGTCATCATTAATCATCTATAGTTATATCTGCATTTTCCATTTTTCATTTTAATTCCGGAAAAAACGTAATGTCAAACCCTCTTGCGCCAGGATGTGCTATGACATGGCTTGAAATTAGTTCCAAGCAGAAAGGATACTTGTGTAAATCAATAAGTCTTAACTCTTAGGTCTGCACTTTTTACCCTGTATGTACGAGTGACATATCTGGAAAAGTGCTAAATTTGCTTTACGGAATTCCTTGGGAGATAGAACTCTTGTATTCATTTGCAATGATTTTTCACATGACAGCCGATCATGTTTAATGTCTTCTGCTTCATTTCTTTATTTCTATGATTCTATCACACCTTCAGGGAAAAGGAACAAAGGAATCGAGGATTTTCATGTTGCCTGCTGTGTTTAGAATCAATTCACATATACTTTTAGGTCTTGAAAAAGTTGTCTCATTTCCTATAATGTAATGGTTTATGGTTGGATTGTTCCATATGGCACTACATATATTAACTGATAGGGAGAGAATAGAATGACCAAGTAGTAAAGCTTTTATGTACAGAATATCAGAACTTTTATTATGAGTGTTCAGAAGAATATGACCACTAATTTCAGACATAGTAGTAATGTTAATTTGCATATGATACTGAAATCAAAAGTACCGTTGTTCTGATGCAGGTTGATAGCTATTTGTGAGGACCTATATGCTGCAAGAGCAGAAGGTGAACTAGGAGTGGAGGAAGTTCTTTACTGGACAATAGTAAAAATTTATAGGTCGCCTCACATGCTGCTTGAGTACACCAAACCTGATTAGATGCAAGAAGGGAAAATTTGAAGAAAATTTGTTGATATGCTCTTCTTGGACAAAGAAATCAAATCTCTCTGAGGAGTAACTGTTCTCAGCAGGACGTTCTCCTAGCTGTAGAGCTGCTCTTGAAAACCATTATTTTGTGTCAGTTATATTTATTCTGGTCTACTTTCTGAAGAAATTCTCATAGAGGATCCTAGACGTGTGCAATATTTTACTCAGAAATGGGGCTAGTGCCGCCTGCTCTTCTTGCGCCTGTTCCTGCCAACGAAGTCTCTTCTTGAATCCTTGCTCTGATTGTTTGGGGGGAAATCAACGTGGACACAAGCTGTATACATAGTATCCTTAATAGATGTTCTGTAAATAAGTCCTATTGCTTGTAGAATCATTCAAAGCATAACTGTATATATAAAGGTATCAGACTTATGAACTTCTGAATGTTATTTAGATTGAGAATTCAACTTGTTATTTGTTCCATTTAAAATTAGTATGTTATTATTTTTTTGCGTCATTGAGACGACAAAATGTTGAGCCACATATCAGGAGGAACTTGTGTCTTCCCTAAACTAATATAACGATATGGCTGTTCAGTCTTCTCCCTTTGCCTAGCTGCTTGATGTAAGACATCACTTCAAGGAGAGGCAAATAGAACGGGACAAAATCAGGGAGTAGAGGCGTTTAACACCAAGGAGGTCTATAAGAGCACATACATTATATAGGACATCCTCATCTCATCAATGGTGCCATGGTGGTCCTTCAGCGTTGCAGAAACAAGAAACATGAAGCGTAAGCGAGTTTATCCAAGAAAAAATCTTTGATATGCTGGCAGAGCAACAAAAATATAAACATGGGAAAATGACGGGCACACATCTAAGACCTCACGAGAAATAACAAGCTTCCAAGCAACTCTTTCATGTCTTTTGTTTCCTTGTTCAAACAACGGCTATCATTCGATGTACTTTTGGGTATCTTAGACTCGATGTACCAATGAAAAGGTTTTCCAACAAAAGTTCGACTGCAGATATGAATTTATACGAATGGAGGCTAACTTCCTTTCAGAGGCCCTTAAGAAGTGGTGATCCACACCAACTTCCCTCGTGTTATATATAATCGTCATAGATTTTAGCTAGTTCATCCATTCATGAAGCATCGATTAGTGGCCTTTGCTACAAACAATTCGTAAGGTACTCTCAAGGAAGACTTTTCTGCGCTCGAGAAACCATATTGAAGAACAATCTGAAAATTTAATATGTTCTAAATTCACTAGAGGACCTGACTAGCTACTAATCTAGTTACATGAGCTGTCCCTTTGCAATATTTGGCAGAACTTATGATTTGCTTCTATCTAGATGCCTAATAATTAACCTCTGCAATGGATGCAAATTAAGCCAAGAGAACTCAAAGTTAAAACCGTTGGTACTGCAAGCTGCTCACTGAACTTGATCAGAAAATCTTTGATAAACTGATAAGTCATATAAGTCCTAAAGGTTAATTATCATACAATTTTCAGAATGCAAATCGGGAGCAAAGCTAATGCAACATCCGACAAGCATACACAGGAAACTCGAATAATTTACTCTACAGATACGTATCAGAATTATACAAAATGAAGACACTCACAAGATAGAAAACGTTTCCGAAAGCAAGTCCTACCATTGCTAGGCGCTAGCTATCTAAGCTACTGTGGTTCTAATTTTCTTCTACGAAGAACAGGGAAAAAGGTGAAACGAAAGAGCATTAGAAATGTTGCCAAATTGGCTTACTAATTGGTGGTAATCTTCTTCTTCTTCCCATCAGAATCTTCCCTTTTGCTTGCAGATTTCTCTGCCCGTTTCTTTCTCGCATCTGCAGGGATAGTATCTTCCAGTATTTTCGGAACAGTAAAGTTGAAGTTTTCCAGCTTTAAATGTTTGTATTCTGGGTGCTTCTCAAGGAATTGCACAACTTCTCCATGACATCTCACTTTCTTTCCGGTTGGTGTTACATAATGTGCATCCAACTTTGAGTAATCTGATCTCACGATAAGTTCCCTCTTGAATCCTTCTGGAGTCTTTGGAAGATTAGGCTTGTCAATTACCCAAGTTCTTGTTGCATCACATTCAAGGTCTGCTGGGTCATCACAAGTTACATCAGGTTTTCTGTCGCAGGAATATGGCTCTTCCATAAATCTACTTCGCAGTTCCTCATACTCTTCCTTTGAATCGATTGACCTCCATTTCTGGCATTTGCCACACTGTACAGCATATAGGTCTATAGCTCCACGCCGTGGCTACGGGAAACAAAGAGATGAACAATTAATTTGGAGCAAGGCCATTCAACAATTTTGTGCAACAAAAAGCTCGGCAAAACCCGAGATTTCTAGAACAGGTAACTTATAAAGCAACCACCGTTTATTGCTGATTAGATGAATAAATCTCCTCTCTCAGCTTCTTATTCATCATAACATCTTGATGGACCATACATGAATCAAATTTATACATCAAACAAACAAAGAGGAAGTTTCCTGCCATTCCTACATCCTCTATTCATATCACTGGGCACACAGATGAGTGAGGCAAACTGCTGAACCAGATTATACAACAGTCAAATAATTACAATGATACCAATGATTCCTCCAATCTTTATTCTGAGTTACTAGACATAAAGATCACTGAGGCGAATAGTATATCAATAAAAATTAAACACACACTTAAGGAACTATGTACACACGGTTCTGGCACAATGAGGGCAATTAGATATTTAGATCTAGCAAGTGTTCACTGGTGGTGAAGATTGTTTCCTGAAGACGACAAAGAGGTCCTTGAAACGCAGTAGCTTCTTCATTTATGTAACAAAATATCTTGAACAATAGCAGTTTATAGTCCCTTAGCAAGCCAACTTCTTGCTATAGTCGCAAATTTTAGGCCATCTAAAGCAATTAAGCACCTAAAAGAGGTTGTGGGGAATGGCAAAGTAGAGTTCAAAATCATAGGCTTGTATAGGGGTGTTGACGAGCCGAACCGAGACCGAGCCTGGGGTTGCTCGGCTCGGCTCGTTACAATGTTGCTCGAACTCGAGCCGAGTATCGAGCTTTTTCGAGCTTAAATTTTCTAGTTTTATTTACCTTAAAACTAAACTTGCGTTAAAAAACTATATTTTATATATTATATAAATAGGTTTACACTACTTAGTTTGAGTTTTTTCACAAGTATTGTACAAAATCTAAATATAACTTTTCATGTAATTTCTATAATATGGAAAATAATATTGCTAAAACATATATCGAGCCTGCTCACGAACTTTTCGAATCGAACTTTGCTATGCTCAGCTCTAGAAAATTTCGAGCCGAGCTCTAATAGTTTGCGAGCCAGCTAGGCTCATTAACACCCCTAGGCTTGTATGTAATGGACTAATGGTACTGCAGGGCGGATATCAAAGGAGTGAGCAACCAAATGTTATTGTCATACATCGCATCAAAAAGAATTCTATGATATATGCTAGATGCAAAAGAAGCACTTGAACACCATATGGTTAGACAGAAGACACCGATTTACAAGCAAGTCAACTAACCAAAATAAAGGTAGAGACAGAATCAAATTCTGGGTCACTGGTCAGAGTAGTATGGCTCTAAGCATAAAGGAACCAATTCAAAGTTGTCATTCCAGTGACCTACAGACAAAACATCGCAAGTAATGGACACTAAGTATGATAAGCTATCCATTGCAACACACAAGCATACACAGCGACTAAAGATTGTTAGTTTTGCAAGATCCTATGAGAGTTGTTCAACTTATGTACATCAACCCCACCAAAAGAAATTTAGTACATAGAAAACACAAACTAAAGCCTCCCGTAACCCTTACAGAGTTGTCTAATACTCTTAATAGCAAGACAGCTGCTATAACTAGAGTCCTAGATGCTTGCTAGTTGAGGTCTTCAAATGTTCTATAATGAGATTTGTAAGTGAATCATTCTATAGCACTGTATAGCTATAACATTGATTGAAAAGGGGAAAGAAACAAACAACCACACATACTGGCCACCCTATGCATATCCGAAAAGTGACGCTCTCTGCACTTATCATGCCATAAAATTCAGTAAAATAAAAGCAAAAGGTTTCACATATAATATCTCAAAATATTTTCAAGTTCATATATACATATAAAGCTAATGGACACCTCCAGAACGCTATATAAGAAGAACATATGGTGTTAATCTTTTAATTCATATAATTTACTTCCGCCCCGCTAGGGAATTTAATCAATCAGGAAAGAGAAAACTATTAAATGTTTTGCATACGAAAAAGAAAAATATAAAATGCTTTTTCATTGGAATTATTTATTGTTCAATTATTTTATATAAATATGAGTATTAAACACAAAAGTATAAATTTCATTCAGTTAATATTATGGCTTTAGATCATAGCAACATTGCAACAAACACACAATCCAACAACTAATTTCTATAATAACAAATTGAGTAACAAAAGGACCTTCAAAATACATTTAAAAGAACCCCCACGATGTTAAAGAAGATGAGGAACAAAAAAAATCCTCTTTTACACCCAATCGAATACCATAAATTCAACACACTAAAAAAAGAAATCCCTAATATCAAAAATATATTCTTCTTCAATAACTATAATTTTTGGCCCGTCAAAGCTAAATTAAATGCATATACCACTGACCCAGAGAAAAATATAACACACATGGAAAAACATTTGATGCAACTTTTACAAAATTTTCAAGCATAAGTCATATATTTCAGCACAAATTATATAGTAGTACCGTTTTCCTGACAAAAAATTGAAAGTTCAATAAACAAAAAGTAAAGTAGGGATAAGAATACAATTACAAGAGGATCGAAAGGATTGTGGATGAGAAAAAGCGTTGCGAAAAATGAGGTGTGGATGAGGAGAGTAATTAACATGCATACCTTAGATTCGTCTTGGATTTTCTGTTTCTTGTTCATAATTCCAAATGATTTTCTCTCTCCTCCACAGTTTAACTCTCTCTAATGGCGAATGACAGTCCTGTGTGGACTTAAAAGCGCACTTTAAACCATCATGCCGATTAATAACACTGACATTTCGAAGTCGGTGCCAAGTATAGGAACGATAATTTTGAACAAATTTTATCACTAGATTATCAAGTTTTTGTCAGAAGGGACTTTTTAAAATATTTTGGTTGTAAGTAGGGACCCAAAAAAAAAAAATTGTGAACAGGGACCTAAGAACACACTTTATTTGTTGTTTAGGACCCATTGATCATATTCCGACAATAAAGTCAAGTTTTCGACGATTGACTTCATTTAATCACATATTCCCCTCTTTAACATCACGTGTGAGATACAAACCCCTCCCCCTCACCCCTTTCTCTTTCCTCTTTCTGCCATGGCAGGACCTTCTAATCCTGCAATTCCCCTCCCTCAATTCTTCTTCCACAATTCTTCTTCCCAACCACAAATTTCATCATCTTCTCCCTCCCCCTCAAATCTCCTCGCTCTCTTCAATTTTCTTCTGAAAAAAAGAACCCATTTAATAGTCACATCATTACTCAACTAAGAACCCCACCAGATGACAAAATTCGAAAAAAGAACAAACAAAACTTACAAAACGATCATCATTAATGGTGTAGATGTAATTCTTGAAAGAAATGCAAGAAGCTTTAGGACCCAGAATTTGATTAATTTTCTTTATATTATACAGTTCATACTCAAACCTTCCGGATGTTCTAGAAGGATCCCCAACTTCAACTATAGTCAAGTGGCTTCTTTAATCACGGTGCTATTCACTTGACATAATAAAAGGAAATTGAAAGGCTGTGGGAATTAATGATCTATTGTCCTTCGATTTTGAAGGAAATTGAAGAGGGGGAGGGGGGTTTGAGGGGGAAAAATGAAAGTTAGAGGGTGTAATTGGAGAGGGGAAAAGGTGATTAGATGAAGTCAACCGCCGAAAAGTTGACTTTATTGTCAGAATATGACCATGGGTCCTAAACAACAAATAAAGTGTGTAATTGGGTCTCTGTTCACTATTTTTTTTGGGTCCCTACTCACAACCAAAATGTTTTAAAAGGTCCATTTTGACAAAAAATTCCCAGATTATATATATGTAATCCGATTATGGTGATTAAATTTTGTTAGATGAATATCCTTTGCACGAGTGTTTGGGGAGGAGGGGAGGAATTGGGGCTTCGGTTTCACAAGGGGCAAGAATTGGACCTTATCATAATGCCAACCTTGATTCTGGAATGGAATTATATTTGGGGTGTTGTTCTTTATCGCCGGTATTTTACTAAAATCAGAGCTCCAACCTCCCAACCTCATGGTCGGGAGTTCGACTCTCATCAACCCCAAATATGGTGTGTTTGTGTGGATATTTGCTTCTGGGTATAAATCCCTAGTTTCCAGTATCTGGAAGTTTCCTTATGGATTGGAATCCCCTTCTTACCCCTTAGCTCATGAGTGTGAGCCTACTTGGGCCAATATTATGTATTTTTTTTTCTATTCTATCTCAAAAATATAATAATGGGAACACTTTTTGGCATGGAACGATCCAAATTTTCCGGTTCCACCATAGACTACCCAAAAATATTACCTTTATAGTTATAAAATGAAATTATGATTGCCAAAAAGAAAAAAAATTAAATTATGAGAACTTTTCAATAGATACCTTCGTCTATGAAAATAATTTAATTATAGAAAGCGTTTTGGGCGTAACATGCTACACAATAAGTTAGTGTGTAACAAAGCTTCACATATGCGAAATCATAAGCACTAAATATATATAAGCGCCGCCAGAGAAAAAACAGCAGCTTGATCAACTCAAAAAACGATTCTCGACAAAAATGAAACCTAAAACTCACTCAAAGCTCGATCAACAATCGCAGAAATTGGAGAAACTAGTTGTTTGAACTTGGAAATTCAGCGAAATAATACAATTCGTCTTCAAACGATTTGATGAACGCATCAACATACTTATGAAACTCATTAAATCGAGAAATTGTACCATTCAATGAAGAACACAATGAAATGAGCAATAATACTGGAAAGCAAGAATTAAAGTATCACAATATTAGATATCAGATGAACTGACTATCACGCAAAATTTTTTAAATGCACATTGTTGCATTAAAAGTTCAACGAATTTATAATGACATATATTGCACTTGTAATGACATAGGATTAACAAAAGAATGTACATTTACTGTCATAAAACATTCTTAGAAAAGTAAGTTATAATGACACAAATTTAAATTTCTAATGACACAAGTTGGATTACTAATGACATACATAACCTAAAAAAATGACATTGAATGCAGTTATAATGACATACAATACACCAAATATAACATCATCAATACTGACATATAGTGCATTAATAATGATACAAATATAACTCTCAATGACATTAAACTCAACAAAAGTGATACGAGAAAATAATGAATTTAATGACATGAAATGTACTTTATGTCATTATTAAACTGGTTCAGGTCATTGTTAATCTTATTCTATGTCCTTATAAAATGTATGTCCTTATTATCGCATTCTATGTCATTATAATACCTTTACATATCATTATGCCTAAGTTTCATGTCATTATGTATTCAATACAGGCAGTATAGTCAATGAGAATATACAATCTCTAATAATGACACAAATTGTATAAATAATGACATTTATAAACATAGCAAAATGATACGAACAAATAATAGTTCAAATATCATTACAAATTCAAGAGATTTAATGACATATATTAATGATATAAAAAAAACTCCTAATGACATTAAATTGAGTAAAAGTGATACGAGGAAATAATGACTTATATTGATGGACTTAACATCATTATGAATGTTTTTATGTCATTAATAGTATGTTGCGTGTCATTGTTAATCTCATTCCTGTCATTTTAAAACGTCTGTCATTATTATTGCATTCTACTTCATTCAAGTACATTTTCATATCATTATGTGTAAGTTTCGTATCATTATATATTAAATATTGACAGTATAGTCAAAGTGAATACAAACTTTCTAATAATGACACACACTGAATAAATAATGACATATACATCAGTTATAATGACACAAGTTACATAAATATAACTCTCAATGACATTAAAGAGGGAAAAAATGGTACGAGCAAATAATAGTTTAAATATCATTACTGATGTGTTTTATGTCATTATTGATATGTTTTGTGTCATTAAAGATATGTTAATGCTATTATTATAACTATTATCTCTTTATTCTTGATGTATTAGGCAAAGAAGATATTGTATTAAATAAAAACAACAAACAAACCAAAGGAATTGCAACTTGCTAACTTGGACAACAACTTAGTAGTCTAGATGAAAGTTATGCATTGTACATGCTATGCAAGAGCATCTGGATTCAGCATCAGAAAATATACAACAAGAAAGAGACCGGAGACTGAGTTCTACTTTTGTTGTTCTTGTGCTAGATGATCACTAAGAGACAGGGCTGACATGAACAACCTAAAATCACACGAGGACACGAATATAACTAAGTTAGTAACAATGGATATTAAGACAGAGACAACAAGTAATAGGAAAAGAAAACCATGCACAGTGAATATCACAAGAACCGACTGCAAGGCGTTCATAAAATTCAAAGTACAAAGTGCAAGGGTATATGTAGTGACTGATCACGAGCTTCTGAAGCCTTTGGAAGCACATCATTTGAAGTCCCAAGGAGATATCTCAAAAGATGTTGGAGATGTCATAGAAAAAATGACAAAAAGTTGGGATAAAACCAATGGATACATACAACTACTTATGTACTGAAGTTGGAGGAGAAGAAAGTTTTTGCCACACAAAGACGGATCATCTAAACTATATAACACAGTTGAAAATGCTTGATATCAAAGGGGAGACATGCAATTTGTACTAGATTTGATGGATGAGATGGCTACTAATGACACATCCTTCTTCTATAGGATAAAGGTGGAACAAAATAATCAGATTGTGTGCATATTTTGGAGGGACTCAATGATGCTTGAAGATTACAAGTTATTTGGAGATGTTCTAATCTTTGACACAACATATAGGACAAACAAATACAATCAATATCTTCATTTGTTGGGATCAACAACCATTCGCGTACATCGATGTTTGCTTGCGCTTTTGTAAGGGATGAAAAAATAGACATTTGTGTGGATGTTGTAGACATTAAAAAAAACAACGGTTTTTTCACCAAATCCCCCAACAAATCGCGAAATTCACCATATAGCCTCAATGTTTCAGATACTTACCATATACCCCTAAGTTTCCGAAAATGTTCACCAAACTCCCTTTTTGTAACGGACGTTAACTTGTCGTTAACGTTATTTACAATATTGCCATTATTAACCCCTAGCCCCTAATTCTTACCCTAATCCGAACCCTAACCCTAGCTCACCCTCCCCTCCCCCTCCCAATCCCCTCCACCCCAGCCCACCACCCCTCTCCATCCCCTCCACCCCATCCCCCACCCCATCTCATCCCCTCCACCGGCGTAACCCCCCTCCCTTTCCCCCCGCCAGCCTAGCCCCCATCCC
Source organism: Beta lomatogona (assembly GCA_947646795.1). Taxonomy (NCBI): domain Eukaryota; kingdom Viridiplantae; phylum Streptophyta; class Magnoliopsida; order Caryophyllales; family Amaranthaceae; genus Beta; species Beta lomatogona. Next base: position 336,168 of record CANSNZ010000423.1, on the reverse strand, counting down.
GTCCCCTCCGCCGCAGCCTCCGACCCTCCCTTCTCGCCAACCTAGACCACCATCTCCATCAATCGAACCACCCTCTATCGAAATCGAGCCAACCAAGCCCAAAATCGAGCCACCCAAGCCCCGACATCGACCTAGCCAAGCCCGGAAATCGAGCCACCCAATCCCCGTCGTTGTTGTTGTTGTTGTTTTGGTGGTGCGAACGCTAAAGGGCTGCGAGAGAGAGAGAGAGAGAAACGCCGACAAGGGGGGTGGTGCGAACGTTTGGTGGTGCGAACGTCGTTGCCTTGCTTCTTTTGTTTTGGTGGTGCGAACGCCAAGGGGCCGCGAGGAGGTGGTGCAGGGCTTGGTTGGGTCGATGTCACGGTTTAGTTGGCTTGATTTTGGCAAATGGTGGTTCGATTGATGGAGATGGTGGTCCGGGGCCGGCGGGGAAGGGGTCGGGGTTGCGGCGGAGGGGAGGGGAGGGGATAGGGAGGGGGAGGGGGATGCGGCGGTGGAGGGAGGGGGAGGGGACAGGGGGGGGGCCGGTGGGAGGAGAGGGGGTTGGTTAGGGTTAGGGATTAGAGTTTAGATTTTAGGGTTAGGGTTTATATTAGATTTTAGGGATTAGGGTTTAGATTTTAGGGTTAAGGGTTAATAATGGCAAAATGGTAAATAAAGCTAACGGCAAGTTAACGTCCGTTAGAAAAAGGGTATTTGGTGAACATTTTCGGAAACTCAGGGTTATATGGTGAATATCTGAAACATTGAGGGTATATGGTGAATTTCGTGATTTGTCAGGGGTATTTGGTGAAAAAACCGAAAAAACAATGTGTCATGAAGAACAAAAAAACAATCTTCACATACCAAGATCTAGCAATGAGCAATGCAATTGAAATGGTATGTAATACTGTGTCATTATGTATTGGTATCGGTGTCACTATAACTCAGTATTATGTCATTAAAATTTAATACTCCCTCCGTCCCAAAATACTCTTGACACTTATCAGGGCACGTAGTTTTAGATGATAAGTTGTTGTTTGGTTATCAATTGTTATTTAATTGAAAAGGTTGATGTGATAGGAGTTAGTAGGTAGTAAAAGTAGTATTATTTTATTTGGTGGAGAGAGAGTGTGGGCCAATGGTTAGAATTGGTAGGTAGTATGAGTGATATTATTTTATTATGAGGAGAGAGAGTGTGGGCCATTGGTTAAAAGGTAGAAAGATTAAAATAATAGTGGGTCATATCCAAAAATAGAAGTGTAAAGAGTATTCTGGGACAGATGAAAAAGGAAAGTGTAAAGAGTATTGTGGGATAGAGGGAGTACATTTGAATTGAGTGTCAAGACATGTTTTTATGTCATTATGTAGCTTTATTCGTATCGTTTTAAGTGAGTACTATGTCTGTACAATTTAATAACCTGCTATGTATATAGAATTTTTTGTGTCATTATTGTATATACATTGAAGTAATAATGACACAGATTAGATTAATAATGACATTGAAATGCACTAATAATGACAGATTACAAAAAGCAAACCAAACATTATCAAATGACAACATTGAAAAAAATGACATAAAAAATACTTAAATGCAGATATAATGACATAAAACATACTAATAATAACATGCACTATTAGTGACATGTATTGAAACAATAATGACATAAACAATCATTAAAATGACATAGACATAAGATATAATGTACTAATTAATAATCAAATAAACTAGTAATAACATACAATGCATTTGCTAATGACATTAGATATAATGTAATAATAATCAAATAAACTAGTAATAATATACAATGCATTGCTAATGACATATTTAAAGAAAAATGACATAGAGTAAATTAATAATGACATATAGAACTGGTAATGACATTAAAACACTAACAATGAAAACATACTCAAATGATAAATACTCACACATAAATGACTTATAATGACATATATTCAACTTATAATGACATCAATTAACACAAGATTTGTATTAAAATTGTAATAAAACATGATTAATGAACAAATAAAACCTCTAATAATGACATGCATTGAACTAATGACAGAAACTTCACAAATAATGGCATAAACTTCAGAAATAATGACATAAAATAAACTTCAAATGACATGACCAAAATAAATGTTTTATGCCATTTTTTTTTGTCTTGTTTCATGTCATTATGGATGTGTTTTATATAATTATGTTATGCATGATATACATGTAATTTCTAATCAGTTTCATTTCACTTTCCACACAACATTTATTACTAGAAGAAAAAAAATCATCAGATCAGGTCAAACACAGAGGTTACTGATCCAGTTTTGGGCCGGGTCAGTTAGGCTCAGATCAATTGAAAAAAGTCAACTGATTCGGATGAACTAACTGATCCCGTTTTGACTCAAAACCGGATAAGTTAATCCCAAAAAGAATTGCATTTTTTAATTTTAAATTAATACAAAAATAATTATATATATCAATACTCTTTTTATTATGCTTAATTGGCTTAAATAATTAGATACAGTAAAATTATTAACAGCTATACTTTCAACATGAGACTCAACACTCAACAATTATAATCCTCTTCCCTGAATTACCACCCGAAGTTGCCTTTAACAATCTCGTTCTCAACATGTTGTTGTATTACATGCTTAACTGGCCTAGCAACATAATTGGGATCATATCCAAGGCTGCCAAGAAGCCAAATAGCAGCATTCATCACTACTATGAGCTTGGTCATTTAAGTCCAAGTCTCTGCAGCTCCTCTGATCTTCCGGGTTCAGATTTAAGAAATTGCAAACTGCGCCACTGACAGCTATAATAATAAAGAATGCCACTGCTAGTGCAATTCCACTTTCTATGATACAAACTTCTGGTGAAAAAGTAATTACATGATACATGTTCTTATATTATGAATAGAAAGGATGTCTGAAGCGTTAAAACATGCAAAAGTAAGTAGAAGACATGTTTCGGGTAAAAAACTTGTGAGATGGGGGATTAGTCAAGACTGATGGTCGAAGACCGTTGAAGGCGACCAGATGCTCAAAGAGTGTTGCAAGACCTGCAAAAAGGGGAGTTAGACTACCCCGGGGGTGTTTCCAAGATCACCCCTCCGACGCTCAATTCAGTTATGATACTTAGCGGTTAATATTGAGTGGTTGGTCTAGAATTCATTACATGTTAATTGATGAGACATTGGCCATTTATAGCATTGCGGATTCCTAGAAAGGTAACATTGATGGGATGGGCTTTCAGAAGACCAATGGCTATACTGCCTTTTCAGGCAATGAGCCTTTTCAGCCCCATGTGGAGATCCCTAGGCAACCTGAAGCTAGGTCAACTCCCCTGTGGGACCCACTACGCCACCTGTCTGCGGGCCTTGAGGGGCTTTTATGTAATTATTGGGTTTTTGGTATATTGGGCCCAAACATTAGCCCTACGCGAAATGTGCGAAGGAAGACTCCTCTGAGATCGCGTGTTTTGCGGAATATTGAATCCTCTTCTGATCTGGGCTTTGCCCATTCTTGGGGGGCCAAGTGACCCCCAAGTATCTCGAGGAGCGTATTGGACCTGGCTTGAGATGTCCCAGGGGCTAATGAGCCCCATGTATCTCGAGGGGTGCCTTGGACCTCGCTCGAGATATCGAGCCCCCTGTATCTCGAGGGGTGTCTTGGACGTCGCTCGAGATGTTTCAGGGGCTAATGAGCTCCATGTATCTCGATGAGTGTCTTGGACGTCGCTCGAGATGTCTAAGGGGCTCATGAGCCCCATGTATCTCGATGGGTGTCTTAGACCTCGCTCGAGATGTCCCAGGGGCTAATGAGCCCCATGTATCTCGAGGGGTGCCTTGGTCCTCGCTCGAGATGTCCCAGGGGCTAATGGGCGTCTTGGACCTTGCTCGAGATGTCCTAGGGGCTAATGAGCCCCATGTATCTCGAGGGGTATCTTGGACCTCGCTCGAAATGTCCCAGGGTACGATCTCTTATTTCTATCTTTCAAGAGTTAGCTAGAGACTGAAAGTTCTTTGTATCGAGGGCACAGGATTGATCGACGAGCGTCTCGCGAAGGATAGTAGATCTCAAGAGACTTCGGCCCAAGGTACGATCTTTTCTTGTCCATTCCTTTAATCAATAAATGGACCCGTCCAGGTCGAGTTCCCCCTTGATGAATAACGGGGATTCTTTGCCTGGTTCGGAGACCCCTCCCTCGCCCCTCGAGCCATTGTTCGAGGTGGTGTTAATAAATGGGGTTCCCATGGTGTCCGTGGCTCAGGGATGTCCCGACTCTCCCCGTATACTCGATGGCATTTCGTGCTTGAGCGACGGGGTTCAATAATGTCCGTCGAGGGGGGAGAAGTTGAATAACCCCCTCATGCCGTGACCGTTGCTCGACCTCGGGCTGTTAGGAGTTACTTAGATCCTCTTCTCGATAATCAGGTGGTTTATGTCTTGGAGAGGGGAAGCGAGAACTCATCCTCTGAGCCAAGTAATAGTGGTGAGGAGCAGCTGCCCAGGTCAAAGGGGATCGCCCATATTTACGTTCGCGGGCCTTTCATGAAGTTTTTGATGGACAACTTCCGATAGCTTGAGGGGGTATATTGGATAATCCATCCTTATGCTTTGAATACGCCTGACCCCAGACAGTTTGTACCTCCCGATAGGTTTTATAGCGATCTACAAGGCGTTCCTCGAGTTGGGGTTGTGGTTTCCTCTCCACTCATTTATTGTTTCTGTACTTAGGACGTATGACTTGTCTCTATGCCAGCTGATGCCTAACAGCATTGGCTCGATGGTGGGGTTTTTAGCCATATGCGACATGATGGGAGTGGAGCCGTCCTTGGTCCTTTGGAGAAACATGATGAAACTGGTGGTGATGTCCCCGGGTTCTCATTAGGAAGGATGGAATAGCTTTCAGGCTCATCTTCGATATAAGATAGTAGGGACGATGCCGTCGAACCAACAACTGTTTCAGACAAAGTTCTTGTATGTATATCGATCCGAGCAGTGGGACTTCCTTGTGGATCCACATCTCGAGGGCCCTAATATGGCCCCGAACCGATCGGTGCCCCAGATGTTGGAGGAGGAGGGGGTAGTGGCCATTTATTGCCAGACCATCACCAGGGTGGTGAATGGTGATAAGAAGACGTTCCCTCAGCACTGAAGCCCCAGCTCGAAGGACCTGAGGGACGAGCACTTTGTGTCAGCGACGGGGCTGAATCCTGCTTACCCCAAGGGTAGGGCCTTTGTTATTAGGCATGTTGTGTCTCTTGAAGTGTTTTCTTTCTAACTCTTATGTTCTTGTGCAGTCATTGCTTATCAAGAGCTCGACGAAGACATGCAGAGGCGAATGACCGCCAACCAACTGGTGCAGGAGAAGATTCGACAAAAGGTGTCGAGTGGGAAGGCCAGGGCCCCTCGTCCTCCTCCGGTTAGTTTTATCTTCATGATCTTTTCCTCCTAGTTTTCATTCATTGTTGTTTGACCATCTATATTGCAGGATCCCGTGAAGAATCAACGTCCTCGAGCCCCCGCGGCTGCTGCGATCGTGGCTCCTCATGTCTTGGAGAGTCGAGGGGTTGTAGCTGTCGAGGAACGAGCTACTAGAGAGGGAACAGCACCCGTTGGGGAACGACGGGGTCGAGATGCTCCCCCGGGTCGCGATACTGAGACCTCGGTCGAAAAAGAGCGAGGACTGCCACCGTCGACTCGGAGGATGTTACTAAGCCTTTCACGGAGCTTACCAGCATTGAAAAGGCTGATAGGTTCTATAAGGCTGTCAAACGCATCCTTACCAAAGCTGATGTCGACGTCTATCGTAACTTCGACAAGGAGGAGGAGGTCGAGGCTTTGCATGCCTCGTGGGTCGATGTGAGTACTTTATCACTTTGATTTCTTTTTATTTCTTGTAACTTTTGCTTATTCTCTTATGCTCATTTTCAGTGCTCGATTCGGATGGTCGTGATGAGCCATTGATACACCATCGGTTCTCGGAAGCTTCGAGATGAGCTTGCTGGGCAAAAAGGAGCTTGCTCTAAACTACAAGCTCGAACTCGAGGCTGCTCAGAAGGACCTCGAGGAGAAGGAGAAGAGCTTTGCTGATTGAGAGACGACCTGAGAACGGAAGGTCTCGATGCCCAGAGCCAGCGAGTCTCGATCAAATGACAATATGACTCCTCGAAGGGCGAGCCTTCACATGCTAGGGAGCAGGTCATCCTTGACTGGCATAATTCCCAAGCTGGCAAGGACTTTGCTGCAGACATGGGGCTCTAGGGAGCAGAGGTCGCGACGAGGGTTACCCTCAACAAGTTGCGGGTCTCTCCCTCGACCAACTGGGCCCTCGTCGAGGCGGAGTATGATACTTTGGTGGCCGCTGACCTCGAGGTCGATGCTTCCCCGGATCTCGACGCCCCTTTAGAGGAGAATGATGGCCATAATCCTCTTATGGCTGAAGGAGATGTCGAGGTCAAGGACCGTGCTGTGAGTGAGAAGGCTCAGGACGACGAAGGTGAAGATGAAGAGCAAGCTGAAACCTTTAGCTCTACCTCCATCGACTCTGGGGATTCTTCAGACTGCTCATTGAGTGGCTCCTCGAGCGGCTCTGAGTAGAGTAGCGTCGAACCTGCCTTTTGTAACAAGTTTAACTTTTGTTAACTCATAGGATGTAATGCTTCTTTGATGAAATGAAAGAACTTTTTGCTTTTGCTATGTGTTGCATTTTTCGAAGCCATTGCCTTTCGTTAAGTTATTATCACTTGCTTATATGAGTCCTGACCCCTTCTTGATATGCTCTTGCCTCGACCGGGGTCTGGGTCGTGACCCCCTCGATATGCTATGGTATCGAATAGAGTCCAGGTCATGACCCCCTTCAACATGTTATAATCTCGACTGGGGTCACCTGCGGTCTTCGTCTTACCCCCAAGGGGCCTTGAGCGCCTTAGGGAGTTTATTGTGGCTTTGGGCCGCGTGTCTGGCGCGTGACACATATTTTTGTTAATGGGCCTTCATCCCTGTGAGGTCCAAGGTGGCAGTTATTGCTGCCTTGGAATCCGTGATTCCATTTCCTAATAAGTATAGGATGTTTTTGTGTTTTCACAACACAATTTACATTCTCTTTCCCCATATTTCTTACTTCGATCACCCCATCTCGTACTTCCATCTCGACAGCCGTCCTTCAACTTCGAGCGCCAATGTCTCAACCCTTGATCACCCCTAAAGCCCTTCGAGTGGCCAAGCGCCGATAGCTGGCTAAGGCCGGCTCGAGTGCCGTTCCCACGGCATCTGGGTTGCCGAAGCCCTCGAGGGCCATCTCGGTCGAGGGGGTTACATTAAAGGGTGCCGACCTCTCTTCGGCCACTAGCCTCACTCCCGATTACTCCTGCAATGGTGAAGCAGGAGGTCCCCGAGGTCAAGCTCGAGGACAAGCCCATTCTTCCCCTTTCGCCTGGGGTACAGCATGCCTCTAAGAAGACGCTGAAGGTTGAAGAGTCGTCTCCCTCGACGGCTGTTGCTCCATTCACCGCCCTCTCGAGGGCGGAGTTGGCAGAGAGGTTCGATAGAGCCTCATCTTCTTTGATGACAGCTGCTGATGAAGCAGCGTGCTTGGCCACCGATGGCTAGGAGCTCGAGGCCTTAAAGGCTACTCTCGTCGAGGTATGTCCGTTTCTTGATGATTTTGACATTTGCGATGATACTTCTGTTTACTTACATGTTCTTTTTACTACAGCTCTCGATTAGGGCGTCCGCTTTTATCCGTCACCCTCGGGGCGCTGCTCCTGTTGAAGTAAAAAAGGACCAGATGTCCTTCGACGAGAGGAGTCCCCTTAATAACCTGATTCGGATATCTGAGCTGAAGCTCTCCTAGGCCGATGGGGCCATTAAGAAGGACCAACTGTCCTTTGAAGAGAAGATGGTCGAAGCCCAGCAGACCATCGAGGACCTCACCAAGCAAAGGGACTCGGCCAGCCTGAGGCACCACCAGGCATCGAAGGATCGCAAGGAGGTCCTGGCTAAGGCGGAGAAGGCTGATAAGAGGGCCATGAAGGCCATCTCGGAAGCTACGGTTTGTCGGGAGCGCATCATCGAGAACAAGAAGCTTTCCGAGGCGAGAAGGGTCTTCCTCGAGGATGCCTCCCTTCAGGCTTCTGAGGTTGGTCGTGCTGAGGCCCTCAAGAAGGCTTGGGCCGTCCTTGAGAAGATGTCCCTTGACTTTTCTTGGAATGAGGTGGAGGAAGGTGTGGCCGCCCTTTCCCCAGTGGAGGTCGAGACTCCTTGAGGGGAGGGGGATGCGGATGCCCCTAAGGATGAGGACCAGGTTTCGGCCACTGGTAATCTCGAGGGCTGACCGCCTCCCACTTCTTCCGGTATCATCTTCTTCTATTCCCCTAGGGGGTTAATGTTATACCATCATAGTTTACTTCTTGTCTTTAGGTGTTTCTTTGTTTGTAAGCATGCCACTTCGATGGCCTGTACTCTCCTTGATTAATCGAATAAAACTTATTCTTCAATGCACTTTGTCTTTACTAAGTTTATGCCTTAGAAATTTACTTTTGTCTATGCTAGTAGAATTTGACAGGTGTATACATAATGCGCATATTTCGATAAATAAGAGCATGCAAATTTGCTGAAAGTTAGCTTTACAAAAGTTTGCTTATAGTTAAGCCAAAGGACAATATACATGATAGGCTATGCCCCTAATTTCGAGGGTAGAAACTTTAAACATAGAATTTTCGAAGGTTCTCAGCGTTCAATGGTCGAGGTAGCTCCTTACCATGCTGGTCCTCTAGGCGATATGTGCCTGGTCGAACTACCTTGGTGACCTTGTAGGGGCCCTCCCAATTGGGTTGCAGCTTACCAAGGCGGGGTTCTCTGCATGTGGCCTCGAATTTCCTTAGGTACCAGTCGTTGACTTGTATTGGTCGATGCTTGATGCGTCGGTTAAAGAGCCTTGTGAGTTTAAGCTTGTATGATATGGCTTTGAGGAGGGCGTTGCCTCGAGTTTCAAGGAGTAAATCGAGGTTCACCCGCTTTTCTTCTTCATTGCTGTTGTGGTTGTAGAAGGTGATCCTCGTTGAGGGGATACCTACTTCGACGGGCAGCACAGCCTCACTCCCATACACCAAGTTGAATGGTGTATGTCATGTGGCCTCTCTAACCATTGTCCTCGTGGACCATAGGATCCTAGGCAAGTCATCGATCCATGATCATTTGGCTCCCTCGAGCATCGTTTTCAATCCCTTTAGTACCACTTTGTTAGCTAAACTGCATGTCCATTGGTCTGGGGTCGACTTACAGCGGAGAACCTGGTTTCAATGCCAAATCGAGAGCAGTATTCTTTTGTTGGCCCACTGTTGAACTGTCGCCCGTTGTCTGATATGAGAACTCGAGGAACCCCAAATCTTGTAATTAAATTCCACCAGATGAATTGTTGCACTTGTTTATCAGTGATGGAGGCTAGTGGCTCAGCCTCGACCCACTTGGTGAAGTAGTCGACGACGACCAATAGGAACCTCTGCTGGCCTGATGTAGGAGGGAAAGGCCCTAACAGGTCCATGCCCCACATGTCGAAGGGTAAGGGAGCTTAAATGGTTGTTAGGGGACTGTCAGCTCGATGGGGTAAGTTGGCGTGCATCTGACACTCTTTGCATTTCTGGACCAAACTTGAAGCATCTTCTCTCAGGGTGGGCCAATAATATCCGGCTCAAAGAGCTTTCGCAGCGATAGTTCTTGCACTCTAATGACTCCTGCATTCCCCTTGATGTATTTCTCGGAGCACATAGTCGCCCTCTTGGGGGGTCAGACATCTAAGGAGGGGATGGGTTAAAGATTTCTTGTAGAGCTGATTGTTGTGATAGATGAACCATCTAGCTTGCTTCCTTACTTTTTCATCCTCCAGCTCGTTAGTGGGTAATACACCATCCCTTGCGTAAGACATTATCCTGTCCATCCAAGTGGAAATCCTGTTGGGGGTTGCTACCCCTCTATTTATGCTAGGTGCCTTTAGCACCTCCCACATTATGGGCCGGGTAGACAAGTCCTCAGCAGAGCTGGCCAATCTCGATAGTGCGTCAGCTTGTTGGTTCCATCATCGAGGGATGTGAATGATGGTGAAGTGAGCTAGATCCGTTACCTCTTCTTTGATTTTTCTCAAATACATCTTCATGCTATCTGCTTTGGCTTCGAATTCCCCTGTCACCTGACCGACGATGAGCTGGGAATCCGAATGAGGTTTGATATTTCGAGCCCGGCCTGCTGTCTTGCACAATTGTAAACCGAGTAAAAGAGCCTCATACTCGGCTTCATTGTTCGAGGCAGTGAAGTCGAACTTGACGGCATATTCTATTATGTTCCTTTGGGGATCGAGGACCAACAGTCCGGCCCCGCAGCCAGCTTTTGTTGATGACCCATCGACTTCCCAGGAGCCTTCCTCATCGGGCTCGAGTCTTGAGGTGCATTCTGTGATGAAGTCTGCCAGTGCTTGAGCTTTGATGGCTCGACGAGGCTCAAACTCTATGCCAAAATCTGACAACTAATTAGACCAATCCGTCACCCTGCTGGATTGGTTCTTGCCCTCGATCACGTTTCATAGGGGTTGGCTGGTTAGTACTTTAATGGGGTGTTCCTAGAAGCGAGGCTTGAGTTTGCGAGTGGCAATGACCAACACAAAGACCATCTTCTCGATTGGGGGGTATTTCGCTTCTGCGCCTCGAAAGGCGTGACTTATGAAATAAACTGGATGTTGATTTTTCTCGCGCTCAGCGACGAGGACGACGCTAAGGGAATTATCTGACATAAAGTGTTTCCCTTGGTAAAGAGGAGACGAATTTAGGGAGGCTGGCCAGATGTTCCTTTAACCTTTGAAACGCCTCCTCCGCTGCTTCATCCCAGTCGAAGGTCGATTGTTTTAACGTTATGAAGAAGTACAAGCTCTTGTCTGCTGATCTTGATAGGAAACGTCCCAAGGTTGCCATACAGCCAGTTAGGCGTTAGACTTCCTTGACCGTTCGAGGGCTTTTCATCTCGATGATAGCTTGAACCTTATCTGGGTTAGCTTTTATGCCCCTCTCATCTACTAGAAAGCCAAGACATTTTCCTCCTTTTACGCCGAAGACACACTTCTTCCAATTCAGCTTCACGTTATGGGCGCGTAAGGTGGATAAGGTTTCCCTTAAATCAGAGACATGGTCCTCTTCTTGCTTGCTTTTGACGATCATGTCGTCGACATATACTTCCACATTTCTCCCTATCTGATTTTCAACATCTTGTTGACAAAGCGCTGGTAAGTGGCCCCAGCGTTCTTGAGGCCGAATGGCATGACCTTGTAGCAATATACCCCTGAGCTGGTAGTGAACGCCAAGTGGACTTGGTCCTCCTTAGCCATGGGGATTTGGTGGTACCCTGCATTGGCGTCCATGAAGCTGAAGAGGGCGTGTCCAGCCGTTGAGGCGACCAATCTGTCTATTTTGGGGAGGGGAAAGTAGTCTTTCGGATAGGCCTTGTCCAGGTCTGTGAAGTCGACGCACATCCTCCATGTCCCAGATGACTTGCGGACCAGCACCACATTGGCCAGCCATTCAGTATACTAGCATTCTCTTGTAAAGCCTGCTGCCAACAACTTTTTCACCTCCGCAGCTGCTGCTTTGCTTCTCTCGGCACTCTGGTGTCTCAGATTTTGCTTTATTGGTGGATGTCCCTCTTTAATGTTGAGACGATGGACCATGACTTGGGGGTCAATACCCGGCATTTCGTCGACTGTGTACGCAAATACATCTTGGAATTCCCGGATGACTCGAATGATCTGTGTTCTTACATCACCGGGGATCTATTTGTCGATTCTTGTCATTCTTCCTTTTCCTTTGTTGATGCACACTTCTTCATCTCCATCCACCTGTCGAGGTCTCTCGTACCGTTTGGGATTTTCGGTAACATAGAGCCCCATTACGGGGAGAGGTTCTTCAGGCTCAGGTTGTTTCCTTTTCCTGGTCATTTCTTCGCATTGATTCTTTAAGCTGTTAACATAGCATTCTCGGGCGGACTTCTGATCTCCGAACAGTTGAGCGACCTTCCGATCATCGACTTCGAACTGTAATAACAACTGGTAAGTAGAGATGGCGGCTTTGACCTTGTTAAGGTTAGGACGTCCGATAATGACATTATAGGGGAGATCTACATTGATGACTAGAAATTCAATGAGGATGCTCCTCCCTCGACCCTTCTCTCCCATCCGTGTTGGGAGCCTGACTGATCCCAAATGGTGGAGTGATTGTCCTCCAAAACCTACCAGGGGCTGGTTGATGGGTGAGAGATCGGTCTCTTGGTACTTCAACTTCTTCAGAAAATCCATTGTTATGATGTCCGCGGAACTCCCACTGTCGATGAGCAGTCGACCTACCCTGAGATTGGCAATCTTCATCTCGATAACTAGGGGGTCGTCATGAGGGGTTTGTACGGGTCGATGGTTATCTTTGAATGTCATGGTGGGGCAGGCTGTTGTTCTTGTCGTGTGTGCTGTCTCATGTTTCAGGGTGTAAAGGTGTTTCTTTCTAGAGCGACTGGTTAGGCCACCCGAAGCGTACCCCCCCAAGCAATGACGTTAATAAACCCAGCTGTCTCATCGCTCCTGGACTCCTTTTCCTTTCGAGGTTCTTTCTTCTTTTTCGCCAGATCCTTTAGGTATCGGTTCAACTTTTCTTCGTCTGCCAGCTTATCCAATGCTCTCTTATGCTCTCTGCAGTCACGAGTGGTGTGACCACAATCGTGGTGGTACTCGCACCATATTTTCTTATCTCTCCTATTGACGAAAGTTCTGATGGGGGTGGGCTTTAGTAAGGCATATTTTTATTTGATGTCGAGGTATATTTCCCTTCTATTGAGGATGTATCGAGGGTCGTAGCCATTGTCGTCCAGTCGTGGCTTCTTATCCTTTTCTCTTTGGAGGACGTCCCGCGGGGGATCCGCTCGAGTACCGTAGTCAGGTTTTCTCTTGCTGGAACTGGGTTCCTCATGGGTTTTGGCAGATGTCGGAAGCCTGTATGAACATTTAAGCGAGGTTCATCACTTCAGAGAAAGTAGAAGCTTCGCTTTTCGTGAGCTTTAGCTTGAACTTGGTCGATTGGTAGAGTCCTGACATTTGTGCGGTGAATGCCACACTATCCTGTAGGTCGGAGACCTTTAGGGACTCCTCATTGAACCTCTTGATGTATTCTTCCAAGTCTTCATCCCTTCGCTATCTAATAGACATCAAGTGGGTGCTAGTCTTTCGGTGTCTTCTTCCAGTTATGAAGTTTTGCTTGAATGCAGCCTCGAGGGTGGCAAAATCCGAGATGCTCCTGGGGCAAGTTCTGTGAACCAGGTGAGAGCCATCCTTTCGGTGTGGTGGGAAAGAACTTACACCACGCAACCTCGCTTCTTGTTTGCATGCTCATCTGTGCTTTAAAGGCCGCAAGGTGATCGATGGGGTCCGTGGTTCCTCTATAATGCTTGATAGGAGGGACCTTCACCTTGCGAAGGTTAGAAAGGCGTGATGAAGCCTAGGTTGCCAAAATGGGCATTGGACCTCTCGCTCGGGTCAGAATTGTTGGATTCTTCTTCTTCCTCATTTCCCCTATGTCCCCTTTCCTGCTGTCGAGATCCTTCCCGTCCCCGGTTAGGGTTGGGGAGCGTCTCCCCTTCATGCCTCGAGCGTGCGCGACGCTCGTTTAGGATGTCGCGAGCGTCTCAAGTGTCGTTACTGAGGGATCGCTCGTTGATGACGTGTCGGGCATCTCCTCGGCTAGGAGGAGCTCGAGTTGGGACCTGGGGGACTTGAGTCGAGTTCTGAGGGACTCGAGTCGAGATTTGCAGAGCTTGGCCGTTGGGAGGTGGATCATGCCTACTCTGCCCCATAACTATTCGAGGGATAGGGGGTCGGTTGGACGTCCCCTCTCCTCCGTTCTGGAGGTTATACACAAGGGCCCGGAGGCTTCGCTCGAGATTGTCGCTGAGGCGGTCTACCAACTGATGAAGGTCCTGCTGTGTAATGGGGTTGGGACTTGGTTGTTCATATCGAGGGGCCTCGACTCGGGGTAGGATTATCTCTCTCGAGGTTGCCAGTGTTGGCAGCACTGCCTGCCTCTCGAGGACCGACCTCCTCGAGAATGTGTTGATGTCTCTATGAGAGTATGGGGGCCCTGTGAGGGTCCCATGCTGTTTCGTCAGCTACCTCGGGAGGGGGAGTCCCTCCTCGAGGTAGTGAGTTCGGGGGTTGTTGGCCCCGACGAGTTCTTCGAGCATTGGCCATGGCTTTTTAGTTTGGCTATCCCCACAGACAGCGCCAACTGTTTTGGGTAAAAAACTTGTGAGATGGGGGATTAGTCAAGACTGATGGTCGAAGACCGTTGAAGGAGACCAGATGCTCAAAGAGTGTTGCGAGACCTGCAAAAACGGGAGTTATACTACCCCAGGGGTGTTTCCGGGATCACCCCTCCGACACTCAAGTCAGTTATGATTCTTAGCGGTTAATATTGAGTGGTTGGTCTAGAATTCATTACATGTTCATTGATGAGACATTGGGTATTTATAGCGTTGCGGATTCCTAGAAAGGTAACGTTGATGGGATGGGCTTTCGGAAGACCAATGGCTATGCTGCCTTTCCAGCCCCATGTGGAGATCCCTAGGCAACCTGGAGCTAGGTCAACTCCCCTGCGGGACATACTACGCCACCTGTCAGGGGGCCTTGAGGGGCTTTTATGTAATTATTGGGTTTTTGGTATATTGGGCCCAAACAAGACACAAACATGAATTCTATACATGTATTTGTTTTTAATTATCCAAACCTATTCTTTCAGTTGACAAAAGTTCACGGGGTGTATTACCTTGATACCACTAATAGACCGAAGTATTTTTCTGGAGAGCACCAATGCTGAATGGAGGAACACATTGTAGTTGAATCAAGCAATCAGTAGTCAGACTACACCTTTAGAATCAGAAAAGAGAGATATAACAGAGCTCAAAATACATTACAAAATTAAACTTGTGGCATAACCATAGCACCGAGTAAGGAAATGGCAAGGCCAGTTGCACCATGTCCTTTGAGTTGAAGAACAAATAGTCCATGCATGAATTCTAAGCAACTATACATATTTAATTAAATTCAGACAGATTCTAACCTTCAACAATGTCGCAAGCAACTATTGTGATTTCAACCAAAATCCATAAAATGAAGTTTGGGACCTTTGAGTACTCAAATCTACAATGTTCCGCTAAATGCTTCCTTGAAAGTCATGAGGCATATGTTATGTAATAACAGACATGGATTCTGAATATAATGGAACAAGCATAAGAATAACTTGGGTGAAGGACATGCCTGTAACAACCCCAAGATTAGCAGCCATAGAATGATTAATGAGAGCAGCACATGAAGCCACTAATATGATCCAAAGTAACTGAAGCCATGCAGTAGTTAGATTATTAATATAAGATAGAGAAACTGTACCAAGCGAGAGAGCGAACAATAAGCATATCATAGCATTATACACATGGAAATCTGTATCTGCCTCGCTCTTTGCAAAAATATCTGAAAAATCCTGTGACGGGCATTCCAGTGTGGCTCGGTGTACTCAGATTCCATGTGGGCTTCTTGCCGAATCATCTTCACTATAGGTGTATCCAGATTCACTATCAAGTGCACGTTATAAAACTTTGTAAAGCAGAGGTGAGAAGAAAAAGGAAGAAAGGAATAGCAGAACCTAAGGCATGATAGGCAAATCAATAAGAAACTGACCTCATGCCATATAATAGTCAAAGTAAACCTAATGCTCCAAAAGCACATGACAGAAAGATAGGTAGGTTTAAGAATTTACACATAATGAGACACTAACCACACAACAATTTATTAAATTCCAAACTAATCAAAGCAAACAAATAAACTAAATATTAAGCTATTAATTAAAGAAAACAAAGAGATCAATAAGCAATAAAATCAAAAGATCATACTTGAATAGATGAGAAATTGATATTTAATAAGCAAGATAATGAGTTTCTTTCTCTAAAATCTAAACTAATATAATTTAATACCCTAAAAACTAAACTAAGCTAAACTAAATTTGTGTGGATAAAAACTAATTATATGTGGTGTCTAATCTCTTGCTTCCAATCTCCTATTGTATATACAAGACCCCTTAGGGTTAATAAAACAGAATAATATAAAAAAAAGGAAGAAGAGAAAAGAAAATGAAAAATAAAACAAAAGTTGAACACTATATGCAAGAGATACGAGCTGGGTCACAAGCAAAGTTGTGGGCGCAGTAGAGAAAACACCATGTGTAATACCCCTTATGATTGCTTTAAAAAGATTTAGCAGGCTTCTCATTCCAACAAGATGCATCTTCTTTTCGGGAGCTCATTTCCTAAGTTAATCCATAGTTAAGCGTGTTTGGCTGGGAGTAGCCTAGAGATGGGTGACCTCATGGTAAGTTTCTCAAGGTACGCATGAGTGAGAACAAAATGCGCCGGAAGAACTTGTGTTGGTTAATAAGGACAGTTGTTGGCCTTTAATATGCATTGGTGACGATAGACTCGACTCCTTATGGGTCGGCTGTTACAAATGGTATTAGAGCAACTCTATGACCGCATGCTGATCGTGTGGATAATTAATCCAAGGTTAGTCGTCTAGTGGCGGAGGATTCTTGGGCTATATATATCATCGGTTGCGGTCGAATATGTAATTATTTTTCAGGGTGGGAATTGAAGACCCACAAGTCGTTGTGCCCGAATATGTGGAAACCTCAAGTGGGGGTGTATGTAATATCCCTCATGATTGCTTTAAAAGGATTTAGCAAGCTACTTATTCCCACAAGTTGCATCTTTCTTTTAGGGAGCTCATATCCTAAGTTACTCCATAGCTAAGCTTGCTTGGCTGGGAGTAGTCTAGAGATGGGTGACCTTGTAACACCCCGACAATTCTCTCTTTTCTAAAATACCTTTTTAATATAAAACATAGAGAATTATCAAAGTATTATCGCCCGTGTGAAAACGTATCGGCTTATTCATAATTTTGCAGCAGAAAACATAAACTTTTAACTTTATAAATAAAAACTTCGTCAACAACAAAATCAACTCCAAAACCAACCAACAGAAACCAAAGTCAAATTTAAACCACCAACTTCGAAAAACATAAACTTAAAGTATGATAAATAGTCTAACAAGCTCTCCAATCCCGAACCCAATGATGCATCATCTTCAAACCTGTAGATGGACAATGCACTATTGATCCCTAGAGACTGCTCACCAAAATGGGTCATCCTAGGATCAATAAGGCATAGCCATGATCAACATACACAAACAAAAGCACATAATCAGCAAAGCTGAGTACTACATACTAAATAAATAAACAATCCTAACATGATACTTATAAATAGTAAACAAGAATAAATAACAACATAGTAACTTGCAGATAACTTTTACTAAACTAAACTTTAACAACATTATTATTTCTTTAAAAGGAATAGTCAATGGACCGAGTTATCTAACTAAAACCAACCTTACCTTTGGAAGACGAAATACGGGCGCGACTCCGTATTCCCATGACCTACGATATCGAGGAACCTTTTTAAACAAAATAGGACACTGTGATCAATCCGGCCCGAGAAAAAGGCATGGCGCTCCCACCATGTACTCCAACTCCGATTTGTCCAACATTTCAGACGTGCACCAGTCTAAAGCTATTGCTATCCAGTTTCACTTTACATGATTTACCAGTTATTACTTGTTATGACTCACAAGCAACACAAATAGCACAATCAACAAACAATCGCAACTTTGTTTTTATCTTAGGATTAGATAAGTGATCACACAACATAACAACCCAAGATTAATTCCAACTTTAATTCAATCTTTCTTATTTGTTGAACCTATCCAACAACCAAACTACCTTTCATATGTATAAATTATCAACTTACCAAATAAGGCCCTCGGTCCTTATGAAATACTCAAAAGGGAACAATGATCAATCATGATCCAAACTAATATATATATATATATATATATATATATATATATATATATATATATATATATATATATATATATATATATATATATATATATATATATATATATATATATATATATATATATATTAGTTCCCCTATGTGAATTAATAAAATAAAGTTCCCAACCAATATGCTTGCATCAACCTTCCATGCAAACATGATATAAACCTCATAATATAAATCTCATGCTCAACATGTTTACACATCGGCATCAAACATGCAAAATCCAACATAATAGAAATCATATATGAACTCAACATAGTTCCTATACATGATACTACATAACTTTCCTTCTTAAAATCATGATACTACTTCCATCAACACATCAGTATGTACGTACCTTGTTTAAACAAACTGAGAGAATTCTCCGCCTAAAATAACCAATATAAATTCATAATCAATCCTTCATGAATTTACAGCAATAATAAAATTCTTTAAATCCTTCTAAAACATGTTTAAAACCCTTCCCAATAATAAAACTTGATTATTAAACCTCCTAGCATAATATTAGCAATATAACATAAGTTAAAACTCCCTCAAAACATTTTCAAACATACTTAAAATCATGAAGATAATAAATTTCATAACTCATAATAAACTACTATGATTTTCTAACTTTCAAAACCCTAAAAAATTCATGCTTTGATAATGAAAATCTAATTTAAACTCAAATATGCAAATCTGAATTTTATTTCTTCAATACATAAATTATATAACTTAGATTCAATATTAAATCATCAAACTATAACTTTCTATACATAAACAATTTAAAACAAAACTTAAAAATATAAACTTTGCATAAAACTTGAGGAGGAAGAAAAGAAATCAAACCAAAGCAAAGGAGCAAGGAAGAGGTACATGCGGCACAAGGAGAGTAGCGCTGGCTGCTGGTGGCGATCCGGTGGGCTGCTGGCGTTGGTCGACTGCCATGTCCGGCGGCGGCGAGGCTCGGTGAGAAGAAAGACGAAGGAAGAGGAAAAAGAAAGAAAAGAAAAAGAGAGAGAGAAATAACGATGAGGGCCGAAAAATTGGGAGGGAAGGAGGAGAGAGAAAATAAATTGTGTGGGAAAAATTAGGGGTTCATGGGGTTTATATAGATATTCCCTTGTGGGCTTAGGAAAAGGTAATTGGGCTTGAATTATAAATCATTTTCCAAGCCTAAGAGTGTTTGGGTTCCTCAAACCCATTTAAGAGTCCTTTTCCAAATCCAAAAAGTATTTCAAACATTTCAAATACTTTCCAAAGCATGACTTTAATAAAATATTTGACTTGCATAAATCATTAAAATAATTCCTTTGACTTTAAATTAGTCAACCTTTGAAGAAATAAATCATTAAAATACTAAAAGATATCTTAATATAAATAATTATACATTAAAATATATATATTAAATCCATAAATTTACGGGGGATTACAGTCTACCCCTCTTAAAAAAAGTTTCGTCCCGAAACTTGACACGAAAACTCACACATTTCAAAAGTTTTTAACTCAACTCCCTTTGGAGAAATACTTGTGCCACTCATGTGCACTCTTTTGCCAACTTAAAATCACTTGTGTTACTCATGATCACATTTTCTTATGCGGAGAATCTATTTATTTTTCAGCAACATGTGCAAATCGCCAAAATAAGCATTAAAATGCATAAAAATACCATAAAATAGGTAAAAAGCGCGAAATTCTATCGCATTCTACCCCCCTTAAAGAAAACGAGTTACGCCCTCGTAACTCACCTCAGGGACTAAATATGGATACTTCTTCTTCATTTCAGCTTCGGCTTCCCACGTTGCCTCTTCGGACTCATGGTTCGACCAAAGCACTTTCATGATATTGACATCCTTATTGTGTGTACTACGCACCTTCTTATCAAGAATTTTCACATGCCTTTCCTCACATGTGAGGCTACTATCATTCTGGATCCTCTCAGGCTCCAAGACATGACGCTCATCAGGGATATTACGCTTGAGTTGGGAAATATGAAACACATCGTGCATCTTCTCGAACTCCATTGGCAAAGCCAACCTATAAGCTACCTTCCCAATTCTTTGCAGAATCTCATATAGACCTACATATTTGGCACTTATTTTGCCCTTTTTCCCAAATCTCATCACGCCCATAGTTGGTGATACTTTCAGAAACACTTTATCACCTACTTCGAACTCATCTTCTCTTCGCTTCAAATCGGCATAACTCTTTTGCCTATCTTGAGCAGCATAAATTCTAGCATGAATCATCTTCACATTCTTGACAATCTCCTCAATGAATTCTGTCCCCAATACTATATTCTCACTAAAATCATTCCAACAAATGGGACTTCTACACTTCCTTCCATATAACGCCTCAAAAGGTACCATCTTAATACTCGCATGATAACTATTGTTGTATGAAAACTCAATCAAATCTAATTGGTCTTCCCAACTACCCTAAAAGTCAATAGCACCCGATCTCAACATATCTTCCATCGTTCGGTTAGTCCTCTCAGTCTGACCGTCGGTCGCAGGGTGGAAGGCATTACTCATTTTCAATGTTGTCCCAAGATTTAACTGGACCTTTTGCCAAAATTTCGAGAGTAATCTCGAATCACGATCTGAAATAATATCGGTTGGAACCCCATGTAATCTCAATACATGCTTAACATACGTCTTCGCAAGTTGCTTCTTCTTCCATGTCTATTTAATTGGAATAAACACGGCCGACTTCATCAGACGGTCCACAATAACCCAAATAGTATCATTGCCATTCCTCGTCCTAGGCAAAGTAGTAACAAAATCCATCGAAATGGAATCCCACTTCCATCCAGGAACCTCTAAGGATTGAACTTTCGCCATGGGTCTCTTATGATCTATCTTGACTTTCTGACAGGTTAGACATTTAGACACGAACTCGACAACCTCATGCTTCATGTTTGGCCACCAATAGATCTGCTTAAGGTCCTTATACAGCTTGTCACTTCCAGGGTGCACAGAATACGGAGTATTATGCCCCTAATCCATAAGACGTCTCTTAAGCTCATCACATTTTTGCGGTACACACCACCTTCCCTTGAACCTTAGACTACCATCCTCATGGATCTTAAAATTAACTTCCTTACCTTGCCTCATCTTTTCCTTAATCTTCTCTAGGTGCTCATCCCCTACTTGACCCTATTTGATCTCGTCGAAAATTGACAACCCCAATGATAAAGCACTCAATCTTGCCTTGATTTGCATATCTCGACACAACTCCTCAGAAACTACCAAGGCATTCATGCTATGGCTCAACTTCCTACTCAACGCATCAGCAACTACATTCGCTTTCCCTTCATGATATTGGATGTCTAAATCATAATCCTTAATCAACTCTAACCATCTTCTCTGCCTCATATTGAGGTCTTCTGGGTGAAAATGTACTTCAAACTTTTATGGTTAGTAAAGATCTTACTGGTTGCCCCATAAAGGTAATGTCTCCAAATCTTCAAGGCGAACACAATAGCAGCTAACTCTAGATCATGGGTAGGGTAATTAGCCTCATTAGGTTTCAATTGACGTGAAGCATACGCGATCACCTTCCCATTCTGCTGCAAAACACATCCCAACACCATTCTTTGAAGCATCACTATACACCTCAAATCCCTCGTTCCCATCAGGTACGGTCAAAATAGGTGCGGAGGTCAAACGCTCTTTTAAAATCTGAAAAGCTTCCTCACACTTCACACTCCACTCGTATTTTGATTCCTTTTTCATCAAATTGGTCATTGGCCTCGCTATCTTTGAGAAATCTCTCACAAATCTCTTATAATCGCCAGCTAAACCTAGGAAACTTCGGATATCAGACACATTCTTTGGAGTTGGCCACTCACTCACAGCTTAAATCTTAGCAGGATCTACAGAGACTCCTTCCTTAGACACATAGTGACCCAAAAATGCTACTTTCTCCAAACGAAACTCACACTTAGAGAACTTGGCATACAATTGATTCTTCCTAAGCGTCTCCAATATAATCCTCAAGTGTTCATCATGCTCTTTTTCATTCTTCGAATAAATCAGGATATCATCAATGAATACAACAACGAACTTATCTAAGAACTCATGGAAAATCCTATTCATCAAGTCCATAAATATGGCAGGTGCATTGGTTAACCCAAACGGCATTACAGTAAATTCATAATGACCATAACGAGTCCTAAACGCAGTCTTAGGTATATCCTTATCAACTACCCTCAACTGGTGATACCCCGAACGCAAATCAATCTTCGAGAACACGCTCGCTCCATTCAATTGATCGAATATGTCATCTATCCTAGGCAGAGGATACTTGTTCTTGATGATTACATTATTCAATTCCCTATAATCGATACACAACCTCATACTCCCATCTTTCTTCTTAACAAACAACACAGGAGCTCCCTAAGGTGATGCACTAGGCCTAAAATATCCCTTATCGAACAGCTCTTGCTATTGCGTCTTCAACTCACTCATCTCAGGAGGTGCCATTCTATAGGGTGCTTTAGATATTGGTGCAGTTCTAGGAACTAAATCTATAGTGAACTCAACAGCTCTAGCAGGCGGCATACCCAAAATCTCACTTGGAAACACATCCATAACTCATTCACGATTGGAACATCCTCGATCTTCACTCCAACCTCTTTATTCACATCTTGCACGCTACAGAAAAATAGCTCACACCCCTTCTTCATCACCTTCTTTACTTGCATTGCATAAATAACCCCAAAGTTCTTAGACTTCCCAAAACGTCTATATGAGGTTAACTTCCCCAAAGGGTTTCTGAAAACTACTTTTTGAACTTCGCAGTCTATCTCGGCATTGTATAAACTTAGCTAATCCATCCCCAGAATTACATCTAGGTATCCCAGATTAAACTCTATCAAATCAGAAGGAAAAACACAGTCTCCTATCTTCAGAGGCAAATTTTTAAACAACCTGGTACACCTTATGGTCTCACCAGTATGTATACTAACAGGCAAATCAATCACCTCAAAATCTACTAACCCCAGAATTTTAATAACAGATGACGAAACAAAAGAATAAGTCGCCCCCGAATCAAATAACGCTTTAACTAGCATGGAGTTAAAGAAAAAGTACCAGAAACTACGTCGGCAGATCGTTCAGCATCATTGCGACTCATCACGAACAGTTAACCTGGAGCCTTGTTCTGGTTGTTGCTCTCACTAGTAGGCTTATTGTAGCTCCCTTGATTGTTATGTGCCCCTAAAGGCTTCGAACCTTCATTTCACGACTGGTTAAATCCAGACCTCACCTGGTTACCACTCCCATTGCCATTTTGCTCTTTCTTTTGCTTAGCAAATCACTCATACTCCCTATGGCCCTTCTTCAGGCAGTAGTTACAGGTCACTAGGTCTCCCTTGCAATCTCTACCAGGATGGTTATTACTGTACTTCTTACAGTGGTACACTCTCTCAGATTGACCCTTATTGTTGTAGCCCTTATTATTCCTCCCTTGGAAATTCCCATTTCCATTCCTATTCTTCTTGAAATTCCCTTGATTTCCCCCAGCATTGAAATCCTTTCTTTTCTCGCCCACTACAGCATTTTTCTTATCACGCCTCGACTGAATACTATAAATGTGGGCGGCTCTTCCATACACAATATCTAGGGATGAAAAAGTTTCACCACCTAACCCCAGCTGGATTTTATCAGTCAAACCTTGCTCAAACCTTTGAGCCTTTAATTCCTCAGTGGCTACTACCTCAGGTGCAAACCTCGACAGTGCTATGAATTTGCTATAGTACTCAGAGATGGTCATACTCCCCATCCTAAGGTTGATAAACTCTTGGGCTTTCTGTTTCCTCATAAAAGTAGGGTAAAACTTCCCTCTCCCAAGGCGGTAACAAAAGAATCCCAATTGAATCCCTCAACAGCACTCAGTCTAGCCCCATTTTCTCTCCACCATAAATCAACCTTATCCTTGAGGTATAGCACAACTTGACCTACTCTTTTATTCTCAGGACAGTTCACAGCCCCAAAGATTTTCTCAAACTCTCTAATCCAGTTCTCTAGGGAAGGTAGGACCAGCTTTCCCCATAAACTATGGTGTTTAAACCTTGGCTAGTCTCTCAAACATGTCCCCAGCAGAATCGGGACACTCAGCTCTCTCCTAAGTCAATTTCTCTGCCAAAAGGCGAATAGCAGCAGCTGAATTGTTATTGTTGTTTTTCATTCTAGTGCGCGACCTGAAATTAACGTATTCTACTTTAGGTTCGATACATAACTTACATGCCATTCTCTACGAAGGCAACATTTGATTTGACCATAAAGATCGCATCAACAAACTATTTCTCATGAAGTTGCAATAATATTACAGAATAATCATCATCAATCATTCATGAAGAATATTCACATCAAGAACACACAGTTGAGGAACAATGGAAAAAAAATTCAATCATAACAAATAAATAAAAATATTCCCATTCGCGTGCCAAAATAAATTCTTGCTCACTTGGATAACTAAATATTTGACTTTTTATTCCTCAAAAGATGCTAATAAGAATTTTCTAAACCATAATATTGTACTTTTCCAAAAATAAAATAAAGGAATTATGAAATGAATTTAAACCACTGCTGGACGAATTATCCAACATTATTCTTAAAGCATAAATGAATAGGTAAATAATCTAAGGTGAAGCATCATCAGTCTTATCCTTTGATTCCCTGTAGTTTTCTAGAGTAAAAAGCTCATCTTCAAATTCATCAATGTCCTCAGTACTATAATAAACATATCTTCTAAATCTCGTGGATCTTCGTTTAGGTTGAGGCTCGTCCTCCTCTGACTCAGAATCACTCTCGTGTATGAAAACAACATGGTAGATATCACTTCTGGTATATCCTCTAGCACGGTCAAACTCATGAAGAACCTCATCATCACTATCAGACATGCCTGCTCTTAATACATTACGCATAATGAACTCTAGGTCGGTATAGCTCTCACCGTCAGACTCATAATCTCCATCACTCTCATCATCACTCAGCACGATAGTGTTGTAGTAGCTCCCTACTCTAGTATCTTCTCTATCAGACATGGCTAGGAATCTATAACAATAAATATAACTTCTATAAACAATTGGTACTCTCACTTAACGTATAATCCCAAATAAACAATAAGCAAGAATAACCAACAACATAAAGCATAGGAATAACATAAACAGTTAGCAGGGAAGAAAATATAATCATGCTGAACTAACTATTTAATGCAGACATATAATATTTCTATCCTATATGCCCTTCCTATACTACCTATCTCTCATAAATAATAAAATAAACTAGAGTATTGAAAATAATTTAAATAAATAATTTTTTTTCGAATTTGTAAGGTACTGAAAAAAAAACGAACAACATAATAAAAAAAGAAAACACCATGTGTGATGCATCTTTCTTTTCGGGAGCTCATTTCCTAAGTTAATCCATAGTTAAGCATGTTTGGCTGGGAGTAGCCTAGAGATGGGTGACCTCCTGGTAAGTTTCTCAAGGTACGCATGAGTGAGGACAAAATCCGCCTGAAGAAGTTGTGTTGGTTATTAAGAACAGTTGTTGGCCTTTGATATGCATTGGTGACGATAGACTCGACTCTTTCGGGTGTTATAAATGGTATTAAAGCAACTCTACGACCGCGTGCTAATCATGTGGATAATTAATCCAAGGTTAGTATCCAAGGTTAGTCGTCTATTGGGGGAGGATTCTTGGGCTATATATATATATATCATCGGTTGCGGTCGAATATGTGATTAGTTTTCAGGCTGGGGAGACTCACAAGTCGTTGTGCTTGAATATGTGGAAACCTCAAGTGGGGGTGTATGTAATACCCCTCATGATTGCTTTAAAAGGATTTAGTAAGCTACCTATTCCCACAAGTTGCATCTTTCTTTTAGGGAGCTCATATCCTAAGTTACTCCATAGATAAGCGTGCTTGGCTGGGAGTAGTCTAGAGATGGGTGACCTTGTAACACCCCAACAATTCTCCCTTTTCTAAAATACCTTCTTAATATAAAACATAGAGAATTATCAAAGTATTATCGCCCGTGTGAAAACGTATCGGCTTATTCAGAATTTTGCAGTGGAAGATATAAACTGTAAACTTTATAAATAAAAACTTAGTCAACTACAAAGTCGACTACAAAAACAACCAACAGAAACCAAAGTCAAACTTAAACAAAACCAACTACGAAAACATACACTTAAAGTATGATAAATAGTCTAACAAGCTATCCAATCTCGAACCTAATGATGCATCATCTTCAAACCTGTATATGGACAATGCACTATTGATCCCTAGAGACTGCTCACCAAAATGGCTCATCACAGGATCAATAAGGCATAGCCATGATCAACATACACAAACAAAAGCACGTAATCAGCAAAGCTGAGTACTACATACTAAATAAATAAACAATCATAACATGATACTAATAAATTGTAAACATCAATAAATAACAACATAGTAACTTGCAGATAACTTTTACTGAACTAAACTTTAACAGCATTCTTATTACTTTAAATGGAATAGTCAATATTAATGGACCGAATTATCTAACTAAAACCAGCCTTCCCTTTGGAAGACGAAATACGAGCGCGACTCCGTATTCCCATGACCTACGATATCGAGGAACCTTTTTAAATAAAATAGGACACGATGATCAATCCGGCCCCAGAAAAAGTCATGGCACTCCCACCATGTACTCCAACTCCTATTTGTCCAACACCTCAGACGTGCACCAGTCTAAAGCTATTGCTATCCAGTTTCACTTTACATGCTTTACCAATTATTACTTGTTATGACTCACAAGCAACACAAATAGCACAATCAACAAACAATCGCAACTTTTTTTTTACCTTAGGATTAGATAAGTGATCACACAACATAACAACCCAAGATTAATTCCAACTTTAATTCAATCTTTCTTATTTGTTGAACCTATCCAACAACCAAACTACCTTTCATATGTATAAATTATCAACTTACCAAATAAGGCCCTCGGTCCTTATGAAATACTCAAAAGGGAACAATGATCAATCATGATCCAAACTAATATATATATATATATATATATATATATATACATATACATATATATATATACATATACATATATATATATACATATACATATATATATATACATATACATACATATACATATATACATATACATATATATATATATATACATATACATATACATATATATATATATATATTAATTGTCCCATGTGAATTAATAAAATAAAGTTCCCAACCAACATGCTTGCATCAACCTTCCATACAAACATGATATAAACCTCATAATATAAATCTCATGCTCAACATGTTTACACATCGGCATCAAACATGCAAAATCCAACATAATAGAAATCGTATATGAACTCAACATAGTTCCTATACATGATACTACATAACTTTCCTTCTTAAAATCATGATACTACTTCCATCAACACATAGGTATGTCCCGTATGTACGTACCTTGTGTAGACAAACTGAAAGGCCACTTTAACAGTCTTAAAAGTTACCTAGAGAGAATTCTCCGCCTAAAATAACCAATATAAATTCATAATCAATCCTTCATGAATTTACAGCAATAATAAAATACTTTAAATCCTTCTAAAACATGTTAAAAACCTTTTCCAATAATAAAACTTGATTATTAAACCTCCTAGCATAATATTTACTACATTAGTGGTCAAAATCCATCATAAAACTCCATAAAAATACTCCCTTTAAATTCCAGCAATATAACATAAGTTTAAACTCCCTCAAAACATATTCAAACATACTTAAAATCATAAAGATAATAAATTTCATAACTCATAATAAACAACTATGATTTTCTAACTTTCAAAACCCTAAAAAATTCATGCTTTGATAATAAAAATCTAATTTAAACTCAGATATGCAAATCTGAATTTTATTTCTTCAATACATAAATTATATAACTTTGATTCAATATTAAATCATCAAACTATAACTTTCTATACATAAACAATTTAAAACAAAACTTAAAAATATAAACTTTGCATAAAACTTGAGGAGGAAGAAAAGAATTCAAACCAAAGCAAAGGAGCAAGGAAGAGGAACATGCGACACAAGGAGAGCAGCACTGGCTGCTGCCGGCGGTCCAGTGGGCTGCTGGCAGTGGTCTGCTGTCGTGTCCGGCGGCAGCGAGGCTCGGTGAGAAGAAAGCCGAAGGAAGAGGAAAAAGATAGAGAAAAGAAAAAGAGAGAGAGAAATAATGATGAGGGCCGAAAATTTAGGAGGGAAGGAGGAGAGAGAAAATAACTTCTGTGGGAAAAATTAGGGGTTTATATATATTTCCCCTTGTGGGCTTAGGAAAAGGTAATTGAGCTTGAATTATAAATCCTTTTTCAAGCCTAAGAGTGTTTGGGTTCCTCAAACCCCATTTAGAGTCCTTTTCCAAATCCAAAAAGTATTTCAAACACTAGTACAGAATCGACGATTTGCGTCAGATGCGAGGCACCCATTTGCGTCGGACATGGGTCCGACGGCACAGGTCTCGACGCAGATCAAGATACAGTATCTGCATCGGACAACAATGTGACGCAGTTGATTAGCTATATGCGTCGGACCCTGCCTACCATGCGACGCAGATGGGAAGGCGCCAAGCCACAACAAGCCTAGACTCATCTGCGTCGCACATGGCTAACATGCGACGCAGATGAGTGCTGCTAAGCCTTGCCAGCATGCTACCCTGTGCCCTTATTTTACACTAAAAAAAGTGATTTGCGTCGGACATATGTCCTCATCCGACGCAAATGGCTACTTTTAAAAAAAAAATTAATTTCATGAGCCATAAATTACTGAAAATCAATTGAATTTCAACAAAAAATTAAACACTAATTACAAAAAAACAGTAGAAGTGGTATTTTTACATAGAGTAGAAGTGGTGTTTTTTACAAACATTAATTACAAAATAAATACAGAAATTACAGAAAAAATCAAAAAAGAAAATTACAGAAAATCAAAAAGAGAAAATTACAGAAAATTATAAAAGAGAAAAATACAGAATTATAAAACACGGATGAATGAAATAAATTACAGATCTTGATAAATGAAATAAATTACAGATCTTATTATCAATCTTCGCTCTCGCCGGCTCCGTCAATACTCCGTCGAACCGGTGAAAAATTAAAAATCTAAAAAGCGAAAAAAATACAAAATTAAAGCGCATTATCAAACAAAAGAAATTGCTCAATTACAAGATCTACGCACAATTGCAGCAAATTCAAGCTAAATCGCACCGCATAAACACAACTTTTCTCGCAAAATTCCACCAAAATTTTTTTAAAAAAAAAACTCACAAAAAAACAAAGAACTAAAATTAAACACATAGAAAAGGAGATCTCTGACCTGAAATCCTCAATTGAGCAAGTGAAGATGATCAATAATGATGAGAAAAATAAGAGAGGAGAGGGAGAAAATGAAGATATTTTTCGCCCTCTTTTTCTCTCTCCTTGAGCATGTACTAGTGGTAGTATCCCAACAACAGCGGAAACAAACACAAAAAATTGGGCGATAAGCTTGACTAACTGCACGAATTAACACCCCATAACCCACCACAAGCAATTGGGCGATTATTCTTGCTGCCTGCCATCATATTCGTACAAACAAATTACACACAAAATAACAAAAGAAAACAAAAATAAAGAGAGAGAATTTCCTACGAAAAAAATATTTAATTGGGACTGAAAAATATACCATTTTTGGCTTTGATTTATCTCTCTCTTTCGATCAGTGAGCAAATTTAGTAGTAGAATAAAAGGCGAGCTGAAGAACAGAAGAAGAGAAGAGTTGGAGAGAGAGAGAGGAGTTGGAGAAATAAAACGGCTGGTGTGGTGAATGAGAAATTAGGTTTGAAAGTCCAAAAAATATAAAACGGGCTAACATCATTTGCGTCGGACGGGCCCAAATGTCCAACGCACATGACTTAATGATCCAAGTCATCAGCTTTTAGACGAAAATGATCTGCGTCGCATCCAATTAACATGCGACGCAAATCATGGGATCCAGCCATGTGCGTCGCACTCTAGCTGTGTCCAACGCACATGACTTTCGTCATCTGCGTCGCGTTCTCATCAAAGTCCGACGCAAATGACCCTACCACCCATATACTGTCATTTTTTGCGTCGCACATTCTCTTATGTGCGATGCAAATACGCTCTTCCTTAGCATTTGCGTCAGTGCTTCTAGCGTGCGACGCACATAGACTGACGCAAATTTGCATTTCTCTACTAGTGAAACATTTCAAATACTTTTCAAAGCATGAATTTAATAAAATATATGACTTGCATAAATCATTAAAATAATTCATTTGACTTTCAAATAGTCAACCTTTGAAGAAATAAATCATTAAAATACTAAAATATATCTAAATATAAATAACTATACATTAAAATGTATTTATAAAATCCATAAATTTACGGGGGATTACAGACCTCCTAAGAAATTTCATAGGGTGCACATGAGTGAGGACAAAATGTGCTGGAAAACTTGTTGGTTATTGAGGATAATTGTTGTCCCTGGATGTGCATTGGTGACGATATACTCGACTCCATATAGGTCGGATGCGGTTAAACATGTTGTTGGCGTAATTTAACTGGCTGAGGGCGCAACCACCTACTACACAAAATACCAAGTTATTGCATGGTTTAGCTGCGGGTAGGTATGGCATAGTGGAACCGGCTGCGAGCACGATGTTGACTTCGGGTGCAACTTCTTTAAGGTTGCGGGTGTGGGGCTGCGAGGCTGCGGGTTTGGGGTGATGGTGAAGGGAAGGTTGGTGAAGGGTTGTGTGTGGTTAAAGGTGATGAAGATGGCAAGGATGAAGGTGTTGGTGCATTTAGTGAGGACTTGGCTGCGTTAGAAGAGTAATGGTGAGGCTTGGCTAGGGAGTTGTCTTGTTGGTGTGCAGCGTTATGGATATGGAGGAATTGGTTGTAGTGAAGGTGGTGGTGCAGCAAAGTGGAAAAACTAATGGTGTGGGGGTGATGAGGAGATGGCGGTGTTTGTGAGGATGAAGATGAGGGTGGTGTTGAGTACTGTTGAGTTGTGTGGTGTAGCTTAAGAAAGAAATGGTAGAGGATGAAATGAGTAGAAATGGTGTGGTGTAAGGAAGATGAGGGATTTGCGGTTTGCCATGAACATTCACCTAAACACAAGAGAATAAACAACGTGAGAAAAGGAACAAATATAAAAATAAAAATAAAAACAAGAGTAACTAAATGGAAATAAAAAAAAAATAGAAAATTAATTATGGAAACTAAACTGAATTAACTACAAAATTACTAAAATAAAAAAAATGAATAAATTATAAAAAGGTGGTGGTGCTACAAAGTGGAAAAAAAGGATGGTGTTGGGGTGATGAGGGAGATGGTGGGGTTTGTCAGGATGAAGATGAGGGTGGTGTTGAGTTGTGTGGTTTAGGTTAAGAAAGGAGTGGTAGAGGATAAAATGAGTAGAAATGGTGTGGTGTAGGGAAGATGATGGATTTGGGGTTTGCCATAAACATTCACTTAAACACAAGAGAATAAACCACGGGAGAGAAGGGACAAATATAAAAATAAAAATAATAGAAACAAGAGTAAGTAAATGAAAATAAATAAATAGAAAATTAATTACGAAAACTAAACTAAATTAACTATTAAATTAATAAAATAAATAAATTATGAAATTAAGCGGTAAAGTTAGTAGAAATCACTACACAAATAAATAAACACAAAGTCTTGGGGTGTAACTGTTACACCATCTTATGGTGTAACATTACTTCACACGCGCTATACTTTCT
This sequence comes from Beta lomatogona, assembly GCA_947646795.1. Lineage (NCBI taxonomy): Eukaryota > Viridiplantae > Streptophyta > Magnoliopsida > Caryophyllales > Amaranthaceae > Beta > Beta lomatogona. The sequence goes on along the minus strand of CANSNZ010000423.1, from coordinate 304,362 downwards.
TCCACCTTTATGTTCACTTAATTAACAATGTGTAGTTACCTCCATCTCTTCCTTTCAAGTTTCAACCCCTTGTTCTCTCCCTGCAATTCCACCGGAGAATTCATCTTAAGTTCGAACCCTCACAATAACAGATTTTGGTTCGCCTAATTCTTCGGCATTGAATCTTGGAACTAGATTTTCGAGATTTGTTCATGAAATCGAGCGAAATCGAACCACATTTTTGAGATTTGTTATTGAAAACAAACGGAATTGAACCACATTTTCGAGATCTACTCTTGAAATCTTCGAACCAGATAATTAATTATTCTTAATCTTAAATGAAATCAAAGTAGTTTTTCGAGATTTGTTCTTGGATTTGAACTAAATTTAAATCAACTGCAAAGAAATTAACAATGTTTTATCTCTCCTTACTGGAAAACAACGGTCAGGGACGAAATCAGCTGCCACAACAAGATCCACCAGAACCTTCTGATTGTAAAAGTGGGGTTGATAGGGACGAAATCATCATAGGTGCTTTCGCCTCCTCCAAGGTCGCTTCCTTTTCTGGTGTATTCAGAAATTTTTGGAGGAAATAATGAACATACATAGCCGGACAAATACTTGCCATTTTCGTGATGTCTTTCAATTTCCAGACGAGGTCGACGCTTCTTATTGCTAGACTGAATCGAAATTTGAGATTGTTGTTGAGGAGATCGGGGTATAAATTTGATGGAAGTAATTTGAGGAAGTTGCTCAGAATTTGAAGAGGTGCGGTCGGAGATCCAGAACGGGTAAGAGGAGAGAGCAAGGAGGATGGAGAACAGATAAGAGGAGAGATAAGGAGGTATGGTATAAAGATTTATGAAGAGAAAATAATAACATTAGTAAAATAAATTATTCAGATTAGTCTAAAAATAATACAAGTTTCTTGAAAAATGATGTATATTTGGGATTGAAAATGATATAAAAAAAAGTATCAAAATGAACATTTAGTGACAAATGATATAGATGCAGTGAAAAATGATATAAAAGTCAACATACATGATATCATTTTATTTTATAATTGATTAGCATGTGTAATTATTATCAAGAGTCAAACAAATAATGAAAATAGGAAAAGTGATACAAGTTTGGTGATAAGTGACATAAAAGTGAGTAATAAGGATATCATTTCTCTTATAAATGATATCAGTTGGTGTAATAATGATAAGGTATATAAAGAGTTGTAAAATGATATTGAAATAGGGTAAAATGATACTAGTTTGTTGGAAAATGACATAAAAGTGAACAATAATGACAATGTATATAAAGAGTTACATAATAATAAAATCGGGGAAAATGACAAATTTGCTGAAAACTGACATAAGAATGGGTAAAATTGACACAAAAATGAGTAATAATGATGTGATCCATATAAAGTTGACATATTATAATAAAAAGGGGGAAATGATACAAATTTGCTGAAAAATGAAATAAAAATGAGTAAAAATGACACAAAAATGAGTAATAACGATATGGTAGATAAGGAGTTGACAAATAATGATGAAATAAGGGGAAATAATACTGGTAACATAAAAATAATTAAAAATGATGTGGAAATGCGTAATAATGATATGATACATAGTAAGTTGAAAATAATACTTCCTCTGTCCCAAAATATAGCTCCTATTTTATTTTGGACACAAGAATTAAGGAAACAATGATTGTGGTGTACTTGCATAGGGAAGTTTTTTTTTTTTTTTTTTGTAATTATTGTCATTAAAAAATGAAAAAGAATGAGAACTAATGGGGTGGACACATGAATTGAGGAGAGAGATTGTAAAAAATGGTGCTTGTTACCCAACCTATGAGATTGAAGGAACATTAATTAGGGGTGTCAAAACCCATGTAAAAAGCAGGAGAGAAAGAGTAATGATGTTCTAAAATGGAAACAATGGAAATGGAAAGAACATTTTGGGTGTCCCAAAATGAAACACGAGAACTATCTTTTGGGACGTGGTGATTAATAAAATAGGGAAAAATTATACAAGTTTGTTGAAAAATTACATAAAGATGAGTAAAAATGACACATAAAATAATAATGATGATATGGTACATAAGGAGTTGACAAATAATAATAAAATATGGAAAAATGATACAAGTTTGTTGAAAAATGACCTAAATATGAGTAAAAATAACACATGTGTAAAAATAACACACAGAGTAATAATGATATGGTATATTATAAGAAGTTGACAAATAATAATGAAATATGGGAAAATGACATGAAATAATTCGAAAATGATACAAGTAGCTAAAAATGTTATAGAAGTCAGTAGTAATGACATGAAAGAGTTTTATAAATGACATGAAACAAATTTATAAAAAAATGACATGAGACAACTACAAAATGATATGAAATACGCCAATAATGATAAAAAGATGAGTAATAATGATATAAATTAGTTCACACGTGTACAATGTTGTTACACAATAAGATATGGTGTAACATGTTACACCCAATACACACTCATAAATAAATTAAACTACAAAATATATAAAGCAGAATTAAAGGTTTAAATGGATAAAAATTGATTAAATGAATGAAAATAAAGTGTGAAAATAATCTAAAAAATATCACCTAGAAGTGACATAAATGTCACTTATAAAATCCTAGATTTGAAAATGAAACCCTAGACAATAGACATAGGTAAATTTCCAAAAATTAAACAAAAATTTCAGATCTGAAAATGAAATTTCAACCATACCATCATGTTTCTAAAATGTGAAGATCATCTTTGTGCCGTCCTTTGAGATTCCATGCCCATGCGAAAATTTCCTTGCATTATATCTGTTAATTATTATTCATATGTTTAGAATAAAAATTTTAAAATAAAATCTTAATTCTTACACGAGGAGATTGAGGGGGTAAATGAAGAGATTCGAACTTGCGAACAAACTCGAGCCTTGGTATCATCGTCGTACTTAGCTAGGATTCGAGTCGTCTCTACTCCTAAATTTGGCGTCGCACAAAGAGGATAGAATTTAAGGTTGCACGGAACTACTCAGCGGACAGATTCAGCGGCGAATGAGAAGAACATCGGGGAACGAAATAGCAAAGGAGAATTATCGACGAGCGAAGGAGAAATATCGCGAAGGAGGCGACTTAGAGGGAGAGAGGGAGAGGCGAGGATGGCGAAGGGGCAGCATGAGATAGGGAGGGAAAGAGAGACCACTGAGAGAAAGTGAGAGTGAGATTGAGCAAGGGAGAGGGAGGTTGAGAGGGACATGATAGAGAGGGATGGCCATGGGAGGGACACGAAAGAGAGAGAGGGAGGCAGAGAGATTCACGTAGAGTGAGAGGGAGGCACGCCAAGGAGGGAGAGTTAGATTTAGGTTTAGGGTTTTATAACTATTATTTGGGTATTTTGGGCCTACCTATTGTTGAAGTTCCTAGAGAAATGTAGCAATAAATTAAAATATTATTATTGTAATTTCTTTAAGAACCGCAACAATAGGTAGTCTTCAACGCTTTTCTTTTTTCACATAGTTTATTGAGGCATATCAATAAAATCATTGTAATTCAATAGTAGCAAAAAGCCATTATTTTACTAGTGCCTTTTGCAGTTATGTCATATTTAGAAAACAAAAATATTTTTGATGCGGCACGTGCCACCCAAGTTCCACTATAGACCTGCCCTGTATAAGAGTGTATGATGAATTAAGTTTTGCAGTAAAAGAAACTAAGATAACATTAACATTGAGTTGATAGTAAGAGTTATAATATGATGAAGATTTTGATACTCTTATAATTATAAATAGACATTATACTTCACATGCACCAACGCACACGCGTGTAGTCATATGACTTTTATTAGGTATTCGTAAAATGTTTAGGTAATTAAACTTTTAAATGGTAGGTAACTTTTACGATTCTTAGTCTCTTTCTAGATACAATCTTTTAACTTCAAGGAGAGTTTTTTTTAATCTTATGGTATATTAATGTGCTTAGATATTATTTGAATTTTTTTTTATTTCAATTTATTGATTTGTGAAATTTTGATTACCATTGATAATATTGCATAGTTTTATAGAGAGAATAGTGAAGGCATAACTAATAAGTGAGATAAAGGAAGGAGAGAGAAAAAGTTATGGAGAAGAAGGAGATTGAATCTCAAAGCAGCCATGGTTGTAATTACATCGAAAAGAGAGATGGTGAAAATCAACTGATTTGGACAATTACATAGTGGGTTAGGTATTTGAAATGACGAGGTATTTTTAATAATTTGAAAGCCTTTGTTTATGAGCATGAGTAGATCATTCTCGGTAACACATCTTCATCGAAGGCGACAATCTTATGGTCATCAACGCAGTCAAAGGCATTTGGTCCCCCCCTTGGCAGATCTCCAACATCATCCGAGACATCCACTCCCTTCTCAAAGATTTTCAGTCATGGGATATTCGTCATATCTTCCGGGAAGCAAACAAGGCAATGGACGGATTGGATAATAATGTTGGTCATTTAGTAGATAGTCATTTCTCTATAGTAGATTGTACTTCTTCCGCTCTCCATAATATCCTTGTAGCCGATAAGGTAGGAGTTCCCCTCGTGCGGAGGGTCTCCTAACCTTTTTTCTTCTTACCTTATTAAAAAAAAAAATCATTCTCGGAATTGGATTAATTATAAATTTGAGTTTTTTTTTGGACATCCAAACACATAAATCTATTCAATTCTATAATTTTAAATGAAACCCATATATCCTAACACATCATAATATTAAATTACTTAAAAAATGAAACGAGAGGATTAGAAAATAACCTTATTTATTGCGTGTGTATCTCGTTAAGACCCTACATTATTCACATTTTCCATATTCACACCATCTTTTTGCATCATCGTCCTCCACAAGAAGCCAGATCTAAATTCTAAATACACGCACAACTCTCTCTCTCTCTGCTCTCTGCTCTCATTTACATTTTACGGTGTCCGTGTCACCTACCGACGATACCACAAGAAACCAACCCAGAAAAAACTCCCAAAACAACCCACAAAAAAATAATCACACATCAACCTTTCTTTCTTCTACAAAAACACCAGAGATCTGCAAAATCCCAAAACAAGCCAGAAAACAATGGATCTTCAACCAGAAGAACTACAATTCCTAAGTTTAACAGACATAGTGAAAGAATCAATCTCAATCCCAAAACTTTCTCCTCGTACTTTTTACCTGATAACCTTATCTTTAATTTTCCCTCTTTCTTTCGCCATTTTAGCTCACTCTTTATTCACTCACCCAATTCTTACTCATCTTCAAGATCCTTCTACTCCTATCCAATCTCAATCCCATGAATGGGTTCTTCTCCTTGTATTTCAGTTTTTCTATCTTCTTTTTCTCTTCACTTTCTCTCTCCTCTCCACCGCTGCTGTTGTTTTCACCGTCGCCTCGCTCTACACTTCTAAACAAGTCTCCTTCACCTCCACTATCGCCGCCATCCCTTCTGTGTTTCGGCGTTTGTTCAATACTTTTTTGTGGGTTTCGCTTTTGATGCTTTGTTATAACCTCGTCTTTATCATTTTGCTTGTGCTTATCATTGTTGCCGTTGATACCAATAGTACCTTCTTGTTGTTCTTTTCGATGTTACTGGCTTTTGGGCTGTTTTTGTTTGTGCATGTTTATATTACTGCTTTGTGGCATCTTGCTAGTGTCGTTTCTGTGCTTGAGCCTATATATGGGTTTGCTGCGATGAAGAAGAGTTATGAGCTACTTAAAGGGAAGGTATTGATGGCTGGAGTGTTTGTTTTCGGATATTTGTTGATCTGTGGGTTGATTAGTGGGACTTTTGCTGCTGTGGTTGTTCATGGAGATTCCAGTACTTCGGTTTTCGTTCGGATTTTGGTGGGTGGTTTCCTTGTTGGGGTTCTTGTGATTGTGAATTTGGTTGGTTTGTTGGTTCAGAGTGTGTTCTACTATGTATGCAAGAGTTATCACCATCAAGGGATTGATAAAATCGCGCTTCATGATCACCTTGGTGGGTACCTTGGCGAGTATGTGCCTCTTAAGAGTAACATTCAATTGGAAAGTCTTGATATCTAATGATAAGAAAGGGTTGTATGCTGGAGTTGTGTAGATTTTTTCTTTTAATCTGTTGTATAAATGGGGGATGAAGAGTCAGAGAGATGACAAGGAGCTGGATGTGGTCTGTAAGTTTCGCTTTTCTTTGTTATGTATTTGTAGAATTTATTGCATAATAAGACATTTTCATTGTCCATCTTGTTGTTGTGTTTCAGCTACGTGGATGTGAAATGAAGTGAGGTTTAATTTAAAGAACTTGTATCTCTTATTATCTGAAATAATGGTAGATTATCTACTGCTTTTCTCTTTCTTTTGGATGTCAATGTTAGCTTAATTTTGCTTAGTTACAAACAGTGTGCTTGTTGCGGTCCGTGAGAAGAACCAACTCCCCATAGCATGTTTCCATTTGTGGGCAAGTGTCAGGTGGTTCTGAAATGGTATTGATGAATATAAGAAGGCCAATTAAGCCTCGTTTACTCTCAAATCAGGAAAACAGTTAGTGCATATGATATGTATGACTTAAATAAATATTATAGTGTATATGAAATTGAAATGCCGCAGAATGATATTTGAGTATTGGTCTCATGAAATGCAAGACCAAAGTGTCAATTTCGTTACCAATTTTTGGTCAGGTCTTGATTTTCACTTTGACCAGCAATGTCTCGAGGTCAAGATTACTCAAACATATACATTCTGCAAACAGTACTGATACTTGATGAAAAAGCATCGAAAAAAAGGGTATAGGGTATGGAATTTGCAAGATGATGTTTCCCTGTCATGATAAGGGGGTTATTGCTTCCTAAAATAGTTTAGATTTATATTGGGTGGAGTAAGACCAGTTAGAACTTGAGAACCAGTTGAGCTTTTTTCTGCTCCTAACAAAAGGGGACTAGAAAAGAAGAGGATTGCATTTGGTATATGACTCTCGCCAAAACACAAATGGATGCAACTTGGAGAGCTGTGGAGGCGTTGACATTTTCTATTCTTTGAAGAATGGTCTTAACTCTTGAAAGAGTCTTCTTTCCAGCATATATGGGTTATACTTGTCTTGCATATATTTGAAAGCTAACTCTAGATCTGGGTAAATCCAGCACTGCATGGAGCAAAGACGCAAAAACAATAGCTAAGTTCAGGTTTCTCTTCAGTACTCATATGCTTTGTTGTTCATTTATCAGTTGAGACCAAACTTCCAGATAAGTTGGGGTTGGCCCTCTGCTTTCATCGTTTCTCTCTTTCTCGTTAATTTAATGGGGGTGTTTGTCAACCATGCGTCATACTTCTGTGGGATTAGCTTTCACGAGATGAGTGTTTAAGAGTGTGGCAGACTGGCAGTGTTCTCCATGGATCATGATTTTGCTGGATATCTCAGGGGTATACGATATTTAATGATCTGAGACTCATGAGTTACCATCTGGGATTAAACTTGGTTGGATTGCTTCTTTATGCATCTATCGCCTTTTATGCCATGTATGTCCTCTGTAGAGCAGCATCCATGTGGACTGGAGATTGTTATCACTCACTGTGCATTACAGGCAATAGAGTCTATCAGGCTGGGAGGGAAGAACAACGACTGGGTACGTACACAGCCAAATGGGAAAAAATGTGATTCGTCGGCTGAGCTTATATTGTTGGCAAAGTATGAACCGCGTAAATCGTCTTTGGTTGCCAAATATCTCTGTTATTATCTTTTGTTGTTTTTCAATTATAACCTCTGTGCTCTCTTGGGCTCTTGAAATCTAGAAAGCTGGTTTTGGGAGTCAACTGGCTTGTGCAAGACCTGGGTTTCTGATGATACTGCTTCAATTGGTTTGTTTTTGGTCTTCTGCTTTTCTTCCTCTATAACTTTTGCCGCCATACCCTGGTTATTTCTGTGACATATTTCTATCTCATATTTGCTGAATTCTGTTCTAAATGCTCCACCTGCATCCTAAGTTTAGTAGATTCACTCACGAGATTTCCCTTGTGGTCACGGCCTCATGGGTACTTATTTGGGCTAGGATGGAATGAAGAATTGTAAATATTTCGGTTTCAATGTGTTACCTATAATCTCGACCTACCTATAATCTCGACCAGTCATTCAACTCGTTCCTCTCTAGAAGGCAGTTACTAGAGGATATCCAGCAGATAATTGATATAATTGAGCTGAACATCTTTATTTGTAAATTTTGGAAGCTCTTGAATCTAGGAGAAGAATTGGGAGTTGCTCGTACCAGGTAAGTTGTGTAATCTTTTTTTGAGTCATTGCATCATTGTACTTGTATTTGTGTGCAAATTGATGCTTCAATCAGATTGGTTTCTGTTAAAGGTATCCTCTGCACTCTTTAAGTCTTATCTGATGATATGAATTTTTGTCCCTGGGATAATGCATCTCATAATTTTCATTTTGGTACATGGATAGGGTTATTTCTCAGAATACTATACCTTTCTACTTCACTGTTGAAGCTGCCCGCTAAATCTACCTTACTGCAAGTTTGCTTTTGCATAGTGTTTGGTTTGCTGCACGCCTTTTCTTTTTTATACTTCATTTGTTCTGAAATCAATGGAACGCTTCTCTCTTTTATGTCAGAGCTTTTTCATTTATTTCAGAACGGAGGAAGTATTAATCTGTAAAATTATGTTAGCAAATGCTCTTCGCTAACCTTCAGTTACCGATGTTCTCAGGATGCTATTATAATTGAAAACAGTAGTGTTTCTCAGTTTACCTCAAGGTTTTGGGTTTTCTTTGTTCCATGTTTCATAATTTATGAAAATCAGTCAATGATATGAAATGTTACGAACAAGTAATTAATAGTCTATTTTAATATTATGCTAGTTTGGCTTTTACTGCAAAAATTGTTATTTGTAGTTGGTCGAGTCGTCTGGTACATGCTCTGTTTGCATATATATTAGTCAATCATTAGATAGTACTCCCTCCGTCCCAAAATATAGTTCCCATTTCCATATTGGGTGTCCCAAAATATAGTTTCCATTTCCATATTTAGTTCCACATTTTTCCGTAATTTGTCTAGAAAAACCGTGTACCATTATTTTCTTGCTTCTTGAATTTTGTTTTTTGCTTTGTTTATTCAGCCCAAGTGTTACAATTAATGCTCTTTCACCAATTATTCTTCATTCTCTCTTCTAAAATCATCTTTTCCCATACAACATTTATTTAAATAAACAAAAAAATCTTTACTATCCCTTTTAGATTCTACTTGCATAAATTACCGTGAAAAAGGGAAATGGGAACTATATTTTGGGACGGAGGGAGTATTTCAACGTATGCATAAACCAACTAACTTTGTGGTCTCAGATTCTGATGAGCTCTTTTTTTTTTTTTTTTTTTTTTTTTTCCTATGGCTAATATGGCGTTGTCTGAAAAAAAGTCTTGGTCTTGCCAAATTTACGGGCTTCAGTCTTTGATGATGTGCAGCGGTATTAGCTGTTTACGTATGATATGGCTCATTATCTTGGTCTATTGAATTTTGAATCAAACGACACCCTGTGTCTTGACTGTTATTAGTTCATGGAGTTCTTTTGGAAGATAACGTTAGTAAAAAAATAAGGAATGAGGGATGAAGTCTGTTTTTAGTTAGGTAATTATTGAAAATATGCATTAGCTTTGCTAGATTCTGTTTCGGTGTGTGGATGATTATTGATTTTCGGCAAAGGACTCCCGCAAAGACGTTAAATTTTGAATCTAGGCCCTATTTCGAATTATTTCTTTCTTCCCCAAAATTGTTTCTTCGTCTTCATCAACATTTGCTGTTGAAAGCCAACCCAATAGTATACTTAGACTTTCTACACTATTTGTGCACTTCCTTTCAAATGGTTTTGGGTTTAAGGCTCCGTTTGGTAGGGGGTAAACCATTTTCTTGGAAAACTGTTTTCCTCTATTTTCAATTTTACATTGTTTGGTTTGTAAAGGAGTGTAAAACCGTTTTTCCTAGGAGGAAAATTGCTCTTCTAATGATGGAAAACCATTTTTCCTTTAAAATGAAGGGAAAACTGTTTTCCTTCATTTTCCTTGCCTCATTTGTACACTCCTCTTACTACCTCCTTACTTTCTCTTTCATTTTAGTTTCCTTTCCTTTCATCATTTTTCTTACATGGAACCAAACAAGGGAAAACTAATTTTGAAATTGTGTTTTTCATTGTAAATTATTTTCCATGAAAATCATTTTACATTGAAAGTGTTTTACACCCAACCAAATGAAGCCTAAATGAATTACTCTTGCAACCCAAGAGTGTCTCTAATATTGGTTAGCAATTCCAGCTTTGTATATTCAAATTGATAAACTCATTACCTTCAACATTATAACTTGGAGTTTGCAACTAAGGCACCAAAATATAGTTTATAGGTTTCCATTTAGCTAGAGACAGTCAAATTTTAGTACTGAAATACACTGGCTACTCTGAAAACAAAGTAATAAGAAATATAGCACTATATTTAGTAATTTTCCAGAATGTTGTAATGGAAGGGGCGGGGGATAATCTTCCAACTTCAATACATAAAAGATCTAACATAGCAGTGTCTTTAGTAATCAGTAGTAACAATTTTGTGAAATTCCAGAGGAGTCATATCGTATGCTCGAACCATAGCCTTGATGCCTGCAACGCCTGCTGTCTTAGCAAGTGTTTGAAACTCTACGACGGTTCTTTCCTTTCCTCCGGCGTTCATATTTGTCAGGTATACGTCAAACTGAAATACACTCTGGCTGCTAATGCTACTATCTGGGATATCCGGCATTACAAGCTCCACAATCATTAGTTTTCCACCATTTGGTAACGCCATGTAGCAGTTCTTCAGTACATTCAAGCATTGTTCATCGTTTAGATTTTTCAGCACCCACTGTTAGTTTTACAAAGATGACACCCCTTTTAGTTTTTTCTATAAATAGAGACTTAGGAGAAACAATTAAAAGAACTCTTTTATAGCTAAATTCCTTTTTTTTTACTTTCCTTGGATATCCTATTTGTACAAATTCTCATGGAATGCACCACGCACGATATCATTAGCTGGTGGTGTGAGGCGGTTATGTACAATGCATATATCGGGGCATTAGAAAGCATTAGCAAGATTGTAATTAGGTTATTGTTAATTGTTTAATTTACTGATAATATCATGCTAGGGTTAGTGCTTTTGCCACACCATCATTTTAGCGGACTACATGTACAAAAACAAGCTATATTATGAAAATTTGCAAGGGTAACACTGCACGGAGGTTGTATTACCACAACCACCAAAACTGTCGAAAACAAAAGGGGAGACTAAGGGTCTGTTCTGTTCAACTTATTTTGTCTTATCTTATCTTATAAAATCTGATATGATCTTATCTTATTTTATAAGATAGTTTATTGAGTGTGTCTAACTTCTGATCTTATCTTATCTTATCTGATGTTATAAAATCTTATATAAGTTAAAATAAGTTGAACAGAACGAACCCTAAAATAGTTATATTGAGGGAAAAGCACAAATTACCTTCATAAAAATTGCATCTCCTGCAGAAATGCTTGTGAATATGTCACTTGCGACGTGCTGAATACCAGGGTAAACGGGTTGTTTTACAATAATGGGTGGCAAGTCAAAGTTGGTGCCTTCAATAGAAGGGTAGGTTGATATGATTGCTTTGAGTATTGAGCCATTTCCACCTCCGACGTCGACTACCGATTTCAGGCCTTCAAATCCCTTGTACTCATTGAGGATTTTGCTAATAAACATGGAGTTGAAGTCTCTCATGGCATCAAAGAAGATTGGAGCAAATCTTTTATCGTTATTAATAGATTTTGTAGGATCCTTGCCATATGCTTTGACCAATGGAACTTCTTCTTCAAGGATTGCCTCTTTCATGTGATACCTGTGTAATGTATAATCCACCAAGTCATGAATCACGATTCATGAAAGCTGTATACAAGTACTTTGTATTTCGCCAAATAGACAACCACCTTTGGTTTGGAGTTCGTTTTGAGATATTAAGCTAAGATATCAATATTTTGGCCTAGTATTTCTGGACGGGGGAAGTAAATTTAGATGCTAGAACTATCTTCTAAATATCAAGCCGAACAAATCCTAACTGTTCACTAAATGGAGTGCGGTATAGCTACAAGTTTATCATTCAAAAATAACTTTTATCTGCATTTTCCAGTTCTACCAATTAGACCTTTGACATTATATATGAACACAAACCAATTCAACCATCTTGTGTCATTTGTATTATAGTATGGACAAATATTGTCATGTGGAATTTTATTAGATTGTCTCGATATATAATTTAGAAGATAATATCGAATTTTGACATATATAAATTTTTATATGGGTAAGACGAGGATAACTTCTTATTTTAAACGGGTCACTTATAATAGAAATAACCCTTTTAAGGTATAAAGTGACCTGTTATCCAAAAGTGACCCTTCTAACCTACCAATGATCTTTATAAAGCACAAAGTGAAGTGGTCATATCATAATATTATGAGTTTTTTTGTCAGAGACAACCTTTTAAATACAACTTTTTGCGAAAGACAACCTTTTAAATTTTTTTGGGTAACTTCAGACCTTAATGAATTTTTTTTTTGTCAAAAACAACCTTGACCAGAAATCCGACGTTGACTCACCGGATTCCGGTGTTGACCTTAGTAAATGAATCACGTGCCCCTCATTTCCCTCCCTTTGCCCCCTCTAATCATCTCACCACCACGGCACCACCTTATGAAGTACCACCACCGCCTGTTTCGGGCTACTGCCCACAACACCACCACCGCCTGCCACCTTATGAAGTAATGCGAACCACCTGCAGCACCGGGCCCCACTGCTGCCGTCGTTCCCCAGCCACTGACGCACCTGACCACCACCCTTCCGCAAGCCTCGCCTGACCTCCCTTTCACCCGCAACTGCTATCTTCTCCCTCGTTTGCACTCACGCACTCTCTCTCGCTGCATTCTCTCTATCCTTTGAAGTGAGTGTTGAAAAGCACCACCCCTCTTTGTCTCCGTCGTTGTACCCCCGCCGGATCCCAGCCAACATCACGCCGTCCAAGCGTCAGATACCCTACTACTACACCCAGAATTTGGGACAAATGAAATCACGTGAGGGGCACGTGATTCATTTAGTATGGTCAATACCGGAATTCGGTGAGTCAACGCCAGAATTGTGGTCAAGGTTGTTTTTGACAAAAAAATTTTTTATTAAGGTCTGAAGTTGCCCAAAAAATTTTAAAAGGTTGTCTTTGACAAAAAATATAAGACAGTCTTACAAAGACTTACTATCTGACGTACATATTATATACTTCCTCCGATTCGCAATACATGCACCATTTCTCATTTGGGTACTATTCATCAACCGACTTTCACAATCTTTCTCTCAAAATTATGTAAGAAAAAATATAGTCAAGTGGGATCTTGTTGAATTCGTCTAAATGCGAGGATTTCAAATATCAACTTCTTATAATTTTTACTCGTACACAATTAAAGATATTAATGTCGAAAGAAGAGCATTGGAGTGCGTGGAAAAGCAAATGGTGCATGTATTGTGAAACGGAGGTAGTATATAATAATGGTGCATTCGAATAACATATAGCAAAAAATGAAAAATCCTGATAAGCATAAAGTATTCCAATGAAGCACACTCTTGTGTATAATAGAAATTATCAGACATTTGTGGAAAAAAGTTTCAGCAAAAAACATTATTTTTCGACAAAGAAAGAGAACAAGTGATCAATTACCAAACATTAGTCATGAAACTGTCGTGGATCATACTGAACATGGGTGCTAAAGAACCTTGACCATCTTTTCTTTGAAGGAAGTAACACGAAAGAGGAGCTAAAGTGTATAGCCTTTGTAGTTTGTACTACTTGACCATCATTATGCTCAAACTCAGCATTATCAGCTACAGAGCATGATACAACAGAGTAAGAGCTCAGGAGGCGCAGAATGCGATCTATCATCTGCGGTACTCGGGGGTGATTGTTCGCACACGGATGAAGACGAGCAACAATCTCATTAGGAGAAAGACGTACAGTCGGTCCGGCTTTCTCCATGATCTCGAGGAGGCCGAGATCTATGGCAGCCTTCAGTGCCATAGGTAATGCAATTGCGGTTGTCAATTGCATGGCTTGTTGGACTGTAGTTTCTTCCTCTGTGGAAGGTTGCATCGTTTTTGACGTATAATTTTGCTTATTGTTAATGTTTTTCTTATTAGTTGAACAAGCAGCTAGCAGGGATTTATTTATACTAGTCCGACTTACATAAGTGCTTGCTCAAGAAACAAAAATGTGACATATTTCTTTTTTATGACAACATAAATCAGCAGCCTTTTCTTATTCTTCCTTTTTGCCGCGGTCAATACTAGAATTGTCAATGTTCGAGTTGGTCATGGAATGTCACAATTAGGGGTGCTTATCACACGAACCGAGCCCGAACTATACTGGGCTTGGCTCGGCTCGGCTCGTGAGCTCGGTAAGTGAAGTTCCGCTCGGTAGCTCGCCTTAGCTCGGCTCGAGAGCTCTGCTCGTCTTGGCTCGGCTTGGGCTCGAGCTCGATTTGAGACACATTAAAAATAAAACAACACAACATTAAACCAAACAAAAAATTCATATTCGAAATTTAAAAGAAATTGTTGACAAATATTGTAGAATAATAAACTAAATTCAAAAAATAACATGAACAAACATATTTTATTTCATTTTTTATATGCTAACCAAATAAATTACTTACAAATATACATAAAAAATCCACAAACTAGATATAAAAGGATACAAAAAGAAAGATATGAATTGTTCAATGAAAAAATTCGTATAAAAAGGATACATATTGTATAATAACTCTTTAAAGTGTTTTAGTCTATAATAACTTTTTAAAGTGCTTTAAATTATAATAATTTTTTTATATAAAATAATAATCGACCCTATTCACGAGCTTTTCGAGCCGAGCTTGGCCTAATTCGACTCGGCTTGTTAAGGTCTAGAGTCGAGCCCGAATCCGAGCCGAGCTACCACGAGTCGAGTTTTGACCGAATCGAGCCCGAATCATTCGCAGTTAGGCCGAGCTCATTATCACCCCTAGTCACCAGTGGCGGAGCCAGAATTTCAAAATCGGGGGGTCACAAAAAAAGACAAAAGATATTCAATATTAAACAATTTACAACGTAAAGAAACATTGTCGAAGATCGGGTTGTTTTCCCATTGCCTTTGATTTTTTTTATCTAGGTGTATCACTCATCGTTTCCTATATTCATTATTTATTACAAATTAACACATTTCATACCAAAAATATGCATGAGTCACAGAACAATGCACTCATAAAAATGCAAAAATATGCACGAATCACATAACAATCAGACATTGAACAGCTCCACAAGCATCTCTAATCTAATTGAACAACTTATTCACATGAAAGAACAGTGTATACCAAAACTTTAATGCATAAACAAATAAGACCAATACAGAAGAGCAAACACCATTGAAATGAAAGACCCACATCTTTTATACGCATGATTGGTAGCTTCACCATCACCAACACAAAAAATCCTAACCAGATGAAAACAAGTAAAAAGTAAAATCAAATTCCACGAAAAATTCTTAAACTGATGAGCTAACACAGTACAAGTACAAACAAAAATATCAATTCAATACAGAATTACACATGCAAAGTTCAATCAATAATCTGCCATAATTTCAATTCTCCAAATTCAAACAATAAAGTTGCACACAAAACTTCACCATATGGGATTCTCTTCTAAAACACTAAATAAAAAAATCATGAGATAAACTGCAAAAGATTAGAAGACATTACCTGCTTTAGTCATTCCAATACCACTGTCAATAATAGACAGAGTCTTGTTCGCCTTGTCAGGAACAAGCCTGATGAACAACTCCGGCTGAGCATCGAGCTTACTTTTATCCGTCAAACTCTCAAACCTAATCTTATCCAACGCCTAATAAAATAGAGCAAAAAAAATCATCAACCAAACGCAGGAAAAAAAAGAAAAAAAACAGAGAGAAAAAGAGCGAAATTGAGAAATTCGACATACATCTGAAGAGTTAGAGATGATTTCACGAAGAAAAATCTCTTTGTTAGAGTAGAAAGTGTTGATGATGAGACTCAGAAGTTGATTGATTTCTGCCTTAAATGTGAAAGTCTCAGCTTCACCCATTGTTACGTCCGCCATTGATGCACCTTGAGAAAAAACCCTAGAAATTTCGCGATGAGAGAGGAGAGATAATGTGGATTGATTGCTTTGGTGTTTGCTTAGGAAGGAGCGTGAGATACTGAGGTGTATTGGGAAAGGAAGGGGAATTGAAAGTAGCGCCGAACTCCTCTTTTCTAGCGCTACTGTTGCAACTGGTTTAATTTTTTTTTTTACCCCCGAAAAATCCTTCAATTTTTTTTTTTAAATTTGCGGGGTCACGTGACCCCACGTGACCCAAACTAGCTCCGCCACTGCTAGTCACAATGACACGTATATTATGCGCATAGTGTTAATGTACAAAGTGGGTGAATTAGAAAGATTTGTATGAAGTACATATTATGTAGATGTGGCAACAAACAACATGACCCGCCAACAACCAACTCGATATGAACGTGATACAAAATTAGTGAGTTCCGATTAAGGATTTCACTCCCTTAAGTAAGCAGATTGGGTTATGGTTGAACTTTCTAACCAAAACCCAACGCGATAGCTCGTTTAATTTCTATGGTACTGTCAACATTATTAGTTTGGCTTGTGATAATTTTAATATTTTCTTAATTTTATAAGATATATTATTTGGTTTCTCTATGTACGTAGTTTCTTTCACCAAGATGTTAGTATGTATATATAAGAGGGTGGGTTAAGAATTAATGTTTGATTTCTTTGTTCACTCATATATATACCTGCGCGCTTGATAAATAAATTTATGAGGGTTACTTGTTGACTCTTTCTAGTAAACGAGTAAAGTTAGGGTTTCGGGGGTTCAACCTATTTATCAGTAAACCCAATGCAACTATATACGACCCGACACATTTACGAGCCCTAATATTATGTACCAACACTAACATCCTTGCCAAATTTCTTCTCGGGATTATTAGCCACTCCTAGGGGTGTGCACTGGTCCAGGACCAGACCGGATTGGACCCGCGGACCGGAATCTGATCTTTTTTTGGACCAGGACTTGGACTGAGACCGGACCGGAATGTTTCCGCTCCAGTCTGATTTTGGACCTGTTGGATCGGAATATGCATTTAAAAAAAATCTTTTTTTTAATTTGGATTTATACATATTTAAAAATTAGATATATTAAAATTTAATAATTCTAACAACAATAATCTTAAAGTTAATAAAGAATAGGTTTTCAGCTTTCTAACTTTATACCTTTGAAATTTTTTTTAGCCTTTAAACTATTTTTTTAACTAAAAAACACACAAATTCCGGTCCACCGGTTCGGACCGGAATTTTCCGGGTTTGGACCGGATCGGACCGGAAACCCGGAATCCTGATTTCGGCGGACTGGGTCCAAATTCCGGTATGATCCTACCCTTTGCACACCCCTAGCCACTCCTGCCAAGAAGATTAACTGGGCAGCTTAGACGAACATCTGTGAACCTAAAAAGGGAGGAGTCTGGGATTATAAAAAAACCAGGAGATTAATACTCTAGCCAAATAAAACTTGTTGGACCCTGTTCAACATAAATAACTAGGCTTCCTAATTCTTAAAAGATAAGTATCATAAGAAAAATCATAATGTTCTTTTTATGAATGGCTCCTTCATCTGGAAAAATATTGGAGTGGGATGGCCTAGCTATAAGGAAAAACCAGAGCTCGGGTAATGGCATGATATCTCTATCTGGACTCATAAACGACTGAAAAATTTCACTTTATGATCTCTTGTAACCAGTCCTATGAACAAAATTAGGAAAATTTCACTGTTATCCAAGAGATCAACAAATGAAAAATAACCCTCCTGAAGGTTGTTAGGAAACGGGGTGTTGTAGTTTGATTAATGCGGAACCAAATCAATGAAATAATAAGGATGAGAAAAACAATAAAGAAGAGAAACAAAAGAACACAAGGATTTACGTGGTTCGATCAAAATAGACGTACGTCCACAGATGGGGGATTCGAGCTTCTTCACTATGATGGAGAAAAAACCAGAGAGAATAATACAACGAGTCCTAAATTCTAGAGGCTAAAAGTGTTTCATAAGTTGTGTTACTAATAATGAACACCAAGAGGGCCTTTTATAACATATGGAACCCCGCACAAAACCCTAAAAGAGACTCCATACAAAAACCCTAAGAAGAATCAGATTCGAAAACGCGTCACGCGGCAAAAATTCTAGCCGCCCGGTCGGGCGCTACTGCCCAGTCGGGCCAAAACCCGCCCGGTCGGGCGAGACGAAATTCCAGTTCGACAGTTCTCCGTAAAACAGCCATAACTTTCTCGTTTCTCAGCGGAATTGGGCATATGACCTATCGTTGGAAATATCTTGGAACAAGCTTTCACCTCCAATTTGAATCACATCAAAACCATTTATAGATTGAGAGATATGTGCATTCAAAGTCAGCATTATGCCATTCACAAGATTTCAAGTCACAAATAACAATCTCCACCTTGACTTGAAACCAATCAATCAAGATACCTCCATCTTGAACCAAAAGTGATGCTCACCCAAAAAAAACCATAAAACCTCCAACTTAAACAAAATTCCATAAGCCTACTAACTTTAGGCAATCCAGAAAACGGACATCTTCTATAGTTGTGTACCGATGCGTCTTCAAACACAAAACTCCGTATACGAAACCATCACATGGCCTAGATTGAGAGTATAAAGTCACCAACGCCAAACATGTTTACTCAAATTGACCAAACTCTCTTCAAACACTTCTTCATCTCAACAACAAACTCAAGCAATTCTAGAAAACTAATTGACATCAATAACTTCTAAATTGCAATTGTACTTAATAAAACACAAAAGTACCAAATTTGAGATAAGAAATAGCATAACTAGAACAAAATCTAATGCATAACCAAGATTGTTACAAAAACTCAAAAAAAAAACAATCTATCATAGACTCCATAGCAAAATCCACACGGTTTCTCGTTTCACCAAGAGATCTCAAAGGGCACCAATCATAAAGAGATCGTAGAAACCGCAGCCCCAAATCATGTAACCCTAAAGTGCAACATCATCATCAAGAACATCGTTGGCAATATTTGCGGATTGGTCCTCATTGGACTTTTCCCCATTCTTCTTCTTTAATTTCCAACATTCAGCTTTGATATGACCCTTCACATGACAATAGTTAAAGATTTTATTCTTACCAAAATTCTTTCCACCATGAGCAACCAAAGCATTAGTTTGAGCAGATTTATTAACCAACTTATTGTCAATTAAATCTCTTTGAGTTAAGGCATCCTCAACATCTTGCAAACTCAAATCATCTCTACCATACAATAAAGTATCTCGAAAATGCTTATACGAAGGCTGTAAAGAACACAACAACCTAATAGCCATATCCTCATCATCGATCTCAACATCGATGTTTTGCAAAATCCATAATAATAGAGAAGAATTCATCTAAGTGAGACTCAAGCGATTTACCTTCTTCTAGACTGAGATCATGAAGTCTAGATTTGAGTAGTAGATGGTTGGTCACGCTCTTTGTCATATAAAGTGACTCCAACTTCAACCACAAACTCGCAGCAGTTGTCACCTTGGCAACCTATCTCAAAACTTTATTAGATAGAATTAAATGAATCGCCGAGAGTGCCTTCAAATCGACCTCCTCCCACTGATCATCCGTCATACCCGAAGGCTTTTTGGATGCACCTTCAAGAGCCTTGTGACAGCCACTTTGAACCAAGATGGCTTTCATCTTCAATTGCCATAGGCCAAAATTTACTTGCCTATCAAATTTCTTAATATTGAATTTCATTGACATAATTGAATCAAACTCGTTCTATAAACACCTAAGATCTTAAACAACCAAGCTCTTGATACCAGTTTGTTAGGAAACAGGGTGTTGTAGTTTGATTAATACAGAACAAAATCAATGAAATAATAAGGATGAGAAAAACAATAAAGAAGAGAAACAAAAGAGCACAAGGATTTACGTGGTTCGGTCAAAATAGACCTACGTCCACAGATGGGGGATTCGAGCTTCTTCACTATGATGGAGAAAAAACCAGAGAGAATAATACAAGGAATCCTATATTATAGAGGCTAAAAGTGTTTCATAAGTTATGTTACTAATAATGAACACCAAGGGGGTCTTTTATAACATAAGGAACCCCGTATAAAACCCTAAAAGCGACTTCGCACAAAAACCCTAAGAAGAATCAGAATCAAAAACGCGTCACGCGGCAAAAATTCTAGCCGCTCGGTCAACCGGGCCAAACCGCCCGGTCGGGCCAAAACACGCCCGGTCGGGCGAGACGAAATTCCAGTTCGACAGTTATTCGTAAAACAGCCATAACTTTCTCGTTTCTCAACAAAATTGGGCGTATGACCTATCGTTGGAAAGCTCTTGGAACAAGCTTTCACCTCCAATTTGAATCACATCAAAAACATTTATAGATTGAGAGATATGTTCATTTAAAGTCAGCCTTATGCCATTCACAAGATTTCAAGTCACAAATAACAAAGGTTTTAGTGCTGAAATCATTCACAAAATCCAAAATACCTTCTTCAAAAATCATGAAGATGAACGAATTTCATCACAAGAAATATTTAAACTTAATAAGACAAATGGGTCAAAACTCCAATCATGAAGATATAGAGATCGAGAATTGGAAATGGATTTGGAAGTACCATAGTCATCCGAAACTTCTTTTCTTTCTTTTGCAAAACATGGTGGAATAGGAACCCAACTTGCTCAAACATTAGTTCCAGAATCCCCTTCCACCTAAATATTGTTGCTTCTGCCAAACAGTTGATGAAAACATGGATCACATACTCAAATCCTACCCCATAGCCTTTGATATATATGGCTTGCCTTATGGCCTCACTAGTGAAATAACGGGCCTAACTGATCCAGTTAAAACGGGCCTAACTGATCCGAAAATGAATCAGAGCAGTTAAGTACGGAGCAATAGAAATAAATTTACTGGCGCAGTTCACAACCGGATCAGCTCCCACGTAACTGATCCAGTGGGAGCTGAAACCCAGATCAGTTTGTGGGCTTAGTTGATCCAATTTTCTTTTACCCACCGGATTAGTTAGTAGGAATTTGAACCAAAAAAGAATTGAATTCACTAACTGATTTCAAGGGCTAAAAAACAACAGAGACATTTAACACAAGAATTTTCATCCATTCAACCATTTTGAAGAATTACAAACTGTAGGCTTGTTTTTATTTTGCCTACGCGGTGTGAGCGCGTATTAGATTTGACTATCCCATTGTTAAGATTTTATTGAAAATTGTTTTGAAAGAAGTCGCCAACAATTCTTTTTAGGAAGAATCATAAACCTAATTGGATATGAGAAATCCGTAGGGACAAATTATCCAATGTAGATTTCCCCGTCCTGACTCCATAGATAGTCAACATGAACCAAAGGTTGAGATCGAGGTGAGGGTACAAATATGATCAAGAACCATATTGCCCATTGCTGACCTCTACTAAATATCGATTCATTACAGATTTTATGCCAAAGAATAACCACATATTATTTTAAGCACCCTAAAAATATTTAGTCTTAGTTGGTTCAGGATACACATAAAAGACTATTTTTTTAGTGACATGTTATTAGGCAATCAATATTACAGGGAACCTAGCAAGTTGTCCAAATTAATCTGATTAATATTAGAACAGTTCTTTAGGTCTTTGATTAGCAAAAAATAATATGTGGGTTGATAAAAGTATTAAAACAGGACAATCATATAATATACATATAATGATTAGGCAAGCATGCAATAATAATAAAATAAAATAAAAGAAAGTATAGAAAAGAGGTTATAATATACAGTAGAGCGATTTTATACCAAAGATCTACATCATGAAATAAATGATTAGTAACTTCAATATAAAAATATAGAATTTATTCAGGGATCCTCAGGATTATACCTATGCGGCTTAGATTGAGGAGCGCAACGATCTTTAGGCAGAGCAATCGTGGAACCAAGAACGCAGCGATGAAGAATTGATTGAAAGTATTGAAAGTATTTGAGTGTTTGAAGTATTCGAAGTATGTTTCGGAGTATTCGAGAGAATTTTTGTGCGTGAAATAATAATATGAAAAGCCTTCCGTAATTCATGAAATTGTGAATATTTATAGGAAAAAGCAAACTTGCGCCTCAAGCAAGCCCTGCCCCAGGCGCAGGCCTACGTGGCAGGTGCAATGCCACGCGTCAGGCGCAATGCCACGCGTCAGGCGCACATTGGTGTGCCTGACGCAGCCAACCCAATCAAGTTTAGGCACGTGTAAACACGTTATCGAAAAGATAGAAAAGAAAGTTGCGTCTCACACAGGACTTGCGTCAGACGCAGGACACTGTGTGAGTCACGAAATCTACGTGTCAGGCGCTCATTGGCTCGCCTAACGCGTTCTGGCCTATGCGCTGGACTCACGTGGCGCGCTGAGCGCATCCCCTGCGTCCGGCACATATTTGGGAATATTCGAGCATATTCCTTTGCGCGTCTTTCAAAGATACCTTTTCTATCCCTAAAATTCCGGAGATTGAATTTTACGGATTAAAATTCTAATTTGCTTATCAAAGATAATAAAATATTTATGAAAAATATCTATTAAAATAATTAATATTTGATTGGGCTTTTAAAATGGACTTAAAACATTTTATGGGTTTAAAATACAATTAATCATCATGAACAATTACCTGGGCTTTAGAATATCATTTCAAAACACATTTTGGATTAGTTCTTTAGATTGCTCTTCCATTGGGTCGCGCCAACTAATGCCGCGGTATGTTTCATCATTGGATCCTTAAATAGAAAGACACGATTATGTGTCTACAGAAGCCCCCACTTTGACTGAGGTTCAGGAAATCGATAGTCAAAGTATACGGTGTCGGGACGGAGAACAATTCGAAACGCTCTGCAGTTTAGAACTGATCTATAACCGTCGGTCTCTGCAAATCAAAGTTAGTATGCAGGACAATAACTACAAGCAATCTGATTACATGCAGGGAAAGATGTTAGCAGATAGGTGCAAATAACTCACATAAGCACATAGTGATGCAATAATACAACTTTTCGGGAGTTTGATTTGAATTGGAGGAACCACCACACATAGGAAGCTCCACTTTGGGTGAGCTTGCCTTGAATTAGGCATGAGCCTTAATCGAAATGTACTTGATATGATATTGAAACGTAGTTGATCTGCCTTGAACGTTGAAAGTTGTCAATGGGGATTGTACTGGGATTCTTCTTTGGGAAGTTGATATAGGCAAAGTCAAGTATCGCCGGAAATCATGGAATTGTCGGAGAGCCCTTCAGGGACAAGGAGAGCTTGGATTGAAAAATAAAAAGGTTAAATTTATAACTCAAATGAATGTAGGTGGGAAAAGGTTTTGACGAGGCTAGGTGCAGACTCGAGTCTATGTCGGGATCTAGAAAGAGTATGCTCCTAAATTCTAGGAAGTCAAATCATTAGACCATGACTAATTTTTATTTTATTGAAGCGGTCGGACCTCGAGATGAGGATTCCTACATATCCTTGCGAAATTAGACCATTCGTAGTTCTGGATCTGATTTCTTTTTTTAATTATATTTTTTTTGTGCTCTAACTTTTTCCTAGGCCACCCTTCCGGGTTTTCAACCTAGCGGGCTTGGACATACTTTGAAAAAGGAGTTTGGGTTGATGAAAGGTTGAAAGGTTTAAGGCATGAGGAATTTTGAATTGGTTAGGCTAATGTAAATATCATGGATTTAGATTATATGGGTTAAAGCTTTGATGGGTTGAAGGATTTGAATGAGGGGTAGAACTTGTGTGCAAGCCCCCTAGCTTGACTTTTTATTTCTTTGTCTTTGGCTTTTTCTTTTTTTCTTTGTGCGTTTTCTTTTGCTTTTTTTTTCGCACTTTGAATTTTTTCACTCTTTGTTTTTACCTGGCATTGATATGTTTTGATGTAGTAAGGCTTGCACGCAAGTTTGGTTTAGGGTATTGGAAGGCTTGAAGGATTTCTATGGAGCTTTGAATTGAAGGGATTATTTGGCTAATGATGGTTTAAAGGATTTTTGTGAAAGGTAACGGAAGGGAGAGGGGAATAACTCCTGATCCAAAGTATGTCCTCTTTTTTATTTTTCTCTTTTTTATTTCAGATCTTTTTCATTATTATTAGCCAAGTTCATTAGGTGATTTGAGTTTCATCATTGAATTAGAAGCATAAATAAAATGATGGAAGGCGAATGAAAATGGAAATGGAAATGAAATTCTTTTATTAATCAGAAATGAATAGAACAAGGCTTTTTAGAAATAAAAACCTAAATGACATAGACTCGACAAGAAGGGAAATGAAGGAGCTAGGGGGGGGGGACTCTGCGACTCAACCTAGAAAACTAGCGTTAAATGACTAAGCCCCAGCGTTGTTTAGGTGCTGCACAAGGGGTTGCTGCTGTTGCTGACTTTTGCTGCAGGCGGAATTGGCAATCTACCGTCTTCAACCATATCCTGCAGGTGATTCTTTAAGGTCCAGCACACAGTTGTTGGGTGTCCATTCCCTTGGTGGTACTTGCAGTAAGCATTAGGATCCCACCTCTTGGATCTATTCTCGGGAGCAGGATCTGGAGTAGGGCCAATACGCTGAACTGCTCCCTTTGCATGAAGTCTTGTGAAGGCTTCTTCTAAGGACATGCCTAAAGGTGCGAATGTTCTTTGAGGCTTTTGATAGCCTCTCTTTTCAGCAGCTATGGCATTGACCTCATTGCTTTTGGAGCTAGAAAGGCCATTTTTACTCTTCTTGAAAGAGTTGTTGTTGTTGTTTGAACCCTTATTCTTGTTGGCATGTACCTCTTCTTCAATCTGCAGGCCTACCTTATAGAGATTCGTGAAAGACTCTATAGGTTGGAACTTGATATGATCCCCATACTTCGGCGCAGGTTACGGATCACTAGTCGGACTTGATCCTCCTGAGATGGCCTGTTAATCATTTGTGCAGCTTTGTCCCTCCATTTGTTAAGGAAGGTGACGAAGTCTTCGTTGGAGTTTTGATTAGTTAACTCCAGTTCACGAAGGCCAATGGGAAGCTGAGTATTGTATATGTATTGTTTATAAAACTCCTCTCTGATGTAGTCCTAGTCGTTCAGCTTAGCTTTGTTCAGTAATCTGAACCATTTGGATGGATGTGCATCCAAGGTTAAAGGAAAGACATAAGCAAACAAGTCCTTGCTCATGCCCTTGAGAGCGATAGAGATGGAAAACGCTCTCAAGTGGTCATCTGGGTCTTCGACCCCCTTGAATTTTGGGAGGTCACCCAATGTTACCTTTTTAGGGAGTTTTTCCCATAGTTCAGGATCAATGATGTCATGGCCACGAGCCTAACTCTCGAGCGCAGGAATTGACTGGATTAATTGCTCGAATTTTTCAAACCTCAGTTATGAGTTGGTTTTGACCGGTGGTGGAGTGTCGCTTTGCTCGTCTTCCTCAGTGAACTTCATGCTTAGTGCCTTGATCTCTTTGTGTTGTTCCTCAAGACGAGAGTTCATCAGTGTGAGTTGAGCCATAATGGCACTGAGTTGTTCATTAGTGTCCCCCATTTCGGATGCTGATTCAGAAGAGTCGGAGGATTTGTCTGAAAAAGTTAGGACGCGCTTGACGAGTTTGGGAGTAAGTCGACCTTGTTGCCTCGCTGTAAGACATTCCCAAGTTATATCTCACGATCCGTCTTGAACAGAAATAGAATGGACGTCGTGAATTTTTAGAAATGACGCTTTCAAAATGAGAAATGGAGATGAGAAATGGGAATAAGAGATGAAAATGGGAATGAATGAAAATGGAAAGTGATTTTGAAATGGACTTGGAAATGGTTATGGGTTTTGGACTAGTATAGACTTGACCATGATGGAGTCATGGGTCTAACTATATGCAAATGCAGACATGGACTGGACTGGACTGGACTGTACTGTGCAAGCAGACTGGACTCTACGATTGGGTTTAGGAGAGACTAGACTTTGAACTTACGGGTGAGCAAGCAGGCTAGACTTTAAGGAAGGTTTGACAATAAGGGAGACTGGACTCTTAACTTAAGGCAAGCAGGCTAGGCACCTAGACTTTGAACTTACGGGTGAGCAAGCAGGCTAGCCAACTAGAGTTCGGACTTTACATTAAACTAAGCAGGCTAGACTCAAAAATTGCCTATGGACTTAAGGAATGCTAGACCTTGAACTTACGGGTGAGCAAGCAGACTAGACACAACAATTGCCCGTAGACTTAAGGAATGCAAGACTTTGAACTTACGGGTGAGCAAGCAGGCTAGGTTTTAAGGGATGAACTTTTATAGTCCTAAGACTGGATTTTTATAGTCCGGAGACTGACTATGGTCTACATGGAGATGCAAACTGGACCTAGGATGTGAATTGGGCCTAAATGGACCTAAGATTTGGATTGGACTAGACTTAGACTTAGATTGGAATTGATATACTTGGACTGGACTTCACATAAAGATGCAGATGGGCCTAGATTTTGAGATGAACTAGATCTATATGGGCCTAAGATCGACTCAATGCTAGTGAATGTATGGACTTGATTGCACATGGGCCTGAATGGATGCAAAATGGATTCTAATGCATATGGGCCTAGAATGAATGCAAATGAATTGGATTGAATTAGATTGGATTGGCGAAGGTATTTGGAATGGGCTTAGAATTTTCGAAATTCATTTTTGAAAGGAACCCCTTGTTTTATCTTTTGTTAGGAAAAGATGATGGATTAATTTTGAAAATTTTGAAATGTCGTGGTATGATGATGATTAGTAAATGTTTTCGAAAAAGGTAGAATAGAAGAGGGTGTAGGATTGATTGTGAAAGAATGTAATTTTTGAAATTGATTGAATATGGTAGGATAGAATCGATAGGGAAGATTAGTTGAATAGCAGGGAGAAGATGGGAAGAGGTAGACATGCAATGACAACTCTAACTCTACAATGATCCTTTAGATGCATTTTTTTAGGACAAACTTGATCTTGCATGAAAAGACTGATTTTTATATGTTGAATTAGGTGATAAGCCTAAATGACCAAATTACGCGAATGCAGACAGACAGACGCACATAGGACTAAACGTAGGATCGACAATTACGACGGCTAAATTGACGAAAAGCGCGCGATGCACAGACTTCGTGCCGTGCAGCATTGCTGCGCGCGACGCACAACCGTGCGTCTGACGCGGGGTGGTGCCCCAGACGCAAATTAATGCGCTTGGCGCACTACTCCCTGACAGGTGACGAATTGCCCGATTGACGAATTTTTTCTTGTTTGTTAGACGCGATTTTAGGAACGACGCATAATAATGACAATTTGACAAGATAGTAACAGGTAAAAATTGCAATCACAGGCAAATGTCATATAACATGGATGCAAAATTTCCAAGCTAAAGTCCAGTTCTATATTTGAAACTATTGGTCAGGTTTAGGTTCAGTCTGAAAAGGGTCCATGAGTAAGAGATTGATCCCACGCTTCGTACCCCTGCTATAAATAGGTGGCCACGTGTAAGACGCACTCCAGTCTCAAGTCAAGAACAAGAGAACAATGCCATGGTTGGGTAGGTTTGCTTAGGACTAAGATCCAACACTATCGCTCAGGAAGCCTTTTGGAAGGACAAAGCGCAAATCCCCCGGGGGTGACCTCACACATAGAACATGTGCTAATGAGGCAAGGTAGATTGTCCTTATGGTGGCTGAACAGTAGCCATGCATATGCAAAACTTTATATTATTCCAAGGCATAAAAATAAGAATGAATCGTATTTTTCAAGCTTCACCCACTCATTTTAAAAAATTATTATTTTTTAAAATCCTCCCAGTGGAGTCGCCAAATTGTAGGCGTGTTTTTATTTCGCCTACGCAGTGTGAGCGCGTATTAGATTTGACTACCCCACTGTTAAAGTCTTATTGAAAATTGTTTTGAAAGAAGTCGCCAACACTTCTTTTTAGGAAGAATCATAAACCTTGGGAAATCCTTAGGGACAAATTATCCAATGTAGATTTCCCCGTCCTGACTCCATAGATGGTAAAAATGAACCAAAGATTGAGTTCGGGGATGTAATAGCCCTAAGAAAATCCTAAACCTAAAACCCCAACTTTGTGTTAAAGTGTGGGATCACATTAGAAAATAAACAAAGTGCAAGTATAACAAAGTGTATTTCTCTTGAATTGTGTTTAAATAGTTGATTTATATGTGTTACATGAGTTATTGTTATAAGAAATGCCAAAGTAGCTAAGAGGTATCATTGTTAGTGGTTAAGAAAGCTTTGGAAACCAATAGATAAGTTAGAAATCCCTTGAGAGCTTATTCCTTAAGATTACGAAAATCGCACAAGGACTGTTTTATCGCATAGCAATGAACTTCCAGTTAAAAGGCCTTTTGAGATTGAATACATGCTCAAAATCTATTTAAATTGGATATAACCAAAGTTTGGGATGTCTTAAGGATAAAATGATCATTCACCATCATAATTTACGTGGCTAAATAGGGTGAATTCCATACATAGTAAAATCTGGCCAGCTAAAATATCAGTTTGTACCTATCCTCAAAGAATGCCTCTTACCAGCTGCTTGAGTGTCGATCTCTTAAAGATCTTTTCATGCATGAAAGCCAACACATTAAGCTAACACCTCCAACAAGAATCACCCAGAAAGTCCAAGAAACCGACCTCACCCAGAAGAGGTTTCCCTCCCTGGGGGTACCGCCAGAATCAGTCTATAAAAGACTGTTTTGGTTTTTCGATTCTTTCTCTTAAAATTTCTTCTTCAACACCTACTTCTCTTTACATACAACTCTTCTAGACATAATTCCTTAGTGTTTCAAGCTTTTAGTAGAGTTTTCAAGCTTTGGGAAATTGTAGAAAACTTCATAGGAACATAGAACAGATTGCTGTAAGTACATCTTTGCACCTCTCTTGTACTTAACTTAGTTATTTATGTTCTAAAACTTGTGTAAACTAATTCCTATCACTTTACATATTCAGGGGAAGGTGTAGAAAGAGTAAACTACTTGAGATAAGAAGTTTTAAGTGCACTAAGCAACCTAAGTGAAGGTACACACTTAGTTTGGATTGTAACCTAGAGTTTTTCCTACCTATGGTTAAATGATTGTTTCTTTCTATTTTGAAGCATGATTATGAAATGAAATATCTTATGATATGCATATTAGTATGTGTGCTTTGAGTATATGACATGGATTTGGCATGCTATGGTTCACTTGAGATGTTTTACTTATCCTAAGCTGAGCTTAAACACTAAATTGCCATGTTTATGCTTCTAAATGGAATTTGTAAAGTATATGGAATTGTATGGTAATGAAACACTAAAAGTATTGGTTTTAATCACGGAAGCGAGGCGTGAGCATACACCCGGGTTAGGGTGGGTATTCCCTAACTGTTACCCAACCAAGAGGGGGAAATCTTGGCGGAAGTAGGACATGTCCGGGTTAAGTCTTGCAAGCGAAACGATAAAAGGTGGGGTGACGACCCTCAATAGTTTGCTACACTCGCGTTCATATTAAAAGAATGATCTTATGAAAACTCTAAGTAATTCAGCTGGTTATGTTTACTTGCTATTATAATGATGTGTTATCAATTAGTTTTCAAAACACACCTAAACATGTATTTTCTATTATACGGTGTGTACTCGGCTTTCTGATAGTGTTGTCATTTACGTGGCCTGTCACTTGGTGGGTGGCGAGTCCAACTTTGTTGCGAGGTTAAGACAAGGACATTGGATAAAAGAGTTACTTTTGTAATGGACTTTTAGTAATGTAAATTAAGAGATGCTATATATATATTATATATATATATATGTATGTATGTACTTGTAGTATGAATAAGGAATAATAGACTAAGGAACCTTGGTTACTTTTAATGGAAGTTGTTATAAGAACAAGTTTGTAGCTGTTATATGATAAAATTGAGCATTGTTATGTGTTAATTCGATATTCTCTTCCTTACATGTTGAGAATGTCATGGTAGTAGCCTAAATCTTATCTGGATACGCTTTCGTTGTGATTAAACTCTGTGGATTCGGGTTAGTAGGGATTTGGGCTGTTACAAATGGTATCAGAGCCAAATTAAGACATTAGAATGTATAAGTATGACCATTCCGCGTTATTCTAAGGTGATTACTATTTTATGAAGTCTGAGTTAGACTAGTTGTTAAACGATGTCTATATGCTTTGATCTTGTAGATGAATCCAGGAAGTAAAGGGAAACCAATAGTGATTGACACTTCTGATTCCGAGGATACGAGTACTGAAAGTCTTGAAAGCATAGGTGAAGATATTCCAGGGATTCGTGAACCAGATACTTTATTCTCTGCTAGCTTGTGTTATACAGATGTACCTGCTTGTGCAAGGCATGTAATGAAGGCAATTGTGGAGTATAATCAAGCAATGGGCCGAGGAGAAGAAAAACCCATATGCTCGTCCCGAAGTTCAAGCTTATACATTAGTGAAGACCTTGCCTTTGAGTTATCCATGGAGAGATCTTATGCGGGAATATTGGAAGATATTAGACTATTATATTCCCGATAGAGAATTGAGGAGGTCGAAATTGACTATGCCACAATAGATAAGAAGCTTATACAATGGAATGTCACAATCGAGGAAGTTTATAGGAGGATTCAAGAAGTGGATCGTAAAGGAAGAAAAGAAGGGGCTATCATAACATATGAAGAGTATAAAACTAGGAAAATCAAGGAATTAGAAGCTCAAATGGTTTGGGGAAAATGCTGAAGTGGATGGTGGTAACAAGAACAAGGAACCGCCTCCCAAAAAGAGGAGGGTTGAGGATGAAGCGGGTTCCAGCAGGATAGCCAAAAGTAGGATTGAAGAAGTTAATCGATCCGAGTTAGATAATAAGGAAATTGAGTATATCAATATTAGTTCGATAGTGAAGAGATTGAGGAGGAGGATCCCGAGATGGAAATAGAAGAGGCCGAGATAGGAAATGAGGGAATAGAAGACCAGGATACAGAAGGAGATGATGATATCAAGGATGCAAGTAGTATCTCTTATGAAAGTAGCTCAAGTTATGATTCAGATTACAAGCCAGAAAAGACAGGGTCGGGGAGTAGTAGTGATAGTGGTTATGTTCGAGATCCCTTTTAGTTAGATTAGAGCATTGGAGAGAACTTAAAGTGAAGATGAATTTTTTTTGGGGTAACATTATGGTTGGTATAGTATGGGGTGACCTCTTTTTAGGTATATGATGTTAGGATGTATATAGGTGTACTAACTTTTGGGCCTATGAGCCGTGTATATATGTTAGAATATAGTAGTATTAACTAATGTAAATAGTATATATATATTAGTAACTAGTAGTATTGATTACTCGGATATGGTTGTATAAGTCGAAACTATATGCTTTTATATAAGAGCAAATTTTGGTGTGCATATGTGTTGTTCTTTACTTTACTTTTATGTTATGTATTTAATGTATTCAGTAGGAAGGTAATAGTATTTCATTCTCTTTAATTAGATGGTAGGAACTAGAGGTCGTGCTTCATCATCGGGATCCGGTGACTCAATTCACCAAATGGAGGCTAGAATTAACCGGTTAGAAAATATGAATACCCGACCGTTGAACCTTTTGGAGAACAATCATACAAATAGGGATGCAGACGATGAAGGGAAGTATTACAAAAGGTTAGCATCACACAATCCTAGGACTTATGATGGGGAACCCGATCCAGTGAAATTCGAGGACCTGGATTGCTTACATGGAGAAACTTTTGGATGTGGTGAATTGTCCGGCAAACATACGAGTGAAATTAGCATCATTCTATTTAGATGGACCAGCGAGATATGTGGTGGAAGACTGTGAAAACTATTGCCCAACAACCCGACTTTACTTGGGATAAGTTCCTCGAGAAATTACGTGAGAGGTTTTATCCACCCGCACTTCGACTAAGAAGGAGTGTGAATTCCTAAACTTACGTCGGGGTAAGATGTCGATAGTGGAATACACAACAAAGTTTATAGAGTTATCCCGATTTGCACCTGATTTGGTGAAGTCTGAAAAGTTTAGGGTAACACGGTTTTTCGAAGGACTGAATTTTACTTATCGAAGAGGGGGGGACCCTTGTATAAATTTTCAAGAATTATATGATAGAGCATTGGAACAAGAAAGAATTAGTGAGAAAGAAAGAGAGGTGAGTAAACGGAGGAATGTTGGAAATGATGAAGAGGAGAAAAATAAAAAGCCTCGATTTGCTCGGCCCGGTTGCACGTGCACCAAACTTCCAAAGAACGTACTCAACCTAAAGATCGAAGATGTTATCAATGCGGGAAGGAACATTTGGGAAAGACTTGTGATGGAAAGAATATATGTTATGAATGTAAGAAACCCGGACATTTTGCTAGGGATTGTCCGGAGTTGGCTAGGAAGAATGTAAAAACGTTCGGAGATGTAAAACAACAAGCTGGACCTAGCAAATTTGGAGTGGGTAATGAAAAAGGACACCAAGGAGGATCAAGTTTTAATCGCAACAATCGAGGAGGATCGTTTGCAAATTCAGGAAAGATAGCTGGGAAAATGTATGCCATGGATACTGAAGGGGAGGTACAAACCGAGTTTTTCGAGGATGAAAATCTGACTGTTAGTAGAAACGAGGAGACTGAACTTACCAGGGATGGAGGTAATGTAATCTCCGGAACTTTCCTTGTGAATCATGTGCCTGCATATGTTCTTTTTGATTCTGGAGCATCGAATTCATTTATATCCTCCTTGTTTCTTAAAAGATTGAATCCAATCCCAAAACAGTCAAAAATAAAATTAGCAATAGATCTTCCTGATGGTTTACGAGTTAAGTGTGAGAAGTTATATAAAGAATGTTGTATAAATGTGGCTGGTGTTGAGTTAATAGCCGATCTAGTACAATTTGACTTAGGATATTACGATGTAATTTTGGGAATGGACTGGCTTAGTAAATATGAAGCTGTGATCAAGTGCGAAACACAGACAATTCAATTGAAAACCCCACAAGATGATAAAATTGTATATCAAGGAGTTACAAAGAAGCCGAAAGTAAAGGTTGTGTCTGTAATGAAGATTGCCAAGGAAGTAAGAAGAGGAAATAATGCTTACTTGTGCCATGTAATTGACACAACCGCAAATTCCTTAAAGGTAGAGGAGATTCCGATAGTGAAAGAATTTCCGAGATGTATTTCTCGAAGAACTACCCGGAGTGCCCCCTAAACGTATAGTAGATTTTCACATTGATTTAGTGCCCGGAGCAACGCCTATTTCTAGAAGTCCATATCGGATGGCCCGGCGGAGATGGTCGAATTAAAGAAACAATTAGAGGAGGACTGTTGCAAAAAGGATATATCGGGCCGAGTGTGTCACCATGGGGAGCCCCCGTGCTATTTGTTCGAAAGAAAGACGGAACAATGAGATTGTGTATAGATTATAGAGAGATTAATAAGATTACGATCAAGAATAGGTACCCTCTTCCTAGAATAGATGATTTGTTTGACCGGCTAAAAGGTGTTGAAGTTTTCTCGAAGATAGATTTGAGATCGGGGTATCATCAAATGAGGATTGTTGACGAAGATATTCCTAAAACGGCGTTCCGAACAAGATACGGTCATTATGAATTTGTGGTAATGCCTTTTGGACCGACTAATGCTCCAGCCGCATTTATGGATTTGATGCGAGATATTTTAAGGCCTATTTAGATCGGTTCGTAGTGGTCTTTATTGATGATATACTAGTGTACTCGAAAAATGAAAGAGACCATGGGAATCATCTAAGGATAGTATTAGACATATTGAAAGAAAAGAAATTATATGCTAAGCTAAGTAAGTGTAATTTTTGGTTATCGAAATATCATTCTTGGGGCATGTAATCTCAAAAGAGGGAGTGATGGTTGATCCTGAAAAGATAAAAGCGATTGTCGAATGGTCAACACCAACAAATGTTTCAGAAGTACGGAGTTTTATGGGTTTAGCAGGGTATTATAGGAAATTTGTGGATAATTTTTCAACGATTTCCCTGCCAATTACTATGTTGATGCGGAAAAATGTGAAATTTCAATGGACGAGAAAAATGTGAAAAAGCTTTTCGGGAGTTGAAACGAAAGTTAACTAGTGCTCCAGTGTTAACCCTTACCAACGGACAAGGAGGAGTACGAGATATATAGTGATGCGTCAAAAGAAGGTTTGGGTTGTGTATTGATGCAGAAAGGGAAAGTTATTGCTTACGCCTCTAGACAATTGAGACCTCATGAGGGAAATTACCCGGTACACGACCTAGAACTGGCTGCAGTTGTGTTTGCATTAAAGTTGTGGCGACATTATCTGTATGGCGTTCCATGTAAAATCTTCACCGACCATAAAAGTTTAAAGTACATCTTTACACAGAGAGATCTGAATATGCGACAACGAAGGTGGTTGGAATTGATCAAGGATTATGAGATAGATATCCAGTATCATCCAGGGAAAGCCAATCGAGTGGCGGACGCCTTAAGTAGAATGCCTCGAAGAATGGTGAATGAACTTATTTCTGTGCCACAAGAAATTTATGAAGATATGAGAAGATTGGATTTAGCCATTGTACAAAAGGGAGAGACCCAAGGTATCCTTAATACAATGACTATTCAACCAACTTTATTCGATGAAATTATACAAAAACAACAACATGACCCATTCTTGAGTAAAATAAGATGTAAGATAGAAAAAGGGGAATCTACTGATTTTTGCTTTCATGAGAATGGAAGTATTATGATCCATAATCGATGGTGTGTTCCAGATAACCGTGAGTTAAAGGATAAAATCTTAGGGGAAGCCCACAATAGCTCTTACTCCATCCACCCAGGGAGAGATAAACTGATAAAGGATCTCAAGAAGACTTTTTGGTGGAAAGGACTTAAAAGAGATGCTTCAAAATTTGTCGCAAGATGTTTGACGTGTCAAAAGATCAAATTCGATCGAGGGAAGATGCCTGGAATGCTACAACCATTACCAATACCTGATTGGAAGTGGGACTCTGTATCTATGGATTTTATTGTAGGGTTGCCTCGCTCAAGAAAGTTGAAGGACTCTATATGGGTAATTGTGGACCGACTGACAAAAACAGGTAGATTTATTGCTATAAAGACTACGTGGACGATGAAACAGATGGCAGATGCATATGTTCGAGAGATCATACGATTACATGGTACCCCACGAACTATCATCTCTGATAGGGATACTCGGTTTCTATCTAACTTCTGGGGAAAGTTACAAGAAGCATTTGGGACACGACTACATATGAGCACAGCTTTCCATCCAAAGAACCGATGGACGAGACGGAAAGAACGATTCAAACATTAGAAGATATGTTACGAGCTTGTGTAATGGAGTTTCAAGGATCATGGGAGGATCATTTAGCACTTATTGAATTCTCATATAATAACAGTCATCATTCTAGCATTAGAATGGCTCCTTATGAAGCGTTATATGGCCGGAAATGTCGTATGCCAATTTGTTGGGATGACTTGAATCGTCAAGTGCCAACTGGACTCGAGCTGATCCAAGAAACAATGGAACAAATTAGGATGATTCAGGATAAGATGAGAGCGAGCACAAGATCGTCAGAAGAAGTACGCTGATCTAAGAAGAAGGAAGTTAGAGTTTGAGGTTGGAGATAAAGTATTTCTCAAAATTTCACCTACACGGGGAGTAAGGAGATTTGGAGTTAAAGGCAAATTGAGCCCTAAGTATGTTGGCCCGTATGAGATATTAAATAGAATTGGAGAAGTAGCATATGAACTAGCTTTACCAGTAGAACTAGCCAAAGTGCATAATGTTTTCCATGTGTCTCAACTAAGGAAATATGTCCATGACCCATCCCATGTGTTATCCTATGAACCACTGAAATTAGATGAGGCGTTGACTTATGAAGAAAAACCCTTACAGATATTAGATCACCAAGAAAAAGTATTAAGACACAAAACGATCCCGCTCGTGAAAGTATTGTGGTCTAATCATGGAATAGAAGAAGCCACTTGGGAAAAAGAAGCAGATATGCGAGATCAATATCCACAGTTATTTTCAAAAGGTAATATTTTAAGTTTCGAGGACGAAACTTCTTTTAAGAGGGGTAGAATGTAATAGCCCTAAGAAAATCCTAAACCTAAAACCCCAACTTTGTGTTAAAGTGTGGGATCACATTAGAAAATAAACAAAGTGCAAGTATAACAAAGTGTATTTCTCTTGAATTGTGTTTAAATAGTTGATTTATATGTGTTACATGAGTTATTGTTATAAGAAATGCCAAAGTAGCTAAGAGGTATCATTGTTAGTGGTTAAGAAAGCTTTGGAAACCAATAGATAAGTTAGAAATCCCTTGAGAGCTTATTCCTTAAGATTACGAAAATCGCACAAGGACTGTTTTATCGCATAGCAATGAACTTCCAGTTAAAAGGCCTTTTGAGATTGAATACATGCTCAAAATCTATTTAAATTGGATATAACCAAAGCTTGGGATGTCTTAAGGATAAAATGATCATTCACCATCATAATTTACGTGGCTAAATAGGGTGAATTCCATACATAGTA
This sequence comes from Beta lomatogona, assembly GCA_947646795.1. Lineage (NCBI taxonomy): Eukaryota > Viridiplantae > Streptophyta > Magnoliopsida > Caryophyllales > Amaranthaceae > Beta > Beta lomatogona. The sequence continues at coordinate 267,674 of CANSNZ010000423.1, read as the reverse complement.
AAATCTGGCCAGCTAAAATATCAGTTTGTACCTATCCTCAAAGAATGCCTCTTACCAGCTGCTTGAGTGTCGATCTCTTAAAGATCTTTTCATGCATGAAAGCCAACACATTAAGCTAACACCTCCAACAAGAATCACCCAGAAAGTCCAAGAAACCGACCTCACCCAGAAGAGGTTTCCCTCCCCTGGGGGTACCGCCAGAATCAGTCTATAAAAGACTGTTTTGGTTTTTCGATTCTTTCTCTTAAAATTTCTTCTTCAACACCTACTTCTCTTTACATACAACTCTTCTAGACATAATTCCTTAGTGTTTCAAGCTTTTAGTAGAGTTTTCAAGCTTTGGGAAATTGTAGAAAACTTCATAGGAACATAGAACAGATTGCTATAAGTACATCTTTGCACCTCTCTTGTACTTAACTTAGTTATTTATGTTCTAAAACTTGTGTAAACTAATTCCTATCACTTTACATATTCAGGGGAAGGTGTAGAAAGAGTAAACTACTTGAGATAAGAAGTTTTAAGTGCACTAAGCAACCTAAGTGAAGGTACACACTTAGTTTGGATTGTAACCTAGAGTTTTTCCTACCTATGGTTAAATGATTGTTTCTTTCTATTTTGAAGCATGATTATGAAATGAAATATCTTATGATATGCATATTAGTATGTGTGCTTTGAGTATATGACATGGATTTGGCATGCTATGGTTCACTTGAGATGTTTTACTTATCCTAAGCTGAGCTTAAACACTAAATTGCCATGTTTATGCTTCTAAATGGAATTTGTAAAGTATATGGAATTGTATGGTAATGAAACACTAAAAGTATTGGTTTTAATCACGGAAGCGAGGCGTGAGCATACACCCGGGTTAGGGCGGGTATTCCCTAACTGTTACCCAACCAAGAGGGGGAAATCTTGGCGGAAGTAGGACATGTCCCGGTTAAGTCTTGCAAGCAGAACAGTAAAAGGTGGGGTGACGACCCTCAATAGTTTGCTACACTCGCGTTCATATTAAAAGAATGATCTTATGAAAACTCTAAGTAATTCAGCTGGTTATGTTTACTTGCTATTATAATGATGTGTTATCAATTAGTTTTCAAAACACACCTAAACATGTATTTTCTATTATACGGTGTGTACTCGGCTTTGCTGATAGTGTTGTCATTTCGTGGCTCGTCACTTGGTGGGTGGCGAGTCCAACTTTGTTGCGGAGTTAAGACAAGGACATTGGATAAAAGAGTTACTTTTGTAATGGACTTTTAGTAATGTAAATTAAGAGATGCTATATATATATTATATATATATATGTATGTATGTACTTGTAGTATGAATAAGGAATAATAGACTAAGGAACCTTGGTTACTTTTAATGGAAGTTGTTATAAGAACAAGTTTGTAGCTGTTATATGATAAAATTGAGCATTGTTATGTGTTAATTCGATATTCTCTTCCTTACATGTTGAGAATGTCACGGTAGTAGCCTAAATCTTATCTGGATACGCTTTCGTTGTGATTAAACTCTGTGGATTCGGGTTAGTAGGGATTTGGGCTGTTACAGGGGATGAGAGTACAAATATGGTCAGGAACCATATTGCCTATTGCTGGCCTCTACTAAATATCGATTTATTACAGATTTTATGCCAAAGAATAACCACATATTATTTTAAGCACCCTAAAAATATTTAGTCTAAGTTGGTTCAGGAAACACATAAAAAGACTATTTTTTTAGTGACATGTTATTAGACAATCAATATTACAGAGAACGTAGCAAGTTGTCCAAATTAATCTGATTAATATTAGAACAGTTCTTTAGGTGTTTGATTAGCAAAAAATAACATGCGGGGTGATAAAAGCATTAAAATAAGACAATCATATAAAATACATATAATGATCAGGCAAGCATGCAATAATAATAAAATAAAATAAAAGAAAGTATAGAAAAGAGGTTAGAATATACAGTAGAGCGATTTTATACCGAAGATCTACATCATGAAATAAATGATTAGTAACTTCAATATAAAAATATAGAATTTATTCAAGGATCCTTAGGATTATACCGATGCGGCTTAGATTGAGGAGCGCAACGATCTTTAGGCAGAGCAATCGTGGAACCAAGAACGCAGCGATGAAAAATTGATTGAAAGTATTGAAAGTATTTGAGTGTTTGAAGTATTCGAAGTATGTTTTGGAGTATTCGAGAGAATTTTTGTGCGGGAAATAATAATATGAAAAGCCGTCCGTCATTCATGAAATTGCGGGTATTTATAGGAAAAAGCAAACTTGCGCCTCACACAAGCCCTGCGCCAGGCGCAGGCCTACGTGGCAGGCGCACATTGGTGTGCCTGACGCAGCCAGCCCAATCAGGTTTAGGCACGTGTAAACGCGTTTTTGAAAAGATAGAAAAGAAAGTGGCTACTCACACAGGACTTGCGTCAGACGTAGGATTCTGTGTGAGTCACGAAATCTACGTGTCAAGCGTTCATTGGCTCACGTAACGCGTTCTGACCTATGTGCTGGACGCACGTGGCGATCTGAGAGCAGCCCTCGCGTCCGGCGCATATTCGGGAATATTCGAGCATATTTCTTTGCGCGTCTTTCGAAGATGCCTTTTCTATCCCTAAAATTTCGGAGATTGAATTTTACGGATTAAAAATATGATTTGCTTATCAAAGATAATAAAATATTTATGAAAAATATCTATTAAAATAATAAATATATGATTGGGCTTTTTAAATGGACTTAAAATACAATTAATCATCATGAACAATTAACTGGGCTTTAGAATATCATTTTAAAACACATTTTGGATTAGTTCTTTAGATTGCTTTTCCGTTGGGTCGCGCCAACTAATGTCGCGGTATGTTTCATCATTGGATCCTTAAATGGGGAGACACGATTATGTGTCTACACAAACTAACTAATAAAATTACAATTTTCAGCGATTACAAACCAACAGAGACATTTAGGGTTAAAACTCACGAATAAAATTACAAATGAGATATAACACAAGAATGTTAATATCTACATATCAAAAACTAAATACGAAAATCAAAAAATAAATTCATCAAAACGAAATCAACAAATAAATTAAGAAAGAAATTAAACTGAAATTTACAAGATAAATTAAGAAAGAAATTTAAAACTTAAAATTAGTAGATTAATTAAGAAAGAAATTAAAAACCAAATATTAAAAGATAAATTAAGAACGAAATTAAGAAGATAAATTGAAGAACTAAAAATTCCATAAAAAAAAACAATTACATGAATCTGAGGCACAAATCAACAATTCCTTTCCTTTTTCTCTCTTCCTCCTCGAAATTGTCTGCATGAAAGGGCCCACCTCGAACGAAAACCATATGATGGTGGTGGTGGTGGTGGTGGTTGCATATGTTGATGATGAAGAAAGTGTTGGTGGTTTATAGGGAAGAGAGAAGTGCGGATTAGGGTTAGGGTTATGATTCGTGGGTGGTAAGAGGGTGAGAGAAGGAAGGGAGAAGTGGGGGTTAAGGTTTTGTGAGAGAGGAGGCAAAAGAAGACGGTGGTGGTTAGAGAAAGGAGGGAAATGTGAGTCAGGGTTCCCATTTGGGCTAATTTGTGGATCAGTTAACTGATGTGGTCCATGACCACCACAGGATCAATTAATTGATCCAAACCCTTGCGCGTTAAAACCTTGGTTTAACGGATCAGTAAGCATCGTCCTCGCCATCTCCTCTAAAGTTGTATTCTTTCCTTCCACAACACCATTTTGTTGAGGTGTTGTAGGGGCAGAGACTCACTCGATGCTCTCTACAAAAATCAATGAAACTTGAATTATCAAACTCAAAGTCACGGTCAGATCTTACCGCAACCAGTTGATGATTTAGCTGGTTCTATACCTGTTTTACTAATGCAACAAACTCGTTAAATATTTTATCATTTGAGTGTAAAAAGATAACTCAGGTAAACCTTGAAAAATCATCAACCATAACACAAACAAACTTGTGACCATTTCGACTTTGTACACATATGGGACCACATAAATCAATATGTACAAGTTCGAAAGCTCTGCTGGTACTCAACACTTTTTGGCTTAAAGGAGGATTTTACATGTTTCCCTTTCGCACATTAATTTTGAACAAACTTTATCAATATCGTACTTAATATTTGGAAGACCAATTACTAAGTAATGAGTTTTAAGTTTATTCAAAAGGTACTACCTCTCACTTTAGCTTACAAGAAACAATCAAACATTAGATTTAGGAACCCAAACTTTATTGAGTCCCTTTCCACAAATAGTTGACTCTAGTTGGTCCTTCCTCACCCAAAGCTGCTTAACATGCTTGATGTTTCTTTAACACTCTTCTTCCTAGTTGGACAATTAAAGATCTTATGTCCATTCATACCATAATGATAACATACATGCATGGCATTCGCAAGAACATACTTATCTCTTCAATTGCTCAATCCAAGTGGTTCCTGTAGGGTGCCAGTTGGTCCAGGTTCTCGATCTGCAATAACCAAGACCAGTGGTACCACTGTTACCTTCCATGTACGTAAGATTGTTCAAGTTATTCCTTGAATACAAGAGTTTGTTTGCATGCCTTTGACAATTTTGAAGCTTTTTGTCCTTGGTTTCAAGAACTTTTATCAGAAAAGCATTTTTCTCATTCATGGCTTTGAAATCCTTTTTTATTTCTCAAGATCAAATCCAAGTTTTGAAATCATGGAGTCATTTGGCATGTTGATAGCCACTTTTTTCTTTCTCTTATTCAATTGATTACTTTCATTATACAAATCACAGATTTTTCCTACTCATCAATCATCTTACTAACTTCAACACAAGGACCTACGGGGGAAACAGTTAGTTGGGCAATCTTGAGTGTGACAAACTCTTTATACAATTCTTCTGCATCATCAGCCACTAGTGGAAAAAACATCATCTGATCCGGTCAAAACAAGGGTTATTGATCCGTTTTTGGGCCGGAACGGATGGGCTAGCAGTAGTAAGGAAAACTCAACTGATCCGATTTTGAACCGGATCAGTTGAGGACTAACTGATTCGGTTATGCGCTAAAATCGGACCAGTTAAGTTGATTAACTGATCCGGTTTTACCACATAACCGGATCTGTTGAGGCACATTATAATTTTAAAAAAATATGACGCTGACTTGCATAATTAGAATTGCAGAATACAGAGAGGAAAACAGAGGCACAAAGTCATCTAATAACAGGTCAACAAACAATGAGGTGTCATCCATACTTCAACACAACAAATTAGGAAGACTATCCACATTAATGTGTGGAATGACATATGGCAAAAATGCCCATCAACAAGCACAGTGCTAACTAATTTCACATGCATCACCAAAGTAGATCTTGACTGAAAAAAATTAAAACAGAAAAAAACTAAAGGTGGTCATTACATGCATCCTTAAAGTATTGCGAACATTAGCCCAAAATGCAAGCTCCTCCTCATGCTTCAACTTCTTTGGATCTACTTCTTGTAATTGAGATATAAGCGACCATATCTTCTGAAATCCTGTTAGGTGTCTCTAGAACGTGTCTTAAATACGTGCGCCAAGATATTCTGCAAGATTTATGACATTTGAGGCTGCATACTGCGGAGATTTCTACCAGACTCAGAAAAAGCAAGTTAGGCATGACTTCTACCTCCAATACTGCCCACTGAAATGCATAAATAACAAGAACAAAGCAAGAGTTAAATGGCCCAAGTACAAATGTCACAGAAAGAAGAAGATGAATCAAGCATATGAACAGCGAATTAAGAAGATTTGTAGATTTTCAGGTTTGTATTTGGTCATAGAGATACTAGAATATGACATAAAGAACTGAAACTGCTCTCAGGCCTTCTATTCCCTTTTAACATTCATATTAGTAGAAAATCGGTAGACATTCAATATGTGCTTATATGCGGAATAACTAATAGCATGATCATCCTACTGATAATATCCTATAATACAAAACATATTGAGACATGAGAATATCCAAAAATGAAGACAAAAGCTTATGAGACCACTTAAAATAGGTGAATGATCTCATTTACTGATACCACACCACCTAACTTATAAATCATGATGACAAAAATTCTAGCGACATTGAGCAAGTTATAAATGACTGAGTGACCAGTATAGCCATGAATATAGGAAAAGTATAAGTGAGCCTCGGAAACTCAAACATAGGACATGAGGAATTATTTCATAACCTGGAATATGAAGAGCCAACATGAAATCCCACAAAGAATAACTTAAACAAGTTAACAGAAAAACAAGAGGGGACCAAAGTGCACAGAGACATAACCCAAACACAATATCCATTTCAGGCGTCATAACTCATATATGTGTCGTACATAGGTAAGGCAAGAGATGCGGAATCTACAAAATAGAGATGGTTGATATGATTCTTAAGGCCAAGATCATGACTTAATCTTAAGAAAGCAACAAGTACATGACTACATGTAAACTATTATGGGTTTTGAGAGTATGATTTATAAATTACAAGTAAAAAATGACAAAGACAGTGACATTAGGGAAGTTCCTCCAGATTATATGAGAAGTCAGGCCAGAATTAACCAGTCATAGAGTAAATCTAAGACTTATTAATACTAGAGTGGAAACTATCACCCACCCATTTAATAAATCAAAAACAATTAAGTATTACCAAAAGCTTATGAAATTTCACATACACGACCCAATACAGTGCATATATCAACAAAAAATGATATCGTTTTGAATCTTAACAAAACATACACCTAAAGTGATGACAAATTACTAAATTGGGGGGATACACATATCTAGAATATACTATAGCAAAATATTACTAATAAAAGACAAAAGTAAATGAAAAACCAACTTAAAGAATAAACTTAGCTTCCCATAACTACGGCATCATTAACAAGAGTAATTGAGGTACTGACGTCTCACAGAAGGTAACTCACATTGGACCCTCCACCAAACAGCAGTAGGTGCTCGAATGTGATAAAGAAATCATATGAAATCACAACTAGGTAGCTTGGAAAGCGCACATGCTAAAGAAATCATATGAAATCACAACGAGTGAGAGTCTCATTGTGGAAGCAGGTAAAGGCCTCATTAGTGGAATTGGAGCAATAGTATATGGTATGGCAGTAGATACAGGCAACAGAATGGATCAACACTTCTAACTGGGTGCCTTTGTTGAATATAGAACACAGAGCCAATTTCTTAACTTAAGAGAGAAAATAAGTAAGTCGAAGAGATGATTCAACTAGAAATATGTGTCTGACATGAGAGTTGAGATATAAAACAACTGCAAATTTAGGTTGAACAATTCAAGAAAAGGAGCAAATAGGGAAACAACTTTAAGCACTGCCAGTTACCAAAGCCACATCAAGCATACCCACAAAAAACACACATATGAAACAAAACAAGATAATTATGCATGAATGAGAAACAAACAGCAATAGAACAAATGACATTCATGTTTAGCAATAATTCATCTAAGGATTAATTATGCTATTTTGACTTTCTTTTTTCAGATGGAGACTTCAAATAAAGTATGCATCCATATTCAGCTCTCAGCTTTATTTATCCATATTCAAATAAAGATGGAGATTCAAATAAAGAAGCAAGATAATATTTTGCTCAAAGACTTCATGAAAACTCTAACAACTAGTAGTAGGATTTTAAAACTCAAACCTAGAGATCCATCAGATTTCCAAACCATACGCATCATTATTTTTGGGGATATATGCGCTTCAGCTAAAATATAATCCTGGTATAGAATTCCACATGCTTGAAGTAGAAATATATAATATCAGGCCTTAATTGGGGATCAAAGATAATGTTCTCCTTCATTGATTGACAATATATCATCTAGGTTTCTTTGAAGAAACCACCCTCCTGAATATGCAACCCACGAGCATCCAAGTGGAGATGCCAGTTCATAAGTTTCCCACATCCATCAGGCATACCTTCCATTTGACTTTCTTCTGCAACCAATTGCTCTATAAATGTTGTATCCTTTTCAAAAAGAGAAAAATGTTATATGTAACTGCAATTTTCTTTTCTTTTTACACTTGGAAGTAACATAAATTTGATCAACATCAGTAGCAAGGTAATGTTGCCATATGCAAGAGGTGCAAAAACTGTACACATATGAGCTAAAAAAACATAAACCCATTGAAGAAGCTTTAAATCAGGCCATTAACAATAATGCACACTTAATCAAACCTAAAAAAATTCAACAATTGAAAGCAAAACAAAATTTTAAGCAAATCCCCAAAAACAACCACAATTAACAAACTAATACAAGCCTAGATCCAAATAAACAATGAAATCCAAACTCATGTCAAATTCCACATCAAATGAACAATGAACAACACGGAACTCTAAATGAAAAACAAAAACAGAAAATCGTAACTATTCGATAAAATTACTTCAAATAACCAGCAAACTTTGATTCCCGCAAAATCGCACCAAACAATTTCAAGTTTCTAAAACCCTAATTCCTTCAAAAAAAAGATCGAAAGCAAATGAAAAAATGAAATAATTACAAACCACAGCTGTTGTGGCGTACGCGGAGGAAACTCAGATAAATTGGAATTGGAATTCGTCGCTTTATGAAACCCTAGCTGCGAATGGAGTTCTAAAGTTGGATCAGTTGGCTCTTGATTCGGTGTGGAAAATCATTAAAGATGAGCTTAAGAAGCTGGATGAGAAGTGAGCTTTTCGTTACTTATAAATTTCAATTTCTGCGGAGTTGAATTGGAATTTATGGTAGTGACTGGTGGTGGGATCTCGTGTTTTTTGTGAACTGATCTCGCATGATGGAAATGGTTGTTTAGATCAAAGTAAGGGGCTGGAGAAAGTCGAGAGGTAAGAGGCAAGAGGGAAGAGGGAAGAAAGATCAGAGAGGGAAATAATGGGCCTCGTGAGGTTTGGGCTGTAAATAATGGATGTGTAACTGATCCGGTTGGGCTCAAAACAGGATCAGTTTTTGTAAACTGATCCATTTTTGAGCCCAACCGGATCAGTCTAATTTTCGAGGACAAAATTATGGAATTAACCGATCTGGTTTTAGGAGAACCATATCTGTTTTCTTGTGTCATTTAAGGTTTTTTCCACTAGTGAACCAAAAGAATAACAACATGCAGTAAATTAGACTTGCTTGCTTAGAGTGTTTTCCTTACTCTTATGAGCAACACAATTTGGGGGATCATCTGAATTAAAAACATCATGCAGAGGGGGAATAGTTAAATTTTCTTCATTATCACTAGGAGTATCCTCATCCTTTTATAGCAACGAGAACTTAGTTGTTTCCAACTCGACTTTGCACTTGTCAAGTGCAACTTCAAGCTCAACCACTTGATATTTTAACTCAATACACACTTGTTCTAAGTAATCACAACTAGCAATTGCAATATCGCATTTGTTGTGACCTAAAAATAAAGGGTTGGTATTGAGACACGTGGGCCAATCAGGAACGTCCACGTGTCCCAGAGAGGGAAAGAAAATTGGACAGCTTTCTAAAGGGTTTCCTTCAGATGCGATAAAAGCCCACTTTTGGCCTAAAAGGAATAAATCAGAGCCCGATTCCCAAAAAACGGCTGCATATGATTGGCTGATGTTCGCCTCCCAATCATTGTCTGCCACATGTCACAATCTGATTGCCTAGCCAATCAGGTGCCCTAATTTTAGGGTGACATCAAATGGACGCTTTCAGATCCCAAACACTATAAATAGCCACCATAAAATCAGGTAAAGTGGGCAGCACATCGAACAGTGTGCCATTACTCTACTAAAATATTCTCTGTCACTCTCTCTCTATCTCTACTCTCCTTTTCCATACCTGATATATGACATAAGTTTCGGAGGGGGAACCACCACCCAAACCTCCCGGGTTGGTTCCTTTTTCTGCAGGTTCGGGAACGGAGCTCAGGTCCGAATTGCATAATTCAAGAATCGTTGCACAAGTCTCCAAAGAAGAACATCTTGAAGGATTGAAGTTGCTTATCGGACAAGTAGACTAAACATTTGGCGCCGTCTATGGGGAGACACAATGATGACTGATTGACACTCGTCCAATGTGGCTAGAAACCGCAGTTTTCAAATCCGAGTAGAGGATACAGTAGATGCTGAGTGACCACCAAGAGGAAAGGACAGATCTCCGTCCATTATCCATATTCCCGGTCAGAGTCAAGTACTTGTCATCCAGGAAAATATTGAACGTCTGGTGACTGCTGCTTATCTAGAAAATGTTTTGAATGACTTCCAGACCAAGATGACAGTAGTCGTCCGGGAAAATTTTTAAAAAAAATATAATGTTTCTCCAAGTAAACCCAGAACCTGTTGTTAATAATCGAGCCCCTCTTCGAGGACACTCTCAAGAGAACCGTCCAGGTCCTAGTCGACCTGCACGTCAAGAAGCCTCTAGGAGGATAGCTATAGGAAAACAACTAGAGGACAGTGAATAGCGAAGGAAGATGGACTGGAATATGGTGGTTAGGACCCAGGATATTGTTCGTCCAAATGGACATAGGATGAAAACATACGCTATGGAATACTTGGAAGCAAAGAAAGTTGATGAGTTACAACGGTCGGTCTCAGGGTCTACACTGTACTTAAGAGATCCCCCTTTGAGGTTACCTTCCCGGACAGAAGGAAAAAGTTTGGGTCCTTCTCTTCTTCGTCCAAGACAAGAGAAAACCGTGGTGCAACCGATAATTTATAGGCGCACAGCCCCAGCAAACACGTCATCTAATCCCGTGTTGAAGGAGTATCGTAAGGAGTTCATACCCATTGAGGGACAGCTGGGAGCCCTCCGGATCAATTGGCCAACCCCTTTCTCGGCCAGGATCATGGAGGCACCACCTTCCCAAAGGTTGAACTCCCTACCACAGAGCCATTCGATGGAACAACTGAACCAGATGATCATCTCTCCACTAATAAGCACCAGATTTATGTCCAAGAAGTAGATGATGCTAATTGGTGCAAGAATTTCCCGGCTACACTAAAGGGAGTAGCTCATATGTGGTTTAACAATCTCCCCCTACACTAGTGGAAAAAACCCGTCTGATGCGGTCAAAACCGGGCTTACTGATGCGGTTTTGGTCCGCATCAGATGGGCTCGCAACAGCTAACAAAAAAACTGATGCGGTTAAAAACCGCATCAGTATGGTGAGAATATGATGCGGTTTTCAAGAATGACCGCATCAGATTCTGTGTTTTTTGAAAAAAAAAAGTTGCAGCAAAATCGAAACAAAACAGCAACCAAAAATAAGGAAATACAGCATCGAAAATCCAACACAGCAACGAAAATCCAGCGAAACAAAACAATTCAATTCCAACAATCGCAATTCATAACTCCAACAAATTTATACAAACGAATTTAAACTAAAAAAATAGCATACTGAAATTACAAAACATAAATTATATAAATTACATAAATGAAAAACATAAAGTAATTAACCAAAATCTAAAATTACTGAGCATAAACTAATTAACAGAAAAATAAGAAACGAAAAACGAGAATTAAACGAAATTAAACCTAGGTCTAGAATAATTTGAAATTACATGATAATAATCACCACAAAAATTAACAAAATCAACTAAAAAACGAAAAAAAACCCACTTATTGCGTGTGTGGATGGTGGTCGGCGTTTCGACGGTTACTAGATCTGGGCGTCGTTGAAGTCGAAACCAAGGTTTAAGAAAACTAGGACGCGGTCGTTGTTGGCGTTGGCGGTGTGTGGTTAGCGTTTCGTGGAGGATGTGGCTTCGTGTTGGCGTTGGCGTTGACGTTGGCGGTGGCGTTTGAGAACGACAGAGGAGAGAGGAGGATGTGTGGTGGTGGTGTTTGAGTAAGGAGAAAACAAGAGAACAAGAGAACGAGAGAGGAGAGTGAAGAGACGACGAGGAATTGCCGAAGATGACGAAGAAACGAAGTGAGAGGAGAGGAGAGAATGAAAGAGGAAGTGAGATTGGGAGTTTGAGAGAGGGAGGAGGGTGGGTGGCTGGGATTAGGGTTTCTTAAGAGAGGAGAGAGGGAAGAGGGTGGGTGGGAGTCTGGGAAGAGGATGAAAGAAGACTGAAATGGGATAAAAAAGCCACGCGTTTTTTTTATACGAGGAAATGGGCCACACAAAATTAAAACTGGGCCACGTTTTTTGGGCGATTTTGTTGAGCGAAAATTTTACTGATTTTACTGAGGCGGTCCAATAAACCGCATCAAATTTTTTAAAAACCGCAGCGGTTTTTTTAATCTGATGCGGTCCTGTTGTGGACCGCATCAGATTTTTCTGCCAACTTTCCTTCTCATTTTTTGGTTGCTTTTCGAATGCGGTTTTACAAAAACCAAATCTATTACTAAGTGACATATAAGGTTTTTTCCATTAGTGCTAGTTCAGTCAACAATTTCACTGAACTAAGTTATCTATTCACCAATCACTTTATAGCCAATCGGCAAGAGCAAAAGACAAGTATGCATTTGGGCAAGGTCATCCAAGGACCAAAAGAAGCCCTTCGAAGTTTTGTCAAGATATTTAATCTAGAAGCTTTGCAAATTCAAGACCTTAATGCTGGTGTGGCCTTTGACGCCTTCATTAGAGGGCTACATCCAGGAAGTTTTAAGTTTGATCTTGTTAAGAAGAAAATCACCACTCTTACAGAAGCCCTGAAAGAGGCTGAAGCATTCATACATGCCACTGAAGTATGTGCTGAGGCTAAACACCCTGAGTCCAAGAAGCCTGAAGAGGTGGTTCAGCCAAAAAAGAACAACCCTAAGAAGGTTAAGACTTGGCCAATAACCTCCACAACTACTTCGTCCAGGCGAGGAAAGAGAAAAGAATAAGAATCTTCAGCTGATCCCATAGAATTTAGCAAGGCTCAATACTCCATTCTTATGGAGATAAATGATCAATATGAGCTTAAGGCTATGGCTGAGATGAAGACTCCTTACAGGAACAGAGACAATAGCAAGTATTTTCATTTCCACAAGGACTGTGGTCATGAGATGAATGGATGTAAGCACCTTAAGAGGGCCTTGGAGGATTTAGCTCGTCGAGGGAAGATGAATTCATACTTGCCTCGGGGGGAGAAAGTTTTAAAAGAAGGACGACCGTCAAAGTAAGAAAAAAGGAAGTGAAAGCACTGATGAAGATGTGGTCTTAGTCATCTCAGGTGGGTTTGCAGCCGGAGGACCAACCAATCGGGGGAACAAAAACTATCTCCGGGAGCTCGGCCAAATTTTGTTAACTGATCAGACAAAGGCCGAACCCTTCCCAAAGATAGTAGTCAGTTAGAAAGATCGAGGGAAGCTGAGGACTCCTCATGATGACCCCTTGGTTGTGGAAATGAAGATAGGAAACCTAAGGGTAAGAAGAATTTTGATAGACACTGGAAGTTCGACATATATCATCAGTGCAGATTGCTTGTCCAAGTTAAAGTTTGATGAGAAAAACTTGGTCCCTGTCCACCACCCAATCATCGGGTTTTGGAGGAGGAGTTGACCATCCTATGGGGACGGTTACTTTGCCTGTCCGAGTAGGAGAGAAGGATGTCTCCCAGACTTTGTTCATCAAGTTCCTGGTTGTCCAAGACTTGACAACTTACAATGTCATTCTTGGACGACCAACTCTAAACCATGTTAAGGCAGTGATAGTTACTCATCTCATGCTCATGAAGTTTGAAGGTGACAGTGGCCAAATTGGAACCTTGTATGGAGATCAGCAGGCGGCCAGAAAATATTATCTAACGACTTTAAAACCATCATCGTTGCTAGCGAAGGGAAAACAGTCGAAATGGTGAAAGATCAGGTAGCCTCGTTGAGAATGACCATTGAGAATCCTCAGATGCAGGTTGCTCCCTCAACAAGAACGTTCGAAATCCTTCCCAACAAGAAAAGAAAGAAAGTATTTTTCCCGTCAAAGAAGAACCTCCCTCGTCTGAAGAGGTGATGACCATCATGGGCTTGTCACTTGAGCGTCCAAAGCCCGTTGAGGCCCCAGAGGACATGTAACACCCCGTAATTTTCACCCTTTATTTTTGGTGTTTGTTTACATTAAAATGATATTTTTCGTAAAAATAAATAATTTATTATTTAGATTATTTTGGAACATGTTGTGAAAATGTGTATATATTTTTATATGTTGTGATATATTTATATATATTTATTTTAAGTTGTTAGTTAATTGTTTTAAAGATTATATTAGTTTCGCTATTTATTTAGGCGTTTAGGATGCGGTGTTGTCGCGTAACGTTTTTGTAACGTTGATGGACCGACTTGGGATGATGAAATGGTACATCACGTGTGGCGTATTATGCTGGCCGAAAATCAGCAATTATGGAGTGGAGGATGAAGAGTTTTGGTGCTTATTAAGCTAACATTTGGATCTCTTGTAACCCCCTATCTATTTCCCCATTAACCCACCTTTATAATCACCCTTTAAACCATTGCTTAATGAGGTTATTAATCAGGTTTTTGCTGCATTCTAACCCCCATTTTCGCCCAACCCTTAGAGAGGAAGAGAAAGAGTTCTTCTCTCTTCTCGGATTTTCGTCCATTTTTTGTACACCTATTTTGTTTGCATCATATCTCCTTCGTTTTTTATCCGAATTGAACGTGTGAGTAGTCAAAATCCATCTACTCGGAAAGATCTTGCTCGTGGTATAATTTGTTTTTGAAGAAAGGGAAAGACGCGACTGCAGTTTTTGTTTCAATCAGACGAGTCATCCGGTTATTGTTCCCTGTCACACCTTCACGAAATTAACCATATCCGGAGATCTAACCGTTGGATCATTCTCAAATTTGAACAGCACGTTGATACCATCTTGATCTTCACTTTGATTGGAGAGATTGTGAATTCGATCTTTCAATCGCCAGAAATCCTGGTCGGACCAGAACAACACGAAATGAGATTTTTCAACGTTCAAGAAGAAAACGCCTAGTGACTTGTTGCTACAATTATCGTTCGTTGTGCTTTGGGGTTAGAAGAGGAATTGGATTATATGCATAACTCTTAACTATCTTTTTAGACTCAGCTCTCCTCCCGACGTTCCAGGTAACTAGTAGTTATCTTAGAACGATAGAGATTTGAGTATTTTTCGGTATTAGATTATTACGCGAGGAATTGTTTAAAATACTTTTTAATGAAATTATTGATGAAATTTGATGTGAATATACTTGATGCATGATGTATGAATATTGTATACAGAAAAATAATTTTCGTCTGAGTTTTGTATTTATTTGATTTATTTGGTATTTTGTGTGTTTTTGGCTTATTTGCTAAATAATTATTGAACAAATGTTAAAATTGCTGAAATTAATTTTAGTGAATCATGTTATATGTGTAGTATGTATTTCATGGCTTGGAATAATTTTTTCCTACTATTTACAGGTTTATTTAATTGGTTTATCTGTATTTGCATCCTCGTGTCTGTCAGTATATAAATCGTGAAAATTATTTCTGGAGGCTGAAAAATTCATTTCTTTGTATATTATGTATTAACGTGATTTTATTCATGTTATGTAAATTTTTAGTAATTTTTGGGAGTTTATTTGTATTTTTAATTATTATATTGGCTTTATTGGGTATTCTGTAAATTAATGTTTAAAAATACTTTTAGAGTCCGAAAATTATAAATAAAAATTATACCAAGTCAGTATAGCCATAAGGGTCGTATGATAATTTTTGTGTTATTTTACTGATTGTATTTATTAGTTTCTTAATTATTATTGGGTTTTTGTTGTGAATTTGAGGATATTCTTTTAAATTATTTAAGAGCTTGTTAATCAGAAATAATTTATGATCTTTTATATTCTTGGATACTGGTGTTTAGTAAGTTGCTGTAAGTATTATTGGGTATCATTATGTTTATGTTAATTTATGTAAAAATGATTAATTGTGTACTATTCATTTATTTAATAAGTCTTGGAGTTAATTGGTGATGCATTTTTGATTGAACTGTTAGTGCTATAAAAACTATTTCATTATTATTGTTGATGCTTAGTGATGTTCAAAATATTGTGGTTGAAGATATTTGTTGTAAGTTTATAAGTTACTACTTTGAGGATTTTTTTTGAAGAATTACTTTTGATGAATTATGGGTATAAGGTCGGGTGGCATCCTTTTTGACGAATATTTTTGAGCTGAATGATACTTTGATGATATTTATGAATTATGATTTTATTTTTGAGATAAGAACATCCGGTGGGATAGATGTAGTCCCCGGTGAAGAACATGCCAACCACCTGGTTTGCAATCTAGGGGTACACCTGGGTTAATTGTTGTCGTCCGAGAGGTCAGGGAGTTCTGCGTGTTCTACCCTGCATCGGGAGTTTGGCCATTCTTAGACACAGGCAGTGGGGAACATAAGCCCATAGACTGACCTGGTGATTGCGATCTGACAAACCTTAGGAAGTGAATTGCGATTCACTAGCGTTCGGTTTCTGACTCAATCACTTGTTTTACCTATACTTTTATTTTTATAAAAGTACTCTTGAGATGATTTATTTATTTTTATCCAATTCACTTGCTATTTATTATTCAATTGCGTTACTTGTGAGTTATATGAAAGTGGATGCATATTGTAGTTGACTTGACTTTATTCTTTCCTTTCTTACTAATCTATGTCTGAAATAGACTTTGATTTCTTTTGTTCTGAGAGAACTGCTAGTTACTCCCCACTGATTGTGGATGTTTGTTGATATATTTTGCAGGTGATGTTGATGGGAATCTTCTTTGGTTTTGGGCTCGGGTTGAGATGTGAGCATTAAAATGTTAGATGTTTTCGGCCTAGAGTTTTAGTTAGTTGAAGAGTTAGTTTTATGTTTTGGATATTACTTTAATTAATTTAATTTATTTATACTATTTACTTATGTTGGTTTATCACTTAGTTATTAAAACACATTTCTTGTAGTAGTGACATTCCCAGAAGACGATGTTTCCGCCATCGTCCTATTAATACTATTATTATTTCTTTCTTTTTCCGCTTTGAAATTCTGGGGTGTTACAGTTGGTATCAGAACAAAACGCTCCTAAACTCTGAAAAAGAGTTGCTAATGATTCTTTAGGATTATTAGTTAGCCATAGGATATAAAATTTGTTTAGAATTAAGTTTAGTTGTTTCACTATAATGAGAGTGTTATGGGTAGAGTAAGTAAAGGGAAGCCTTATGGGAATGTGGTGTGCTTTCATGCTTATGGAGCATATGTTATATGTATAGTTACTTGTATTATTGGTGGAATTAGTCTACCAAGTTTGCTAATCTTATTTGCAGGGTCTCTTACATGTAATTTATTTTCTCTTTTATCAGAGTGCGCAGCGAAAGCGAAGTAATTTATAGCCTTCTTGGTTTAGTTGTGTTTAATTTGTTTTGTGTTTTGCAATTTAGAAATAAGCTTTAATTTTATTTTAATATAGTCATGTGTGTTGCATTACATTTATTTTATTTGATGGTTGCTTGATAGTATATGTTATTATGTACGACGGTATATATTTTCTGTTCTTTTTCAATTAAGTGTTCTTTTTATGTGAGTATTACGTATCTGTTTTATTATTTACAAAACTTTCTAGTTTGAATTTATATTCCAAATTATATTTTAGATCTTTGAACTTAATAAAAATACATATGTTAGAGTTATTTTTTGACTTTCAAATTTTGTTATTGTTAATATTTTGACATACTCTTTTTAAAAACGTTTAATTTCAATTGTCTTCAAATTTCTCTTACCGTTTTTGACCATCTATATTTATAAATATTTTCCTTTTAATATTTTTATTTTTCATGCTAATCCTTGTTTAGCCTTTAATTATGGTAATAAGTTTTGTAGTCTTTGAAAATAAAAGTACTTTAATGAGTTGTCTTGGTGTTAGATTGAAATGTAGATGCAAACTATGTTGTTTTAAAGGTTAGCATTCAACAACTTTTATTTTACTTACTAATTAACTTTTCTTATTAGCATTTTTTTTTTCAAAGTGCGTGAAAGAATCTCATTTACTATTTGTTGTTTCTTGTGTAAATATTTAGTGCTTTCTCATTTCATAGCAAAATTTTGGTTGTTTTCAATGCTTCTTATTTAATTCTTTGGTTTTGACTGGTCTGTTTTATATTCTTTGAAAACAAAATTTATATACTCAGTCTAAATTTTAAACTTGTTTGACTTGATATTAAGTCATAATGGGTGATTCCTTTGACTTGTATGTCAATTTGATAAGGCTAAATTTTAAACTTGTTTGAGTTGATATTGAGTCATAATGGGTGATTCCTTTGACTTGTATGTCAATTTGATAAGTTGAGACATTTTATCTGTTTTGATTTAATTTCCTTTTTCAGTTGATATTAAGTTTATATTGGGTGATTCCAGTAAACTCTAATGTTGATTTGATAAGTTGGCTTTCAAATATTGTTTTGTTGATACTAGATTGCAATGGGTGGTTCCATGCACATTTGTGTCGACTTAACAAATTTTATAATTGTTGTTAATAATTTATTACTTTATCGCCTATTTATTATTAGTGTTTCCTCATTGTGAAATTTATTTTAAAGATTTCAATTTCTTTTGTGAACTTTAAATTTTCATATATATGTTTAGGAGGCGTACGCTCTTATAACATATGTCATGACTTGTGTTCGTAAGTGCTATTTTAATAAAGCAGCTAGCTACTCTTTATTAAAGTGTTCTTATCTCTTTAAGTGGAGTATAAGCCCGTGTGGTTACCTCTATTTAAATTGGTTTGCATATCTATTTACGAACTTTTTCTTCTTCGTTTCATTTCTAAAAATCTTTATGTATGGTCGGATTTATACTTTTATAATTTTACGTAAATATTTATTCCTACTTCTATTGCAAAATTACATATAGTTTATTGTGCAAACGTTTTTACCTTAAACTTTCTCTTGTCTTTGCTTCTTTCACATTTTATAAAATGATTGTTGTTACCGTGCTTATACAACTCTTTTGGTCTACCAAAATAAAACATATATTATTTGAGTTATCAAAATTTATATCTGCAAAGTTGTTTAGTTAACTAAAATCCATCGAATTCTGTTTTCTTAATGTTCTTTATCTAGAGTATTTTCTTTTGTCTCTTGGTTGTTTTGAAGTTTCGAGGACGAAACTCTTTTAAGGGGCAGTGATTGTAACACCCCGTAATTTTCACCCTTTATTTTTGGTGTTTGTTTACATTAAAATGATATTTTTCGTAAAAATAAATAATTTATTATTTAGATTATTTTGGAACATGTTGTGAAAATGTCTATATATTTTTATATGTTGTGATATATTTATATATATTTATTTTAAGTTGTTAGTTAATTGTTTTAAAGATTATATTAGTTTCGTTATTTATTTAGGCATTTAAGATGCGGTGTTGTCGCGTAACGTTTTTGTAACGTTGATGGACCGACTTGGGATGATGAAATGGTACATCACGTGTGGCGTATCATGCTGGCCGAAAATCAGCAATTATGGAGTGGAGGATGAAGAGTTTTGGTGCTTATTAACCTAACCTTTGGATCTCTTGTAACCCCCTATCTATTTCCCCATTAACCCACCTTTATAATCACCCTTTAAACCATTGCTTAATGAGGTTATTAATTAGGTTTTTGCTGCATTCTAACCCCCATTTTCGCCCAACCCTTAGAGAGGAAGAGAAAGAGTTATTCTCTCTTCTCGGATTTTCGTCCATTTTTTGTACACCTATTTTGTTTGCATCATATCTCCTTCGTTTCTTATCCGAATTGAACGTGTGAGTAGTCAAAATCCATCTACTCGTAAAGATCTTGCTCGTGGTACAATTTGTTTTTGAATAAATGGAAAGACACGACTGCAGTTTTCGTTTCAATCAGACGAGTCATCCTGTTTTTGTTCCCTGTCACACCTTCACGAAATTAACCATATCCGGAGATCTAACCGTTGGATCATTCTCAAATTTGAACAGCACGTTGATACCGTCTTGATTTTCACTTTGACTAGAGAGATTGTGAATCTGATCTTTCAATCGCCAGAAATCGTGGTCGGACCAGAACAGCACGAAATTAGATTTTTCAACGTTCAAGAAGAAAACGCCTAGTGACTTGTTGCTACAATTATCGTTCGTTGTGCTTTGGGGTTAGAAGAGGAATTGGATTGTATGCGTAACTCTTAACTATCTTTTTAGACTCAGCTCTCCTCCCGACGTTCCAGGTAACTAGTAGTTATCTTAGAACAATAGAGATTAGAGTATTTTTCGGTATTAGATTATTACGCTAGGAATTGTTTAAAATACTTTTTGAATGAAATTATTGATGAAATTTGATGTGAATATACTTGATGCATGATGTATAAATATTGTATATAGAAAAATAATTTTCGTTTGAGTTTTAGTATTTATTTGATTTATTTGGTATTTTGTGCGTTTTTGGCTTATTTGCTAAATAATTATTGAACGAATGTTAAAATTTTTGAAATTATTTTTAGTGAATCATGTTATATGTGTAGTATGTATTTCATGCCTTGGAATAGTTTTTTCCTACTATTTACAGGTTTATTTAATTGGTTTATCTATTTTTTCATTTTCGTGTCTGTCAGTATATAAATCGGGAAAATTATTTGTGGAGGCCGAAAAATTCATTTCTTTATATATTATGTATTAACGAGATTTTATTCATGTTATGCAAATTTTTAGTAATTGTTGAGAGTTTATTTGTATTTTTAGTTATTATATTGGCTTTATTGGGTATTCTGTAAATTAATGTTTAAAAATACTTTTAGAGTCCGAAAATTATAAATAAAAATTGTACCAAGTCAGTATAGACATAAAGGTCGTATGAGAATTTTTGTGTTATTTTACTGCTTGTATTTATTAGTTTCTTAATTATTATTGGGTTTTTGTTGTGAATTTGAGGATATTCTTTTAAATTATTTAAGAGCTTGTTAATCAGAAATAATTTATGATCTTTTATATTCTTGGATGCTGGTGTTTAGTAAGTTGCTGTAAGTATTATTGGGTATCATTATGTTTATGTTGATTTATGTAAAAATGATTAATTGTGTACTATTCATTTATTTAATAAGTCTTGGAGTTAATTGGTGATGCATTTTTGATTGAACTGTTAGTGCTGTAAAAACTATTTCATTATTATTCTTGATGCTTAGTGATGTTCAAAGTATTGTGGTTGAAGATATTTGTTGTAAGTTTATAAGTTACTACTTTGAGGATTTTTTTTGAAGAATAACTTTTCATGAATTATGGGTATAAGGTCGGGTGGCATCCCTTTTGACGAATATTTTTGAGCTGAATGATACTTTGATGATATTTATGAATTATGATTTTATTTTTGAGATAAGAAAATCCGGTGGGATAGATGTTGTCCCCGGTGAAGAACATGCCAACCACCTGGTTTGCGAACTGGGGGTACACGTGGGTTAATTGTTGTCGTCCGAGAGGTCAGGGAGTTCTGCGTGTTCTACCCTGCATCGGGAGTTTGGCCATTCTTAGACATGGGCAGTGGGGAACGTAAGCCCATAGACTGACCTGGAGATGGCGGTCTGACAAACCTTAGGAAGTGAATTGCAATTCACTAGCGTTCGGTTTCTGACTCAATCACTTGTTTTACCTATACTTTTATTTTTATAAAAGTACTCTTGAGATGATTTATTTATTTTTATCCAATTCACTTGCTATTTATTATTCATTTGCGTTACTTGTGAGTTATATGAAAGTGGATGCATATTGTAGTTGACTTGACTTTATTCTTTCCTTTCTTACTAATCTATGTCTGAAATAGACTTTGATTTCTTTTGTTCTGGGAGAACTGCTAGTTACTCCCCACTGATTGTGGATGTTTGTTGATATATTTTGCAGGTGATGTTGATGGGAATCTTCTTTGGTTTTGGGCTCGGGTTGAGATGTGAGCATTAAAATGTTAGATGTTTTAGGCCTAGACTTTTAGTTAGTTGAAGAGTTAGATTTATGTTTTGGATATTACTCTAATTAATTTAATTTATTTATACTATTTACTTATGTTGGTTTATCACTTAGTTATTTAAACGCATTTCTTGTAGTAGTGACATTCCCAGAAGACGATGTTTCCGCCATCGTTCTATTAATACTATTATTATTTCTTTCTTTTTCCACTTTGAAATTCTGGGGTGTTACAGGACATATGCTTAGATGATGCTCGTCCAGAAAGAACCCTGAAGATTGGATCTTCTCTCACCCCTGAGTTTAGGGGCATTTTGATAAATCTACTCAAAGAATTCCAAGATGTGTTTTCCTATAGTGTTGAAGAGATGCCTGTAATTGATCCAGAGATAGTCGTCCACCGACTGAATGCTGACCCAAGTCTGAAACGAGTTCGTCAGAAGAAAAGACATCTAGGGACGGGCAAAAATTAGGCGGTGGACCAAGAAGTACAGAGATTGTTGGAAGCCTGGTTCATAAGAGAGACTCATTATCTAGAATGGATAGCCAACGTGGTCATGGTGCTAAAGCCCAATGGCACCTAGAGGATATGTGTGGATTACACTGATGTCAACAAGGCCTGTCCTAAGGACAGTTCCCCTTTGCCTAAGTTGGATCAGTTGGTTGATTCACAACTGGCCATGCTTTGTTAAGCTTCATGAACGCCTATTCCGGGTTCCATAAAATTCCCATGTGGCCAGATGACCAGGACAAAACATCCTTCACTATAGAGAAAGGATTGTATGGCTGGCTGACGATGCCTTTTGGCCTCAGGAATGCCTCGGCCACCTTCCAAAGATTGATTAATACAGTTTTCCAGCCACAATTGGGAAGGAACATGGAGGCTTACATAGGTGATATAATAGTAAAGAGTCAGTAAGAAAAAGACCATATTGGTGATCTACGGGAGACCTTTGAGACTCTTAGGAAGTACAAGCTAAAGTTAAATCCCAAAAAAATGTGTCTTTGGAGTTTTGACCGGGAAGTTCTTGGGATCCCTAGTAGATGAGCGGGGAATAGAAGCAAATCCTGAAAAGATTCAAGCCATCCTAGACATGAAGTCCCCGTCCAATATTAAGGAAGTGCAGCGTCTGACTGGCTGCCTGGCGGCTCTTGGGCGCTTCCTTTGTAAGTCAGGTGATAAATATCATCATTTTTTCGCTACAATCAAGAAGAAAGATAAGTTTAAATGGACAGTAGAAGCTAAGCAAGTACTTCAGCAAGTCAAGGATTACCTTCGTCAGTTGCCTAGGTTGGTCAGTCCAGCCGAGGGGGAAAAATTGCCTTTTTACTTAGCTGTATCTCCTCAGGCTGTGAGTGATAATCTACCGGTCGAAAGAGATTCAGTTCAAATCCCAATAAACTTTGTGAGTCATGTGCTCAAGGATGCAGAATGTAGATACACCACGGTCGAGAAGTTTGGATTGGCACTGGTCATGGCCAGCCGGAAGTTTAGACCTTATTTCTTGGTCACAACATATTAGTCTATACTGACCAACCATTGAAACAAGTTTTACAAAAAATGGAGGCTGCTAGACGAATGCTGAAGTGGGCCGTTGAGTTAAACATGTTTGACATTACCTTTGAGCCAAGGAAGGCAGTAAAATGCCAGGCCTTAGCAGATTTTATAGTTGAGCTTACTCGGCCAACCATAGATCCAATAACCGATCCGGCTGAAGGCAGACTGGACGCTCATGCTAGACGGATCGTCGACTATCAATGGATGTGGGGCAGGAATCATTTGTCAGTCTCCAGAAGGGGATAAGTTTGAATATGCATTAAGGTTCCAGTTCCAGGCGTCCAACAATGAAGTTGAGTATGAGGCCCTGCTGGCTGGGATCAAGATGTGCAAAGCGGCTGGGGCTTTAGAGATTGAGGCCAAATCAGACTCTCTCTTAGTAGTCAGCCAAGTCAATGGAGATTATGAATGCAAGGAAGCATCAATGATCAAATATATGCGTCAGATCAAGGATGAGATTGAGCCTTTAAAGCACTTTGTTCTAGACCAAGTACAAAGGTCTGAAAATCAGCAGGCTGATGCTCTCTCAAAGTTGGGTAGCTCAGCTGATGGTGATGTACCAAGGATAGTGTTTTGGGAAGTCAAGCCCAAGAAGAGTATTGATAAAGAACAAGTCATGTTTCTCAGCCCAGGAACAATATGGATGAAGCCTATCATAAATTTCAAGAAGACAGGCCAATTACCTTCAGACCCTATAGAGGCCAAGTATGTCAAGGCCAGAGACAAGTGGTTTGAGTTATGGGATGAAATCCTGTACAAGAAATCATTCAGAAGTGTATTACTAGGGATGATGGACTAGAAGTACTGAAGGTACTCCATGAAGGAGCTTGTGCATCCCACATTAGGGGAAGAGCCTTAGGAGAGAAGGCCTTGAGAACAGGGTATTATTGGCCTACCTTAAAAAAGATGCTCTTACTTATGCAAAGAAATGTGATAGCTGCCAGAAGCATGGAAACTTGCATTAAAAGCCGTCCAATTACCTAACACCCATCTTGTTCCCACTTCCTTTTGCCAAATGGGGCATGGACATTTTGGGACCCTTCCCTGTGGCCGCTGGACAAAAGAAGTTTGTAATTGTGGCTGTGGACTACTTTACCAAGTGGGTAGAAGCAGAGGCAGTCCGAGGCATAACTACAAATGACGTCAAGAGCTTTATTTAGAAGAATATCATAACCCGGTTTGGCATGTCGCAGTCAATCGTCTTTAACAATGGTCCATAATTTAAGACGCCAAAGCTGAAAGATTGGTTGGCATAAAGAGAGATCAAAGCTCATTTTGCTGCAGTAGCCCACCCACAAGTCAATGGGCAAGTAGAGTCTTTTAACAAGATCCTATCAAACAGCATAAAAAGGAAGTTGGACAATGCCAAGGGATTATGGGTTAAAGAACTACAATTGGTGTTATGGTCAATTCGAACCACGGTTAAGAATTCTACAGGCGAGACACCTTTTATGCTAGTATATGGAACTGAGGCTGTCTTGCCCATTGAGATTGAAAAACCCCTAAGAGTCATGTTGTACACTAAAGAGGCCAACTGGGCCACCTTGCCATTGCATTGGACCAGCTACCAAAGGTAAGGGGAAACACACTCTTGAGAATGCAATTGTACAAGCTGTGAATGACTCGGGATTTTAACAAGAGAGTCGCCAGACGACCACTGAAAGTAGGGGATTTGGTTCTGAGAAAGATGGAAGCCGTAGTAGGACGAGCTAAAGAGCTTGGGTAAATTGACTGCAAATTGGGAAGGTCCTTATCTAATTGTCCAAGATGTAAGGAGTGGAACCTTTAGTCTCCAAGATATGGATGGACGACCAATACAACGCACTTGGAATTCGGACACTCTAAAGAAATACAACATCTGACTTAGATCAATATGCAACAAAACCTACTAGTCTGTAATCACAAATAGTGCCATGGCACAAAAGGAGAATCAGAATTAGATACATGTACCTTGGTAGTTTGCTAAGCAAAATTCATATAATACAATTTCTATTTTCTCCCTATATTCGTCATTGTTTCTGTATCTTACTTAAGTCATTCACTTTGGGGCATTTTTTACCACTAGTTACCCCAGTAGTCTTAAAGTGACATTAACTTAGCTAAAAATTAAGGAAATCAATAACGTCCAAAAAAGAATTCATCAAAAAGAATGAACCATCCTAGCAAGGGATAATCATTCTTCAGACACACATTGCTTCCTATAGGAGGCCGGCCAAAAAGTAACAAACCTCATGGAAGGTAGATTACATACATGGTCAGCTAAATTCTAATATTCTCTAGTAAGGGAAAAATTATGGTCTCCTTAAAGAAGCCGGCCTGAAATAAGCCCGCCTTAGTAAAGGTGTCTTAATTTCAAAAGCAAGGTCAACCATGTAGTAAAAGCCCTAGTAAGGGAACCATTACTACAAGACGAACATTACTTCCTAAAGGAAGCCGGCTAGAAAATGGTAAGCTCATAAACAACAATCATATCCCATAAGGTTGGCAAGTGTATATATATCCAAGCTCGTCGAAGATAAGAGTCATACAAATGTTTGGCTTATGGTAGTCGTTCTCCTTCTTGGAACACAGCTCGCCCGGAATGATAGGACGAGCTCAGTCCCAAGAAGGGGGGAAATAACCAAGCCTTAGAACTTCTAAGACACTCATTTAGGACGAGTTCCATTTGACTTAGACATTTGTTCAAAAAATTCGATGGTCGTCCGGGAATTAGGATGAGTTCCATTTGAATTTGGGGAATCTGTTTAAAGTTTCACTAATCATTCAGATTCTAGGACATGTCCCATTTGAGCTTATGCTTCTTTGTTCAAAAAATTCTATAATCATCCTAGGACGAGTTCTAGTTGAACTTAGGCATACTTGTTTAAAGTTCAAAGATCGTCCAGACTATAGGACGAGTTTGTTAATCAACCAGTCTTAAGACAAGCTCCTTTTAACTTAGCATATTTCAGCAAGTGTTTTGATAGGACGAGTTCGTTAATCAACCAGTCTTAAGACGAGCTCCTTTTAACTTAGCATATTTCAGCAAGTGTTTTGATAGTTAGTCCAAAGACAAACATTGTTAGATAAACTAAGTTGGACGAAAGCAATTCTATAACAAGATATTTTTCATTGATACTCGTTCAAAAGTTTACAAACTAAGCTAAATAAGAGAAGACTAAACTACAGAGATGTCAATAAGCCAAGATACAACCAACAAACACTAGCCTAAGACTAGGTATTATATTCAGCATGAGGGGTATTTGATGCGCTCAAGTTATACGATGTTCTTGTGGTATTTTAGGTGCACATTGCTAAGGGATTTGTTCGTAATTGTTAAGGTTTGCATAAAAATCATCCTTAGCGGAAGTTCGGAGTTTTGCGATATAAGTTGTGTTAATGTCATGCATTCCGAGCTTCCAAGGTAAAATGCATTACAAGCCACAAGCTCGCCAAGCTAAGCTCGACCCAGCGCCCAACGCCCAGCTCACCAGCAGCCATCGCATGCCCAGCAGCAAGCTAGGCCATCGCACGCCCATCGCCCATCGCACGCCCGGCCCGGCCCGCCCGGCGCTCGAAGCATCGCC
Source organism: Beta lomatogona (assembly GCA_947646795.1). Taxonomy (NCBI): domain Eukaryota; kingdom Viridiplantae; phylum Streptophyta; class Magnoliopsida; order Caryophyllales; family Amaranthaceae; genus Beta; species Beta lomatogona. Next base: position 240,674 of record CANSNZ010000423.1, on the reverse strand, counting down.
CATCGCACGCCCGGCAGCCCGGCTTGCCCGCGCGCCCATCGCACGCCCAGCAGCAAGCAGCCCAGCAAGCCAGCTCGCACCTCGCGAGCATGGTCGCACCTCGCGACCTGCTTGCTCGCACCTCGCGAGGAATCTCGCACGGTGCGACCTGCGTGGTTTTGGCCCAGCTCTTCAGCTCGTTGCGAAGGCAGTAGCTCATCGCACGGTGCGACCTGTATCGCACCTCGCGACCCCTAGGTCGGTCTAAATGTCGGCTGACTTTTGAGCCTTAGTATAAATACTAAACTTTGTTTTTAGACCAAAGGGGCAGCAGCCACAAGGAGAGGGAGTTTCCAAAACTCCACTCTTCTCTTGTTGTCTTCTCTTTTTAGTTTTTATTTTCTAATTTAGTTTTTGTAGATTTCAATTATGGGATTGGCTTATGCTATGCCGATTGTAGCTTGAACCGTTCTTGAACGAGATTAATATGGAGCTTCAAGCATTATTGTGAGATCTTTCCTCTCTATTTATTTTCTTTGATTATGGTTTAATTTCTATGCTTGCTTTCAATGGTTTTTGCATGATTATGCTAGGAATATTACTAGTTTGATTGTGTAATTAATCTAATGCTAGATTTAAGAATAGGATCGGATTGTTTTATTCTTTTATCAATTGGTAGCAAACTAGGGAGTAATTTAGATGCAGATCGTCTTGGTTATTTCTTGGAGAAATTGAATCAACTGTTGAACGTTTATCGCTTGTATGACGTTAGCAGGTCTGTTGGTTCTCTGTGTTTATTGCTGCTATGGGATTGAACTTAGACGCAGATCGGACTAAGTTATCCTTTAGTTAGGGTTTTATAGTCACGCTGATCGTGCTATTCAACTAAGAATAAGGAGAGCACGAGATTAATTCTCAACAATAGATAATTATGGAAATAATTAGAGTGGAGGTTAAATGATCGATAATGAATTGAAGTGGATGTTAATCGGATTCAAGATCTTCCTATAATTGATTTCTCATTTTGTTTATATGCTAGTTAGTTGTAGTTTAGTTATAATCTACTTGAAACCCCCCTTTGTTATTATTATTAGGTTTCTCGGCCCTTAGCTTAATCTAGGTTTCGAATCACGCTGAATATAAACTCGTCCCTGTTTCCCTGTGGATACGACCCCTACTTCCACTATACTACCTTAGTGTAAAACAGAGTAGGAGAAATTTTATCTTTGGCCGGGTGGCGTTCACGACAAGCGCGGCCCGCCCAAATTTTGGCGCCGTTGCCGGGGAAACGGTGTTACTTGTTTTTATTTAGAGTGATTTTTGGATGGTATTGCTTGTGCTCTTTGTTTTTGGTTGGCCACTCATATAAAGAATTCCTTTTTTGTTTTTAGTTTCAATTTTCATCTTCCATTGAACTCTATGTATTTCACTTTTGTATGTTGGACAAGAAGCATGGAATTTGTTGCTTAAACTCTCTTGGGAATGGTTGATTGACTCATACTTTATATCTTGGTTATTGTCTAGCTTTAAACATTTATATTAATGGTCATGACTTGAATTAGCTAGGAGTACTACTAGTTGATGTTTGTTGTTGCCTTAATGCTAGGTTTGGGATATAATCAGATGTTATATGCTCAACCATGTTGTAGTAAGCTAGGTATTAACGATGCATTGCAAGAGTTCTTCTCAATCAATTTTGCAGGTACTTGAAGTGGAGATTGACATGGAACCACCATTGTCACACATGGAGCACAACCCAATGATTAAGCTTAAGGTATTAAGTCGAGCTCACGACTTTAAACAACAGCGCTTCTCGGGAGGCAACCCGAGACCCCTTTATTTTCTTTCTTTCTCTTTATTTTTCATCAAATTTCCACCACCACAACAAATTTTCTTTCACCCACCACCCACCCACTAAAAAGATCCACAACCAATCTTCATCCACTTGGAACCAAAATCCACAAAAGAAAATCCGTTGGGAGGACTTCAATAGCTAGGAGTTGGTACACTAGAGGATTGAGATTGTTAATGTATCTTTTCGATCTCTTAAGATAGGTGCAAATCTCACAAATTCAAAACTTTTGAGCTTGTCATTTGTTTGAGTGATTCGAGGGAGAGGTTTGTGAGTTGATTTATGAGATTTGAGTTGGTGTTGTTAAAAAATTTGAGTTTGACGGATTGTTTGGTCATGAGTTTTGAGCATTCGATCTTCGATTTACCCGATTTTCGATTTTCTCCCCCCATTTTCAGTTTACTTTTCTTCTAATTGTCGACACATTGAGGACAATGTGTAGTTTAAGTAGGGGGGAGGGTATTCTCATTCTCATGTATCTATGTTGTGTATATTACTTACAATTTGAAAAAAAATGGAAATGAAAAAATGAAAATGAAAAAAAAAAAAAAAAAAAAAAAATGAAATGAAAAAGAATATAAAAAAAAAAAAAAAGTGATGAAATGAAACCCGCTGAGTTGAAAACCCACAAGGGTGGGCGACTCAGGCAAAAATGGGGGCCCGGATAGGTTGAAAACCCGAAAGGGCAACTTATGCAAAAAAGTGGCTTATATTGAGCGGGTAAGATGGTGAGATAAAAAAATGTGAGAAGCTAGGATGAAAACCCGAAAGGGCTCCTAGGCAAAATGAGAGATTAAGAGAGAATTATACACTTTGAAAACTCATTTGCCGGAGATGGTGTCATAAGGTTGAAAGCGTTTTCGGGTTGGGTTAGTGAATTCATCCTTTGTTTTGTGAAGATCTATTTATTTTGGCTTTCGCATTCTTTTGGTTGATTGTTTTTGGGAGTAAGCATGGAATTTATCCCTTTTTGTCTTTGTTCCATGGCTTGCTATTTTAAGTTAGTTGTTGTAGTAGTAGGTCATCTTTTGAGGTTTGGGAGAGCTGATAATTTAGTGTGTCGTGAGCTGGCATTTTGATTCTCGTTGGTGTTGTTGGTTAAACTTGTTGGCGTTGCTGGTTATTATTGTTGTCGCGTCTTTGTATATTTCAGGTGAGCTTGAATCTAAGTGTGGGGGAATCATCATCCCTTACGTTTAGGTTTTGAGCGTATTTTGTTAAGATGTGATGATGATGATGTAGTTGATGGGGAGTGTAGGTTGGTTTCGATAGCTTGGGTGATGATTTATTTGGTGATCCTCATTTTGAGTTTACTCGAGGTCGAGTAAAGTTCAAGTGTGGGGGTATTTGATGCGCTCAAGTTATACGATGTTCTTGTGGTATTTTAGGTGCACATTGCTAAGGGATTTGTTCGTAATTGTTAAGGTTTGCATAAAAATCATCCTTAGCGGAAGTTCGGAGTTTTGCGATATAAGTTGTGTTAATGTCATGCATTCCGAGCTTCCAAGGTAAAATGCATTACAAGCCACAAGCTCGCCAAGCCAAGCTCGACCCAGCGCCCAACGCCCAGCTCACCAGCAGCCATCGCATGCCCAGCAGCAAGCTAGGCCATCGCACGCCCATCGCCCATCGCACGCCCAGCAGCCAGCCTGCCCAGCGCTCGAAGCATCGCCCATCGCACGCCCAGCAGCCAGCCTGCCCAGCGCCCATCGCACGCCCAGCAGCAAGCAGCCCAGCAAGCCAGCTCGCACCTCGCGAGCATGGTCGCACCTCGCGACCTGCTTGCTCGCACCTCGCGAGGAATCTCGCACGGTGCGACCTGCGTGGTTTTGGCCCGGCTCTTCGGCTCGTTGCGAAGGCAGTAGCTCATCGCACGGTGCGACCTGTATCGCACCTCGCGACCCCTAGGTCGGTCTAAATGTCGGCTGACTTTTGAGCCTTAGTATAAATACTAAACTTTGTTTTTAGACCAAAGGGGCAGCAGCCACAAGGAGAGGGAGTTTCCAAAACTCCACTCTTCTCTTGTTGTCTTCTCTTTTTAGTTTTTATTTTCTAATTTAGTTTTTGTAGATTTCAATTATGGGATTGGCTTATGCTATGCCGATTGTAGCTTGAACCGTTCTTGAACGAGATTAATATGGAGCTTCAAGCATTATTGTGAGATCTTTCCTCTCTATTTATTTTCTTTGATTATGGTTTAATTTCTATGCTTGCTTTCAATGGTTTTTGCATGATTATGCTAGGAATATTACTAGTTTGATTGTGTAATTAATCTAATGCTAGATTTAAGAATAGGATCGGATTGTTTTATTCTTTTATCAATTGGTAGCAAACTAGGGAGTAATTTAGATGCAGATCGTCTTGGTTATTTCTTGGAGAAATTGAATCAACTGTTGAACGTTTATCGCTTGTATGACGTTAGCAGGTCTGTTGGTTCTCTGTGTTTATTGCTGCTATGGGATTGAACTTAGACGCAGATCGGACTAAGTTATCCTTTAGTTAGGGTTTTATAGTCACGCTGATCGTGCTATTCAACTAAGAATAAGGAGAGCACGAGATTAATTCTCAACAATAGATAATTATGGAAATAATTAGAGTGGAGGTTAAATGATCGATAATGAATTGAAGTGGATGTTAATCGGATTCAAGATCTTCCTATAATTGATTTCTCATTTTGTTTATATGCTAGTTAGTTGTAGTTTAGTTATAATCTACTTGAAACCCCCCTTTGTTATTATTATTAGGTTTCTCGGCCCTTAGCTTAATCTAGGTTTCGAATCACGCTGAATATAAACTCGTCCCTGTTTCCCTGTGGATACGACCCCTACTTCCTCTATACTACCTTAGTGTAAAACAGAGTAGGAGAAATTTTATCTTTGGCCGGGTGGCGTTCACGACAAGCGCGGCCCGCCCAGTATCCTGGTCGACGGGAGGATCTTTGGGGAGTCCTTGGTCGTCTTCAGGAGGCTCTTCCTCATTTTCCTCCTCATCTTCAGAAGAGTCGGCGAAGGTAGGGGGAGTTTCAACATTAATCTGCGCCCTATGCAAATCTTACTGAAAGAGCAAGTGACGGTCAAAGCGAGGAACGTTCTCCGGCTCAGCCATCATCTCAAAGGCGCATAGAGCCCAACCCTTGGACGTCTCAACAACGTCGACCATGGCCTCTTTAGCGTCATCAAAGGATTTAGCTGCTTCCTGCTTCAGACGAGCATTCTCCTCGTCCAGCTTTAAGTTCTCCTTCCTGAGCTTGGCAGCAACCAAGATGGTAGTGTCCTTCTCCTCCTTCAGCTCAACAGAAATGATGTCCATAGCTAGCTTCCACTCGTCTTTTTCCTTCAGTAGATCGTTAATCTTGATGAGGTACAACTGGTTACTGGCCTCCATGTCAGCCATGCGCTTCTCCCAGGATTCCTGGGACTGACGATGAAGAGTCCTCAGCATCTCACAGTCATGCATGACCTTGTCCCCGGCCGTTGTAGCTTGGTGGACGAGCTTTTTGTTTTCTCTTCGCAGCTCTCTCGCCTAGTCTTCAATAATCATGCTGCGAGCAAAAAGCTATAATGATGAAAAGCAAATACTCCCTCCGTCCTAAAATAGTATGAACACTTTCCTTTTATGTTTGTCCCAAATTAGTTTGGACACTTCTATTTTTGGCATGGTCCCACTATTAATATATTATTTCTTTTACACATCTTTAGCCCACACTCTACCTTTTATCAATAAAAAGTTACCCAACTTTCTCTCTCCTGTAATAAAAAAACACTCCACCAACTCTTATCACATCTACTTGTTAAATAAAATAGCATTTGATAACCACACTATAACTTATCACCTTAAACTACGTGTCCCAACAAGTGTTCAGATCTTTCTGGGACAGAGGGAGTACAAGTTAGTAGACGAGTGAAAAAAGATGAAATCATTACAAGTACCAAGTTATAACAGCAAAACGTTTACCTCAACACCAAGTTGGGACATGTATCCCACTTGCCCAGACGATGCTCCCCTTAGGCCTTTGATGTAAGACTCAGGGTAGCACTTAAAAAGCTCCTGCTTGAGCTTCTCTATTTTAGCCTTCGTCATCTTAGCAAAGTCGGCAGAGGACTCATCGTCTGAGTCCGCTAACAGAGCACCAGGATCTGCGGCAGGTCCTTTACCTTTATCTGAAAATATGGAGGAGTCATTTCTCTTTACAAGAAAGACTACTGCAAGTTTGTTTGACGAACTCATCGGACGTCCACCAACTCGCAGCGTCCTAACTACATTTGAGTAGTGTGACTCACGAGAAGATAAGGACGCTGATCTATATGATGATGGCATTTGAGCCACCAGCTGAGCGACCAGCCCACTCAAGGCCGATCCGTCCTTAGCAGCCGCGCCCGGCTAAATCTCTGTTACAACAGCCATTTTAGGCTGGTTCTCGGGATGATGAGCCGCATCTGACTGATTGACAGGGAGGAGGGTGGAGTTGAGTCCCTCCTCTCCCAAAGGGGGAGCAGTGGCGGACGAGTCGTCCACCTTCAAGGGCTTACCCACTGGAAGTGGGTGAGACTTATCTCCTGTCCTCTGGCTGACAGGAGTTGCCTTGTGAACGGACGACCGTTTACTTTTCTTTTAATATGTAAAGCTTTGGACTTTTTGGGTGGGGGTTGATCCCCAGCTACAGTTGGTCTCTTCTTGAACGCAACTGGTTTCCCAGCCAACTGGCATTCTTCTGCAAAAAAAAAAAATCCACAAGGCAGAAAAACGATCGTCCAAAAACAACGATGTCAAAATTATAAATACTGGACGCACTCTGCTTGCTAAAGGAAGCCGGTCAAATTGGCCATTACCTTCTAGACGAAGACCATCCGTTGAAGGAAGCCGGCTAATTATAGCCGTCTTCCTTCTACGAGGGACCCTCGTCCAAAAATTATTACAAGACCTTCATCCAGGAGGAATCTCAGATGTTGGACAAAGACCATTCACAGAAGGAAACCGGCCAAGGGCAGCCGCCCTCCTTCTACGAAGAATCCTCGTCCCGAAAACATTATAGACGAAGAATGTCTAAATTCAGACGTTCTCATTCTGTGAAGGACCCTCGTCTGAACCAATTCAGACGTCTGAAATACCTAGAAGGACGGTCAAGACTAGCCGCCTTCCTTCTAGGACACACCCACGTCCAAACACATTAGGATGAAAGGCAAAAAAAAAATCATGTGTTTCAAGTTACCAAAGTCTCAGCCCTTTTCTCGGGCCTTGACTTGGTGAACTCCTTCCAAAGGTTCTCACTGAACTTAAACATGCTTATGTCTCCCGTCCAAGATTTCCTTAGAAGTGTTCTGGCTGCGTCTGCAAAGAAAAATCAAAATGGTTAGTAAGATGCATACATTGGACGGTACATCTTACTTAGAGTTTTGGTGCTATACCTCTATCTTCGGCCAACCGCAAGCCAACGGCGACCAAGAAGTTGTCGTCATAAAACATTTCCTTAAAAGGAATCCAATTAGACGACTCCTTAATGGTTGGATGATTTGGCTTAGAATACTCATCTATTCTGAAGTATTATACCACTTCATCGCCAGATCTACTTTCCAGATCCAGGATAGATCCTCCTCGTCCGGTGTTTGTCGCAGCCCGGCTATGATAGCAATAATGCCCGGCAACGTCTTCACTAGGAGCCCAATCGAATATGAAGTCAGCTTTCCATTCGTGCATCTTTGAGGATTTATCCCAAGCCGTGATAAACCCGGAGCGATTGCAGACGCTGAACCAAGCCCCATCCACCGTTTTGGGAACTTTAGATACATAGTGTATCTGGGTGAAGGCTGGTAAGGAACCAGTTAGGCCGCGCAATTTGCAGAAGGCTAAGAAAGTAAGAATCTTGTGCCAAGCATTTGGCACCAACTGGTTATAGTCGATGTTGTAGTACCTTAACACTTAGTCAACAAAGTTGTGAAGGGGAAATCTCAATCCGGCGTCCAGGGCCAGTTTATAAACGGCAAAGTGACCCTGGGGAGCGCTTAAAATTGTAGCCTCCTCATCTGGAATTACAAACTAATAGTCCGGCATGGGCATGGCCGAGAACAAGTGGCTGGGGTCAGGGCCAACTTTCTCTAACCACTTAAGGTTGGACAATATAAAACTTGGGTCAGATGGGGGACCTAGACGTCTCCTAATTTTGGACGAGGTAGTAGAGGGCTCGTCAGATTCTTCAGGGGAGCTAGACTCACCCTCATTATTATCTTGGTCAGCATTTTCAATTGCAATATCCATCCCAGACGGGCTAGCCTGTGGGTTTATTTGTTCGAGATTCTCCCTTATTTCTTTTGGAACCTGTCCAGTAGACTCCTCTATTTAAGAGCTGGAGGTGGGGAGTACTAATTTTCGTCTTAGACGGGTCGTTTTCTTGACGCGCGCCAGATTACCCTGCACAGGTAAAGACTGGGTCGTCTGACTTTGTCGGCCAAAACCATAAAAATGATATACATGACCGGCCAGAATAGGCCCAACCCTAGAATGTACCGAAGAAAAAAAAAACTATCAGTTCTAGCGTCAAGGCAAACTCTTGAACGGCCGGGATTATTTGACGAAGAGGAGGAATTCATTTTATTGATTTTTTAAGTAAAAATAAAGAATAAGGAGAACAAAGAAGAAAGAGGGAGATACCTGACGAGCGCTTGCACGTTCGAGGAAGAAAACAAAGTCTGGACGAGCAAAACCTCTCTCTAGAAAATCATAAAAATTGCAGTCTCTCTGTCTCTCTAGAAAAAATCTCTCAAGGTGTGAAATGATTTCCAAAAGGACAAAAGTAAGTATTTATAGGGGGGTGAAAAAACCTCCTGAACCAGTTAAAAATGACCGGTAACTTTCAAAAAATTAGCGCGTCTTTGCTCTTTTGAAAATGAGGTAACTTCCTCTGGTAAAAGGGCATTAACCGTCCTTTGCAAACGGTAAAATCCTCCTTTGAGGGGCAAATGTTGTGACCTAAAAATAAAGGGTTTGTATTGAGACACGTGGACCAATAAGGAACGTCCATGTGTCCAAGAGAGGGAAAGAAAGTTGGGCAGCTTTCTAGAGGGTTTTCCTTTTAGAAAAGATAAAAGCCCACTTTTGGCCTAAAAGGAATTAATCAGATCCCAATTCCCAAAAAAACAGCTGCATATGATTGACTGATATTCATCTCCTAATCATTGCATGCCCCGTGTCACAAGCTGATTGTCTAGCCAATCAGGTGCCCTTATTTTAGGGTGACCTCAAATAGGAGCTTTCAGATCCCAAACACTATAAATAGCCACCATAAAATCAGGTAAAGAGGGTAGCTCATTGAACAGTGTGTCATTACTCTGCTAAAATATTCTCTCTCACTTTCTCTCTCTATCTATACTCTCCTTTTCCATACCTGATATCTGACTTAAGCTTCGGAGGGGGAACCACCACCCAAACCTCCTTTTTCTGCAGGTTCGGGAATGGAGCTCGGGTCAGGATTGCATAATTCAGGAATAGTTGCACAAGTCTCCAAAGAAGAACATCTTGAATGATTGAAGTTGCTTGTCGGACAAGAAGACTAAACATCATTAATTTTTCTTTTCTTTTAACTCACGTTTTCCAGTTATATAAGCCTCACTATGTTTAAGACACTCATCTAATAAAGAATCAATACATTCAAGCATATTATCTCTATCATTTTTATACATGTCCTCACGAATTTTATCCAAATTTACCTTGTGCTCACTACGTACATCCTTTTTCACCATAAGACATAAATTTGATGTATAGTTTCCCTTCCTGGTTCCTTCAGCCATGTTGTTTCCTCCTTGATCCATAATACCAGTCATGCAAGTCTCATGATTAGGTGACTCTTCGTCATCATCTGATCCAAAATCAGAGTCACCCCACATGGTTGCTACCATAGCCTTCTTGAACGCTCTCTTATCATTACTCTTGGATAATTTATCATTCCACTTTGGACAATCACGAATGATGTGACCAAATTCTCCGCACTTAAACACTAGTGGAAAAAAACGGATGGGTTGCGGTCAAAACAGCCCAAAGGGCTTTGTTTTTGGCCAGTAGCTCTTTCCGTAGCAGCCCTTCACTAAAAGTGAAGGGCTGCGTTTTTAAACCGCAACCCTTCACAACGAAGGGATGCGGTTTTGGGCCTAAAAAGCAGCCCTTCTTTGTACAAAGGGCTGCGGTTTTGACCAAAACCGCAGCCCTTTTGACCAAAACCGTAGCCCTTTTGACCCAAAAAAAATAAATTTTTTTTTTCATTTTTTTACTCCTAAATATATCAATAAATTTACAACAGGTTAAATAAAAAAACGAATCAACAACATAAAAAGTCGAAACTTACAGTAAAAAAACAAACAAAACGAAATTATATATTAACAATCAACAAGAACATCAAATTACAATTTACAGTCAAAAAAATAAGAACGAAAATACAATTTACGAACGAAAATACCAAAAAAAGAGAAATAATTGTAGATCTGAAATTACAGTAAAAAAAACCAAACGAAAATACAATTTACGAACGAACTTTACAGTAAAAAAAATGAAAGAAAAAAAAAGAACGAAAATACAATTTTATGAACGAAAATACAAAAGAGAGAAGATATTATAGATTTGAAATTTCATGAAGATTAATCAAAACAAAGATCAAGAAATTATAGATGTGAAAAACGAAAAATTCTCACTTGTTGCTAAGTTGAGCCCGCTAATTTCTTTTGAAAATAATAAAAAAAAGCCCATAAAGGGCTGCAGTTTTTGCCTTGACTGCAGCGGTTTTTGGGCTAACTACAACCCTTCACTATTAAGGGCCGCGTTTTTCAAAAAACGCAGCCCTTGCACCGCAGCCCTTTCGTTTTTTCCACTAGTGAAAGCAACTTACACTTAAAGGGTTAGTTTCTTAAAATTCTTACCTTTGAAAATATTCCTATAATATCTTAAATGCCTTTCAAAATGCTTAACCATCATAGCTATATCATCCTCTTTTTCTTCAACTATTCCCTTCAAGGCAACACCTTTGACTGATCCCTTGTCAATCTTAGACTCAACCAGCATTTCATGAGTCATAAGGGAACCAATCAGCTATTCCAAACTCAGCGATGAAAGATATTTTTCTTCATAGATAATTGTTACTTTAGTTGTCCATACATTTGTTAAACTTCTCAACATTATTTTTCTAACCAAATGCTTGTCATAAAAACTTTTGCCAAGAAATTTTAAATCATTTACTATAGTCATAAATATAGCAAAGCAATCATTTATTTTTTCATCTTTCTTCATGTTAAAAGCTTCGTATCTAAACATAAGTAAATCAACTTAGACCTCTCTACCTCACTGGTTCCCTCATAAGCAAGTTCGAAGGTATCCCAGATCTCTTTGGCGGAGACACAAGCAGAGATTATGTTTCTCTCATTCTCCCCAATAGCCTGTTGCAATATGGACATGGCTTTGACATTCTTCTCCAGCTTCTTGTAATCAACAGGACTATACTCACTCTCCTACTTCACAACTAAGGAACCCTCAACCTCCTTGGTAATTGCTATATATTGGCCCATTTTTTACAACTAATGAACATCATAATTAATACCAATGATGATATTTGTCAATTTATTCTTCCACCAGCATAGTTTTTCCCATTGAATTTTGGAGTCCTGTTGTCAAATCTCATAGCAATCATTTCTTGAGTACTCATGATCAACTTCTCTAGGCCCCTATTTAAGAAGAACCCGCTCTGATACCAATTAAAGGTTTGCAATGTACTCAAAAGGGGAAGGGGGGTTGAATTGAGTACTTAGACAAACTGGTACCAAAATCAAATTCTTTCGATTTAATGGGTAACCACTTGAGCTGCTTCCTGACAGCGGAAACAATAGAACTTGAAAGCAGTAAAGAACACACCAAATTTAACGAGGTTCAGCCAAACAAGGGCCTACATCCTCCTACGCTAGTCTTCTTATTAATCAACTCAGAAAAACAAGAATATTCTCGCACTCTCCTATATCTCTTACTCTAGGGAAACATCATACCCCACACTAACTCTAGTGTGCTACTTCGCACTTGAACTCACAAGCACTCGCGAATTAACTCATAAAAACTACCCAATCTCTAACCCCTCTGTTAGCGATTCAATACAATCAGTTTCTCTTAAAATATGCTTTCTTACAAAGCAAAGAAAGAGTAATGTAAATAATTTATGAGATGCATACTCTATTTCAGGAAACTGTTCAGCTATTCTCTTTGTGAAGGCTCTCAATGTTACTCAATAAAATTCAGGAGAGCATCAAGGGTGATGTAAAATCATTATTCAGTATTTATAGACCAAGGTCTAACCTTCGAGCGTGCCCTAGCTTAAAATATCGAAGATATGATTTTCTTACGTTAGGAAAGTATATCTTGAACAATATCTTTCTTGAAGGAAAGATATTATCTAAGATATATACACGTTTTAAGGTAAGTAAATACTGAATTATGATTCTAAAGGCTGGCAACCTTTTTATTGGAAAGTATTTATGAAAATATTTTTCCTAAAATCTTTTCTAAAATAGCCTGCTCAATCACCCAGCAAAGTAACTGGTACCGAGACTTATTACCCTGCTTAGTAGTGTTTTGAATATGTAACCAATTGGTTCCCATATTCAAAACTCTGTTGTTTCACATTAAGAACAACACAAACAATTGCACTAGAAATATCATATGCAAATGTTACATGAAGACCAAATATGAATCAAATGAAAGATTCTAAACTATCTGCATGCACTTCAATCCTTGAAGCTTCCCTTGAATAAGAATGCAATACTTTTTCTTTTCCTCGAACATCTTCGAGAGGGCCTCCTAGCTTCAAGTCTTGGAATAACCTATTTGCTACACAAGATTATGTCATAGCATTGCAAATAGTATTTGACTGTTTTATTATACAATCAGGAACAATTAGTTTCTCATCAGTTTTCTAACAACTTAGAACCACTTGTAATATCAATTATTCCCTACAGCTGTTTGTCATCATTGTAAACCTCGGGGACTCAACACTTTCACAAAAAATTTAGTTGATCCAAAAGAGGAAAACTCTTGCTCGGTCTTAAATTTAAAAGCCACTGTTAAGGAGCTATTGTTTTTCCAGGTGATCCGGGCATCTATCAACCTTTGATCAATTTCATCAATTCTAAGCCGATCTTGTGAAGCAATTAACACCTTCCTTTATCGCCTTATGAGCTACTTATCTTCCATCATCATCATCCTCCCTATATATCGGAATCCACATGCTCCTCACTATGACCTAAGAAGTCCACATCATTCTGATATAGAGTTCTAGAATGGTAAGTGGATGGTATGTTGAATGGGTTTACGAACTTAGGGAATGGACTCGGAGAAGTAAATAATCAGCCATGTGCTCAATGACAATTGGATTGGATAACATGCTTGTAAATAATCCAAAGTGCATACTAGGAGCCGAATTCGGCATTCCATGTTACCCCTACAATCCATTATAGGAATGTAACCCATTTTACCCACCATATTTATCTTCTTAGGGACTTGTTCAATGTACACCTCCATTGCCATGTTTGAGGTTTGTGTCACTGGAAGCTACACAACACTTAATGACTCATCACCCTCAAGTGCAATTGGCACATATGTCCCCGACATCGGATATCGCACGAACAATTTCAAATCCACAGACATACAATCACAACCAACTACATAATAAACCCTATCTCATGCCAGAACTAATGAATACTTTTTTTTTCCTTTCCTCCTCTATATACAATATCAGCGTTATTTTGGGAGAACTCACCACCCCAATAAAGTAGAGAGGATATCTTGGTTGTTCCATATTCTACACATAAAAACACAACACTCAAGTTATTTATATTCTACACAAAAAAAAAAAAAAAAAACAATACAAACTCACCCTTGCCTTTTCTACTTTTCAACTTCCCTAAGCTCAACAAGAAGAATATGCATTTTTTAAAATTCTACTAGCTACCAAATCACACCACATTTTCAACATGTAAAGCATAATTAGTTTATTAAAATTAGGCTTGATTAGTTTCATGATTAGTCTCACAACAAGCATGATCTATTTGTTAAAAATTAGGCTTCCAAATCATGCAAAATGAAACAAATGTTTGTCATCGAGTAAGCATTTACAAATAGCCAACATCATTCACAAACTTGAAATTACATAATAAAGAATAACTACAAACAACTAATCATGAGCTTAGCATCAATTCATTCAAATTAAATTAAAAATTCCAATAGAAGACATACTAACTACAACTAGGGTGCTAAGTAAAGCTGAAAGAGGGAGTAAAATGAACAGCTGCCGTGTGGGCGGTGGCGTGGACAGAGAAGAGACGTGGTCGGCGGTAGCTTCGTGGGCGACGTTATTGGGGTTTTTAGACGTGGTGAAAGTAAGTGAAACAGTCAAAACACAAAAGGCAACAACCAAGAAATTTGGTTACCTCGTTTTTCTTTCTAATTTAAAAATAATCATCCAAAGTCGTCTCTTTACTCTCTTGACTCACAACACTTGAGTAGTTAAAACTCATTCCGGTTCTCAAGTTGCACCCCAAATGATACTACTATAACACACACTTTCTCCCCTTGTCTAACTGTCTTCTCTCTCTTTCTTCCCTCACCCCCCCTAAAATCATACTATTACAACCCACATTTCCAAAAACCCACCCCTCCGAAAATGCTAAAACTCCTCAACAAAAACCTCCGCCTACTCTACAATCGTCTCCGATGGAACTCTCACCGTCACTCCAAACCCAGAATCGTCGTCAAAAAATTCGGAAAACGGGCTTCGAAAACCCACCAATTCGACCCGGAAACCAACCAATACCACCATGATCATCCCCCTCAACAAAAGCCTCAAAATCTCAAAAACGCCGCCGTTTACCCCAACACTCAATTGGGTACCCAACTACCAATCCGCATTGCCACATTCAATGCTGCCCTGTTTTCCATGGCACCAGCAGTTGTACCTAACTCCAATAATTCCCCTACCAATGATTACAACTCCCACGATATTTCGAGGTTTTCGAGGAGAGTTGAACAGAATGTAAAAGTCAGAGTTATTAATAATGATCACCCCAAAGGTATTCTTAAGCAATCTCATCTGCATCCTCGCAGCGTCAATTTAAAAAGCAATACTAATAATAATAACAACAATAATGATAATGAGGAGTCTTTGGTTAGGCAGCAGCAAAAGTTTGCGAAATCGAAGTTAAGGGTGTCAATCAATTTGCCGGATAATGAGATATCACTTGGAAGAAGTAGAAGGATCGGGTTTGTAGACGAGTCCAAAACACCAATCAGATGTCTATCTAAAAGGAATGTTTGGATGAATGACAATCATGATGAAGGAGAGAGATCATTGAGGAGTAAAAGAGCAGTCGTTGATGTGTTGAGAGAGTTGGATGCAGATATACTTGCTTTACAAGATGTTAAAGCAGAGGAGGAGAAAGAAATGAAGCCTTTGTCTGATTTAGCTGCTGCTTTGGGGATGAATTATGTGTTTGCTGAGAGTTGGGCACCTGAGTATGGAAATGCTGTGCTTTCTAAATGGCCTATTAAGAACTCCAAAGTTCAGAAAATTTTTGATGATACTGATTTCAGGTTAGTACTCCTTATTTTCCCCTACTATATAATTTGGCCTTCAAGTTATTTTTTTTTTACTTTTTGTTATTTTATTTCCGCCATGGGAAATTTAAATAGCCTATATGACTAATTTAAGGTATTTCAAACACTTTTAGACGTATTAAGAATCTAGTTATGTTTTTTGACGAGTATAAAGAATTTAATTGACCATGCTTGCTTAAGCACAGGTCGAATCCTCATAATTGCTTTATTTGGAGTAGGAATTCCCTTTATCCTCTACTCTCAAGTGTTTGACCCATAAAATGTTAGACCAGGAACACCTTGCAAATTAAGGTTGAATAGAGTCCTCTTCCTTACCCTTTTAAAATAAATAAATAAAGAATTTAATTGAAATTGAATTCGATAAAATTATTGACGCAAATATTGTATTAATAATGTTAAATAATTAATAAAATTATTTGATGTTATAGAGTTGCATTTGATATTGCATTGATAGTGTAGGATAAAAAGTCGTTATATATAATCATTATTAGAAATTTTGTGATAAAATATTCAATTGAGTTTCTAAATGTTATGTGTGGAATCATAAATGTTGTATGAGAAAATCCATTAGCTATATTAAATTATGTATCCTATAACAAATTTTTATAAACAATTGATAATTGTTTTTGTAAATGAATTTTGGGTTTAGGCAGCACTTGATATTGTAGAAATGCCTTAGATCTTAAAACAAATTTTTAAATTTTTTTTTTCTGAATTGTGAGAACTTATTGTTGGCCTTTCCTTGCTGAATTCCTTTTATGGCCATTCCTTGCTACTATTTTCCTCTGTTTTCTACTTAATCAATAATTTATGAGTGGTGCTGAAGTCTTGGATTATTCTAAAAAATTCTAGCTAGTTTTGGTGGTGTTTCTTTTCAACAAGAGTTCTTGTTATAAACCTTCACGGTTTGTTTGCAGAAGAAAAGAAAAGGATAAAAAAAATGTCAATATCTTGATGAGTTTCTGTAGAAGAAAAGCTTATACCTTTAAATGAGTTGGCATCAGGGAATTATAAACATACTTGTTCAAAGTACAATCCGTCTTGCGTGGACCCGGTTCACATTAAAAATAGTGTGGACCAGGCCTAGACACGTGCCCCACTACAAACTAGTCACTCCCGCGTTCGAAAATCCGCTCGATTTTCTCTCTCTTCAATAAGATTCTCTCGCTTCAAAATTTTAACAAAAACAGTTGTTCAAAACAAACATACACTATATCATTTTAAAACACACTATATCATGTCAAAATACACTATCATATCAAACACTATAACGATCGATTATGATAATTTTGTGTAATATACAAATAAACTACACTATAACATTCTAAAATACACTATATCATGTCACAACACACTATATCATGCAACACTATCATGTCAAAATACACAGCAAAACACAATCATGTCAAAATACACTATATCATTTCAAAATACACTATATCATGTCAATATACACTATAACATGCAACACTATCATGCCAAAAAACTCAGCAAAACACTATCATTTTAAAATACACTATATCATTTTAAAGTATACTATATCATTTCAAAATACACTATAACATGCAACACTATCATGCCAAAAAACTCAGCAAAACACTATCATTTTAAAATACACTATATCATTTCAAAATACACTATATCATGTCAATATACACTATAACATGCAACGCTATCATGCCAAAAAACTTAGCAAAACACTATAATTTTAAAATACACTATATCATTTTATAGTACACTATATCATTTCAAAATACACTATATTGTTTCAAAAATACACTATCAGGAGAGTGAATTTATCAGAGGAGAGAGAAGTTATCAGGAGAGAGAAAAGAGGGGAAGATTGAACGCGGCAAAAACGGAAAGTTGTAATCATTAAAACTCACGTGAGATGGATAAGGTGCACACTAAGTTAGTGTGCACCGAGTCCATATTAGTTTTTTTATTCAAAGTAAGCGGCTAAAAAGCTTCTTGTACTTTATTTGGAAAAGGGTACCTAATCTTTGGCATCTTTTGGACGGACAACTTGATAAAAAGCTTAAGCATGAAGGTTCTTAGAAAGTCCATACAGAAGCATTATTTGTATCTAATATATACTACTATTATGGTAGGAAATGTAATCGTACAGTTACGCAATTGCTTAGATGTGTCTTTTGATATCTCCTTCCGTTTCAATGCACCAAGTGTGGCTTTGATCTATTGATCATGACACATGATGTATATTAGAACCACGAGTTTGTTTGATGAAATCCCATTAGAACTTTTAGGGTGAGAGTTTTCCTGATCATTCTCCTTACCGCTAAGAAGCGTTGCCATTGTGAATCGGCCATGTGGGGTTAACATGAGTAAGGTAAGGCTATGGTTCAATAAGGCACATATATTTAACAACCCAAAGACTCAATTTTAAAAGAAGAATTTTTAAAAAGTATATGCACGCTTTTCGGTCTATCCCTTATACCATGTTTGTATCTTACATAAATAAAAATATAAAAATTTCCCGGACACATTAGGGCCCTGTTCTTTTGAACTTATTTTGGCTGAACTGAACTGAACTTATTTTATTTTTGCTGAACTGAACTTTTTTTTGCTAAATAATAATAATAAATAATAAATAATAAATAATAAATAATAATAATAATAAATAGTAAATAATAAATAATAAATAATAAATAATAAATAATTAATAATAAATAATAAATAATAAATAATAAATAATTAATAATAAATAATAAATAATTAATAATTAATAATTAATAATTAATAATAAAGAATAAATAATTAATAATAAATAATAATATTAATAATAATAAATAATAAATAATAATAAATATTAAATAATAATAAATAATCAATAATCAATAATAAATATTAAATAATAATAAATAATCAATAATCAATAATAAATAATAATTATAATAATTATAATAAATAATAAATAATAAATATTAAATAATAAATAATAAATAATAAATAATAAACAATAAATAATAAATAATAATAATAAATAATAATAATAAATAATAAATAATAAATAATAAATAATAAATAATAAATAATAAATAATAATTACTAAATAATAAATAATAAATAATAATTACTAAATAATAAATAATAAATAATAAATAATAAATAATAAATAATAAATAATAATTACTAAATAATAAATAATAAAAATATTAAAATAAAAAAATAATATAAAATAAAAAAAATAAAAAATAAAATAAAATTAAAATAAAAAAATTACAAATTCATCGTTATTATAATTATAATATTAATAATAATAACAATATTAATAGTAATATTGAAAACAAAAATAATAATTACAACATTAATAGTAATACTGAACTTATTTTTGTTGAACTGAACTTATCTTTGCTGAGCTGAACTTATTTTTACTTATTTTTGCTGAACTGAACTTATTTTTACTTATTTTTGCTGAAAATAAGTCCAAAAGAACAGGGCCTAGACGTACTCGTTCTATCATTTCTCCATTGCAAATTCACACACTTTTAATAAGACTGGAGACGGAAACGTAGGTAGGTGACCCTGAGTCCAATAGAGTTCAAATAAAAGTATAAATATCATAGTACTATAAATAGACGAAGCAAATAAATTGAGACTGAAAAAGTTGCATCTACAACTTTGTACAACGGTTTCTATAATCAAATTCTCTAATTTTTAAAGGTCAATTTTCCTATGTCATACTTGTAATTGCTTCCTTACAACTCAGAACATTCTGGCTTCAGCACACAATAAAAGAAATAATTTAAATGAGAGATTGATGACAATTATGCTTCATTGCTAGATTATAGGCTGTCTAACTAAAGTGGCACATAAGTCTCACAAGAAGAAGCTCAAAAGTAGCATCTACTTTTGTTAAAGGCTACCTAACCACTTGTGCTTTTGTGAGGTGCAAATCCAATCCCTCCCTACAAGTGCAACTACTAAGACAATTCTACCACAAAAGAGTGTCATGACTCATGACAGTTTCAAATTATGTACAATGCAAAATGAAACTAATTATGAGTGAATAGCCCCATTCCACTTACTTTAGAAAAATGCATGTGTAATGTCCTTTATTTTCTTCCAATTTGTGGGTCGTCAATCGTCATTGTTACCCAATTAGCTTCTAGCTGGTCCGCAATATTGACCAAATTTAAGATTCACAGGTTAATTATTTCGTAAGAAGAACTAAGATCATGCACGAAAACCTTGTTTGAGATGGACATTTGCGTTTGGAAATATTTGCAAACTGAAATTAAGAAATCCCTTTCAGAATTGATTGCAAGAGAAATACACGTAGGGTTCATGTTACTTCAAAGGTTTAGGACTTTAGGTATATAATAAGTTATTCGGTACTCGACTCGAAAACTCGTGATAAGCTCATAAGGTTTATGTATCGGCATATGTCTCATTTGATTGTGTGGGGGAGTACATGCAGTAACATGTTTTTGCTTGGGTGTTGTGTATATATATATATATATATATATATATATATATATATATATCAGTTAGCCAACAAACTGACAGGAAAAATTGTATGAAACTTTGGGTAAAAATTGAATAAAAACAACTGTAACGGTTGACTTCTTGTCAATAACCAAATTATTTTCGAAATACACTAGAAAAAACTTTGAACAAAATTTCCAATATTTTATTAATTCGAAATTTTTTTTTTCCTTTTACTCTTCCATTTCCCTGCAATTTATCAATACGAAAATTCCATGAATTTGGTCCACTGTTCTACGAACCAGCTTGTTTCAGGTAGCAAAAATTTGGTAACAATTGTGGATTTATTTTTTTTTTTAAAGAGAAATCTCATTAATTGAAGGTCAAACGACATCTACAATAAGTATTAAAGAAAAACAAGATACAATTAAACAAGGCTAAATCAAATTCGTCTTCGAAGAAACTACAATGAACCAGATCGAGCAATACAGCGCAGCCTCCTTGTATTCGCTGAATCAAGCAGCTATTGATGAGGAAGTCTATCATTCTGATATAGTTTGGGAAGAACATTCTTGATCGAGTCATGTTGAACGCATCTGATATTTCAATACCTTCATGTTGAGTCTCAAACTTCAACCAATGAGAACAATTTCTCATACCTAAAAACAAAAAAAACATACTCACAACTCCCATAAGGGAGAAGGATATTTCCAGAACAGAAACTAAAAACTCCATAACAGGGTTTGAAAAAATCTCATAAAGAGAGACTAATTTATTAAACAAAACAAGAAAATAAACTAAAAACTGAAAATAAAAGGGGAAAAGGGGCTTACCATGGATGAAATCATCCATGGCAGCCCCAAACTGATGAAAAAGGAGTAGGGGAGGCTAGGGTTTGAGAGAGAAAGAGAGGGCGGCGGCTTAATTTTTTGGTAACAATTGTAGATAATGTAGGGTAGTTGAGGTATGTGGCATTACTGTCCCTTTTTATCATCCATAATGATTTTATAATTAAAATTTTATTCATCATCCTAATAAGAGTTCAGATCTGAATTTAAAAATAAATAAAAAAAAAAAAATCAATATTTACAAGTCTGTTAAAAGTACTAGTCAGAAGATTCCTGAGACGAATATTTCTATACATTTCCGTTTCGTTTTAGCCAAGATGCAGCCACTCATAATCAACTAACTTTTATTCCAATTATGGGTTGGTTTATCATGTTTTCTAAAGTCCAGAATCATTTGCAATCATTGTACAAGATCGCCAGAAATTGTTCATCAGCTAACCAATTATGATTCACCAATTATGATTCACCTAAATTTTCAGCAATGTTAAAGTTTCCCGTTTTCCAAATATGGGAAGTCGTGTATTCAAGGTAACATTTATAGTTGGAAATGGCAACTAGCAATTCTTGTGCAATGAAAATTCTATTGTGCTTCCTAGAGCACGGTGCGCACCATGCACCCAGTGAATTTGTTCCATTTTCGATGAGTAAATGTTCTATTTCAACAAATATTCGTTTTAGCATATTTTTCAGCAAAAAAAAATGTTCTATTTTCCGTAAGCAAATGTTCTATTTTCAATAAGCAAATGTTCTATTTCAACAAATGTTCGTTTTAAGCTTATTTTTCAGCAAAAAATTATGTTCTATTTTCCGTAAAAAAATATTCTATTTCAACAAATGTTTGTTTTAAGCTTATTTTTCAGCAGAAAATTATGTTCTATTTTTTGTGAAAATTATTCTATTTTCGATGAACAAATGTTCTATTTTAAAAAATATTATTTTAAAGCTTATTTTCCAGCAAAAAAAATTGTTCTATTTTCCCTGAAAATATGTTGTATATTTGATAAGCAAATGTTCTATTTAAGTAATTGAATTCTAGTAATGTTCCACTTGAACAATAAAATGTTCATTTTCGTAATTGGATACTAGTAGTGTTCCACTTCAACGGTAAAATGTTTGTTTTCGTAAATGAATTCTTGCAATGTTCCATTTCAACAGTAAAATGTTCGTTTTCATAAGTTAATTTTTGTAATGTTCCATTTCAACAGTAAAATGTTCGTTTTCGTAAGTTAATTTTTGTAATGTTCCATTTCAACAGTAAAATGTTAATTTGTGTATTCGTAAATGTTCGTTTTTGTATTCGTAAATGTTCTATTTTATATTGTGGGAGCACAGTTCTCATGGTGCTCCCGGGTGCACGGTCGACGGATTACTTGTGCAGGTTGAATTATAATAAAGTTATTAGAAGACGGCTTTTAAATGAGTCACTTTATAAGTAAAAATGATAATTTTTTTAAGTTGAATGGGTCTATTTTATTTAAGGGGTCGCATTTTAGTTTAAAATGATAACTTTTAAAATTAATTATTCGTTTTTCCTTTAAAAAAATATAAATGATTCATTTAGGGAAAAACTTACCGCCGCTTACCATATAACAATAGTAACACGGTCTTATATCATATATTTTTTTAACAATAAACAATAAAGAGGAAATGGGATGGGGCCATTCTAGCGGAAGTACTAGTACACTATCATTTTCTCTTATTTGCTAACAAAAAGTTCGGTGATTTAGGATGCATTTTTTTCGCTTAAAAATTAAATTTCAGGTCTCATAAGCTCAAATAAGTACATGATCATTCAGATTAGTTCAGATGAGTTCTGACACCTTATGAAATGAACTTTGATGTGATCCAATTTAGATAAATTAGTTTCGATAGGTTTAGAAAAATTCAATTGGAAAGAACGCACACTTATTCTCTTACTAGCAAATTCTTGATGACAAACAAAACAATCTTAGATTTCGAAGCAAAATCATAGATCTCTGTCTTTAACTTTTTTCCTTTTATATGTCTTCAAATTGTATGAAACTTTAATGTGTTTTCATGTTTCTACATTTTTGTTTCAGGTTCCATTTCCATGCATCATTTCCAAACTAGTGTTACGATTTCATATGATGTATTCAGTGGAATATCTTGACAATATTTATAATCTAGTGTGTTACACTTCACCCTTTTGCAACATTAAATGAAGATAAAAACAAAAAGATATGATTTTCCTCGACATTTGAAAGATGAATCCAAAATTCCACTCATTTAAAATAATCATTATTATTGGTCATTTACCAATAATTCCAAGTTTTGATGGACCCTCTATAAAATTCAAAATCTTGATTTACTTGGAAAATGTTTGAGTAACCCTCGGGGTTGCCAACCCTCTTAGACACGTTAAAATTAAAATATTGATATGTATGTAATAAATTGAGGAGAGAAGTGACATAAAAATAATGTTTTAATGTATTCCTAACTGATAGAATATAATACAGTTAGGATATATATTGTTCTTATAATTCTAATCTGGATAGGTTTCCTAATTCATATCGGACTATCCTTAGGATGTATGATTATAAATATTGATCAATGAATATTCAATAATAAGAGGGTTCGCAACCCTTAGGGTCAGTCAAGAAGTTTTGTGAAACTCGTAAAACTCGAGTTTGTTCAAGTCTAATTTTCGTAGTCAATACTAAATACTCATAGTAGTTGAACACTTACTCTGTTACCCTAAAAATATGGAATGTATTTAATTGAGCGATTATTAACTTAATTTCATTTAGTATATCTTAAATAATTTTCCATAGTATTAGACAGTTCTTCGAGGTTCAAAGAATTGTTCTTGAAGTAATACTACTAATTTTCTTCATAACTAAGCAAGAATTGCATTCAAAGTCAAGACCTATGCCAACATTAATGAACTTACTATTTCAAAATCATATCTTATTTGTCATCAACTTGCAACCTTTAGTTTTTTCCTAGTTTCAGCTTCCCTAGATATTATCTGAATCAAAGGAAAAAAAAACCTTTAAAAAGAGAGAAAAAAAAAAAAAACAATGTAGTGGGTGGGTGAAGTGTATCTTTGCTGCAGCACTGTATATGTCATGTGATTATTTAAGATATGTGGAAATCTCAGTTAGGATGCTGAACCTGTTGAGGAAAGCTTTGCAACTATTTTTTTGTTGTAGTAGTTCACCTGCTTCAACTGAATCTGACAATAGTACCATTGTGCTGATGTTCTCTAATTAAAAATTACTACTCCATTCGTTTCAAAATATAATTTTCATTTCCATTTTGGGTGTCCCAAAATATAGTTCCCATTTTCATATGGCAAAAGCTAACAAGCGCCCCAAGGGCGCTGGATAAGAAAACTAAAATAACAGTATTCGTATAAAGAATCAATTATAAATAAAGAAATAAATCTTTTCAAACTTTAGAAATTATTATCTATATTTATTATCCTAATTACAATCTCTCCCCCCAATAAAATAACCTTTCTATAATCTAGATTTAACAAAAAAAAAATGAAAAACAATTATTTCTTCATTTAGATTACGATCAAAATTCTTCTATCACAACCCAATTTCCTTGACTTTACCCATCAGTCCATCACGATCTCAGCACTCCCTGGATTCCTAACCACCATTGATGATAGCACGAACATGACTATATTTGCTAATTTACCAGAGTAGCCATTGTCCTTTGTCTTAGAAATCATCACCATATTTAGTCCTTATCACAATCAACCTCCTTCATTAACCACCATTTGCCACGCTACCATAGGCTACCATCGTTCCCGTCGTGCAGCTTTCGTCGACAACATCGTTAATGGAATTTTAACCCTCGATGACAGGGTTAACCTATCCCTTATTTTCCCCTTTTTCTTAGGATTTTCATTAGTTTTTGCAGCGAAGCCGCCGGTAATAATTGTTGGCGTAGCTAGTATAAGAACATCAATAAGTAGTTTTCAATTGATTTTTTTTTCTATGAAATAATTTTAGTATCTTTTTCTTCTTCTTGTTCAGCAATGGACAATGGTGGTGGTGATGGTGTTAATGGCGCAGTGTTGAGTTGTGGAGTATGCCATTTATTTTTTGCATTCGGTTATCAGCGCAGATATTAATGAGAGAAAAAGGAAATAAATTAATTGTCATAAATGTGATGCATATTTTTTCGGTAATCTTATATATATTTAGATAAATAAAATATATTTTTCCTCTTGTTAAGTGAAGGATAATATAGAATATGATCTCTTAACTAGCGCCCCGGGGCGTCCGTTAGCGGGATCGTTTTCATTTTTAGTTCCACATTTTTTCGTAATTTGTCTAGAAAAACCGTGTCCCATCATTTATTTGCTTCTTGAATTTTGTTTTTTGCTTTGCTTATTCAACCCAAGTGTTACAATTAATGCTCTTTCACCAATTATTCTTCATTCTCTCTCCTAAAACCATCTTTTCCCATACAACATTTATTTAAATAAACAAAAAATCTTTACTATCCCTCTTAGATTCTACTTGCATAAATTACCGTGAAAAAAGAGAAATGGAAACTATATTTTGGGACAGAGGGAGTAGTAGAAAGGATTCATTGCAGGACAAACGGCTTCTTATATGAATTTGCAGCAATGTTTGGATTATATCGATTTTTAATTGTATTTTGTTACCATGGTAAGGGATAATATGTAGATTTAGAAACACACTGAACTAAAATTGTTCACAAATGATTTTTGGATGCAGGAATGTGCTAAAGACAACAATTGATGTACCTCGAGTAGGGGAAATGAATTTCTACTGCACTCATCTTGATCATTTAGATGAAAAATGGAGAATGAAGCAGATTAATGCAATAATCGAGTCAAATAATGAACCTCATATTTTAGCTGGAGGTCTTAATTCCCTTGACGAATGTGATTACTCACAGGATAGATGGACAGACATTGTTAAGGTATTCTAGTCGCTTGCAATTTATCACATTCTCCTCATGAGTGGATTATACAGGGATAAAGTCGTCCTTTGACTATTTTCATTTTATCATATAGTTCTATCTTATTGATTTTCACTTATATGAATTTAATTGTAGTTATCGGAACTAATCTGAATTTATTGGAAGTCATTAGAACTTTCTTCAACATATAATTATTCAGAACTAGTATTTGAGCCTAGGCTTTACCTCGAGTAGTTTTTTTTTTCTCTGCACTTGATATGTATTTTTTCCATTAGCATTAAACTATAATAAAGAACACTCAACATTTAAAAGGTACAAATATAATAATGTGGACATTTGAAGAATGATTAAAAGTTGGTTGAGATGGTAATTGTGCTATATATAGTAGTAATATGTCACAGGTAGGGATGCAACTGGGGCAGAGCGGGGCGGATTTTGGCATTCTCATCCCCATCCCCACCTCACTTTTTCATCCCCATCCCTATCCCCATCCCCGCGGTGGGTCCGGAACTCATCCACATCCCCGCCCCACCATGTACACAATTAAAACCATCCCCGCCCCATCACCCACTTGGGTATCCATCCCCACCAAATCCCCACCTTCCCCGCCCCACCATCCACTTAATCCTCATTTGAAACTCACTAAATAATACTCATATACCATATATAATTTCAAATACTAATAACAAAAAATATATACAGCTAGAAAAACTATTAAAGAGTGTTATAGACTTGTAATTTGTTGAAAATTTAATATTTGAAGTGGGTAAGATGTATGGTGAGTGGGGATGGGGTGGAGCGGGGCGGGGATGGGGCGGGAACAACTTAAAATCCACCCCCGCCCCATCACCCATGGCGGGTATAACTTTCATCCCCATCCCCGCCCCACTACCCACCAAAATAGGATCCATCCCCGCCCCATTGGGGCGGGGATGGGGCGGGTCTCCTACTTGACCCGCCCCACTTGCATCCCTAGTCACAGGTTCAAATTTGTTGCAAGCCAATTTATTTTTGTTAGTTGACATGACATGTGTATACACTGGACAATTTTGGTGAAGTAAGAGAGGTGGCACGTGGCGTGTATACATTATTAGACACGCCTTTTAATATATTAGTATATAGATAATTTGAACAAAATACTACCTAAATTTCTTGTGTAAGATGAAGATGGGAATTAAGAGACGCTTTTCATTTTGACTAAGTAACAAATTTTGATTTATTTGTTGTACAGTACTATGAAGACATTGGAAAGCCTACACCAAAAGTAGAGGTGATGAATTATTTGAAGGACAAGCAGTACACAGATGCTAAGGACTTTGCAGGGGAATGCGAATCAGTAGTGATGATTGCCAAAGGCCAAAGTACGAACGAAGACCATTAATTACATTATAGTCATGTTAATCATGCTTACTCATTTCTTTTTCCTTTTGTCTTAAGACTTCTGTAAATTTCTAATCTTTTTCGACTTTGATCAGGTGTGCAAGGTACCTGTAAATATGGAACTCGACTCGACTACATATTAGCATCCCCGGAGCTCGAATACAAATTCGTGCCCGGATCATACGCAGTTTTATCATCCAAGGGAACTTCTGATCATCACATAGTGAAGGTTGATTTATTGAAGCGGGAAGAAAAAATTCAAGAAATCAGCCCTAAAAAGAAACAGCAACCTAAGAAACGAGTTGTAAGAATAACTAATAATTCATCATCAAAGGGCATTTGGAGCACAGAAATGAGGTAGTTTAATTATAGTTTTTTCTCGTCCTTTTTGTGTAGCCTCTTTAATGTATAGAATGTGTGGTTATTGTTTGTTTGATTATAGGATAGTACCGTTAGGGATAGTGTTTTACTGTGTTATAATGAGCTTAACTAGTGTTTAAGCCCGGGCGATGCCCCGGGTTTTCTCTGTGCTATAATTTAGCAGTAGTTAAATAAGTTATCTCATACTCATTTTAAAAAGTTATCTCATTCATTATATGGATTTCAAAAGTTTTCCACTCATATATCATCATTAATTTTGATTAAATAAGCAATAATAATATGGTGGAGTGATGGTTAGATCTCTTTCTTTCATACTTGAGGTTGTGGGTTCGAATCTTCACATTAACAATGCTTCTTTTTTTAACTAAATGAGAAAGACGTGGATAGAATGTCACTGAATGAGGGATGGTGACACGTGGCACATATACGTTCTTAGGAACGTTTTTTAATATATTAGTATAGATTCTTTTCCTCTTTATGTGGACATTGTCACATTCTTATCATTGTACTAATTTATATTAATGAGTGGAAGCCGGATTGATCTGCTGAGATTATGTACAGTAATAAATTACATTAAGGTCGATCGACTAGCTAGACCTACTTAATTGCTAAAAGAAATGTAATTTAAACCCAAAGACTTAGTGCTCGTTTAGTACACATGAGAATTTAATTCCTGTAGGAAGTTTCATTTCCTAGGAAATTACTTCCCTTATAGGAAATTGCCTAAATTTGTTTGGTTGACATCAAAGAATTTGCAATTCATATGGGATTTCTGATTGACCAAGGGGGAGTGGGTAATTTAATTCCCAAGAAATTTCCATTGCACCCATTTTCTCAACTTCCTGTCAACCAAACAACTTCCCAAATGAGAAAATCATGTGAATTTTCATTGTCTACATAAATTCCTGTGAACCAAACGAGCACTTACTAAGATGTTTGGAGTATCACTAAACACAAAGTAAAAAAAAAAGCGTAAATTACATCCAATGACAAATTTTGGTTCAACTGCAACCATTAGCACGAACTTCACGCACTAATAGTATCAGTTCAAACTCTAACAATTTTAATCAATTATTAACACAACAATTATCTACATATTGCTAAAAGCAATATATATGTTCAACTTTTTTGTTTGTTTCCATTGTAGTATGGGCATACGATCCACATAGGACAAGAAGCAAGCTGTGCAATTATTATATCTAAGGAGAAAACCGAGGGGAAAATAATATTGCAAATAATCAAGTTCCACCAACGCAAGAACACCTTGCGGAAAATCACCTACAAACACTTGTTGAACATTGTTTAAAAGGCAAAAGTCTAGCTATTAAATGCGCAACCACATTTCCTAACCACTTAACAAGAGAGTTAAAAAAAATGAAATTAAATTCAGATCTAATGAAATATATATCTTCTTGAAGGAGATCAAGAATCGACCAACCAAAGTTCTGTGTATGAATTGCACGAACCAAGTTTGTTGTATCACACTCCAATTCCACCTGCATAAACCCCATGCTCTTCCTCAAAGAGACCCCTAACCTGGCTGACATAGCTTCACTCATGGATACCGACCACCGGAATGGACATCGACGTACAACTACCACCATGGTGATTCCCCTGCCATCACGAATAAAGGCCCCCATACCCACTCCAAAATCATCGAACATAGCTGCATCCATATTCACTCGTACTCGCCCCATTCTCGGCTGTTTCCATTCATTATTTGAAGTAGACTGGATAACGAGGCTTTGTCGATTAAACACGTAGCTAGTGTACTATTTATAATCTGAGACCAATTTGAGGAAGCTAACCACACCTACCTCGATGCTATATCATAGTTTAGCATGGACAATTGAGTTTCTGAAAGAACATGTCACCCACACCATTGTCGCGAAGATAAGGAGGTCACCTTCATTCAGCTTGGACCTCATCCACACAACAATGTCTATAAAAAGAAAGAAGGCCCATCATTAAGCTACTGCAAGAAGGGGGATTTATACAAATATAAACAACAAGTGGACAATGAAAGATTGCATGGGTGATTGTTTCGTAAGCATTCGAGCATTGGCCATACATTCCATCATCCACAATATGTCGTTCCTGAAGCTTACCTTTGGTGGCTAGAGACCCACTACAAGCCCGCCGTAGAAAGTGACTGAGCTTTGGTGGTCCCCCTAGATTCCAAATGGAATCACATACTTCCCCAATAACACCTTCATACCTCATTGCCCAGCCCTGCAAGTGACCCAAACGTCCCAACCAATTTTTGGACTTTGTTGTGTAAATGCTATTTGCTGCAGGCCACCAGCAACACAAATCCCCTTGTGGACGGTCGCTTAATGGGATTCTTTTAATTAGCTCCTTTTCTTCGGCTGTAAAGTGAGCTAAAAGCGAGCTCTCATCCCACTCATTGCTCTCATTAATTAAATAGACCACTTTTAAGTCAGCTGGGCTTTCAATATTATGACTAGGAACAATAGAAGATGAATCCCCTAGCAGCCAACAATCATCCCACACAATTATCTTAGTGCCATCTCCCACCCGCCATTTTAAACCCTCCAACAGAAGGGCTTTAGCTCCCCAAATGCTACGCCAAACAAAGCTTGGATCGTAACCTCTCCTAGCTCCCAAAAAGTCTCCAATGTTTATAGTACTGCGCACTAAGAATATGGTTTGGAAGAGAGTCGGTGTCACAAATGAGGCGCCAATCTTGCTTTGGTGAGAGTGCTTGATTGAAGACTTTGAGATCAGGAAAGCCCTTTCTACCGTAAGACTTCGTTAGACACAACTTTTCCCAACTCACCTAGTGCATTTACGTTCTGTACCTCTAGTTCCCCACTAAAAACAAGCACACATGGAGTCGAATACCATCAGGAATGTGAAATAAGTTCATCATATACTTTGGGATAGATTGTACCACTGCTTTCAGTAGAACTTCTTTGCCTGCACCGGACATCAATTTCTCTTTCCAGCTTTATAAATTTTCAGATTTCTTTCCTTTAGAACATCAAAAATCATCTTCTTGTATCTTCTAATCATCATGGGTTGCCCTAGATATTTTTCATGCTTAGCCACCTCTTGAACCCCAAATAACTCTTGGATCTCTTGTCTCCTTTCAGCACCAACATTCTGGCTGAAAGACACTTTAGATTTATTGATGTTTATTTTCTAACTAAATGCTCTCTCATAAGTACTGAGAATATCATCTAATATAGAGCATTCCTGAAGTGTAGCTCTAGCAAACAGGAACTATCGTTCGCAAAAAAAAAGAGTGATATTCTTGGAGCTTCACAACAAACCTGGGCACCATGTATAACACCTTCATTCACAGCTTTTGACAACATAGACGAGAAGGCCTCTGCACAAAGGGGGGGAAATATGGGGACAATGGATCTCCTTGGCGGAGCCCCCTCTATGGTATAATGAGCCCCTCCACTGCACTATTCCACTTGAAAGAGTGCGTGACACTAGAAATACACTGCATGACCCTCCGAGTTCAATCATCACAAAAACCAAGCTTCATGACCTTCTCCAAAAAATATCACTCCATGCGATCATATGCCTTGCTCATATCAAGTTTAAAAGCCATCAACCCATGATTTCCTTCCCCTCTTCTTTCCATTCCATGGAAAATCTCAAAATCCACCATAGCATTGTAAGTAATAAGTCTTCCTGGAATTTAATTGCAAGTTTTCATCTTTTTATTCACTATTCTCATTGTTTTATTCTCTCTTCATACATAGTTATAGATCTTATAGTTTATAGTTTCTTAATTGCTTAATTTCATCATATTAATAATTCTTTAATAACGTTTAGCCCTACATTAGTTATAAATTTTAGATTTTTATGCTTAGGTTTCATGATTAGTGAGTAGTCTCTTATCTACGGTGTGAGTGAAAGTATGAATTTTGTGATCTAATGATGATTACGCATTGATCTTGGTGTTTTGAGACCTTAGGATAGATGTTGATCACATTTATGCTTTGGAATATTAATTACAAATATTCTTGATTGAATTTTGAACTCATTCATCTTCCCCATGAATCAACTTAGTTTCTAGTCCAATATATTGGGTGGAAATTAAGGGGATCCTTTTATTAGGGGTTTTCCGTACTTGATCCTTTTATTAACTAAAGATCATTCGAGAGAGGATTTAGTTGATTGTTTAAGGGATTATTCTTGAGGACCATTCGAAAGAGGACTTGAGTATCTTAGAGAAAATCTAAACCTTGCATAATTATCGCCTTTGAATCACAATTGCATTAATGATCATTGTTCCATTTTGATTCATACTAGTAGCCTTAACTCTAGTGTCTTCCTTATCGATATTTTCATATCATATTTATTTGCTAGTTTGTTTGATCTTAGTTATTAGTTGTTACAAAACCATTATCAAACCCCTAAATACCCTTCAATTAGGTAATTTAAGCTTGTCAGACTTTAATTAATCCCAATTTCCTTGTGGATCGACCATTGACTTGCCTTTACTACATTCTTAGTAATTGCTTGTTAGGTGATATAAATATTGTTTGAAAAGTGATTTTTGGCGCCTTCACAACACACTAAAAACCTCGTATCAAAATTGGAGTCATTGCCGGGGAAATTGTGCTATTGATTGAAGTTTTCGTAAGTTTGAAATTGCTTATTTGGTTTATTTTTTTTATCTTTTTTTAATGTGCTAAGTGTTGTTTATATGAGTCTAGAAATTTGTATATAATTTTTTTGTTTTGTTTTTGTATCTTTCTTGAAGAGAATTCCAAAAAAAAATATTGACAAGCTTCTTTTTTCCTTAATATGAGGATGAACCATTTTGGAATTATTATCAGAGATTTAAGAACACTCTTCTAACTAAGCAGACTCGATCTTTGGAAGATACGTGGGTTGATGTATGAGGATTTGAATATGCATACAAGAGAAGTGGTGGAGTCTATATATAATGGTAAATCCCAGCACTTTGATGTAGCATGGAGTTTCTTTGGCTGGCTATCCAGAGACACTTATGAATGGGACCATGGAATTACTACTTTCTCAAATTTAGAAGATGCCTCTAGCTACGAACTACATGTTTATTCTAAAATTATATCTTCCCTCAAAGAAACGAGTTTCTTAAATGGAAGAAAATATGTCCTTGTTAAAGAGGTGTGATTCTATGATGGACAACATTGTCGAAACTAGCAAAAGATCAATCAAAACATTGGGTCAAATTATCAATAATCAAAATCATTCTTGCATGACTAGAACCAATGAAGATGATGATTGGGATTGGATGAGAACCCCATAGTAGAGGAATCATTTATTGAGAAAGCTTACACTATAGAGTCTAATAATGTTGAAGAAGTAGTTGATGAGACTTTTGGTTCTGTTCGTCCCTTTCATATTTCCTTTTTAAGGAAACTCGACTTAGTTTCTTCTTCCCCATCTTATTCCCTCTCCTTAAAGTTTCACCATTGGAAGAGCCTTTGGCCTCTTTAAACCTTCACAAGACTCAAATGGAAGTCATCGAAGATAGGATCGAGCTTAAATTTTGCAAGGACCATAAAAAAGAGAACTCACTGTTTTCTTCTTTTTATTTGAATTTTGATGTTTGTTCTTCATACATTCCAGGATTCTCTCGGAAATTTCATTATTTTCGGCACTCATCTCTTGGTAAGAATAGAGACGCATTGAAATTTGTGCATACTCTTTGTTTACGTCTTACCTATTTGATCCATTGTGAAATCTATGCTAATGTTTATGTCAAACTATTGAGATCTTTGTCAAATTATTTAGTGGTAAGGTCTAGCTAATGATCTTAAGAGAGTACTTTTCGGGAGGTATTATAAGACCCTTCTCCTTATCTTATTTGGTTGGGATTTTTGCTTGATTTTGTTCCCTTGCCTCCTCCCTTACTTTCTCTTTGCTTGTACACTCCGAGGACAGAGTTTATATTAAACTTGGGGGAGTGAGCATGTGTTCTCTCCATCTCAACATTTTCTTCCTCCTCTTTCTAATCAGGTTCATAGTAGTGCATTTGCATGTTAGGTTTGCATTAAAAAAACTAATAAAAAGATTCTCCTTTTCTTTTCTTACTTTTTTATTCCTGCATTTAATTAGAGTAGTTCGCCTGCATGCATGATATGTTGCTAAGAGTGTTCACAACTTGATTGGAAGACCTTCCTTCCATTTGACTTGATAGTTTTGGAAGCCTTTTATTCTGACTTTAGGTTATCTCTGAAAACAATAACTTTTGGTAGAGTCTTTTTGAAATTAGGTGATTTGGTTGATTGGATTTCCTTTTTCCTTGTGCGATGAATTCCGAGAGAGGGCCACGAACCTCGTAATACTCAATTACAACCCTCACCATTGATTGCCTAACTTGTGACTTGTATTTTAGTTCCCCAATATTGCATATGACTGAACTAAATAGAAGAATTGTTTAGGGTGTTTCTTGTTGCTAGAATTAGGAGCTCAAAAGCCGAAAAGTTTTTATACCGACATAATTATCCATTTCTAAACCCATCTAGGCCTTTTTATCCTATTTTTGCTTAATCCTCATAATAAGTCAAGGCCAAACTTTCCTCAAAGTCGAGTACATGTCTATTTTGTATTGTGTTGAGTTGTTTTGAGACTAAGTCTTTAGTTGAAAGTGAGTTAGTGTGTTTGTATACTTGCAAAAGATGAAAAACAAAATTGTGAAAGAAAAGAAAATAAAAGAAAAAGTTATTATTGATTCATTTAATTTGGATTCTAGTTGAAAGAAAAGAAAGAGCAAATTGATGAGTAAAATGAAAAATATGTTCATAAATTGAAAATCAAAGTGAGAAAAAAAATGGAATAATGTTGTATTTGCTTCAGATTATATACTAGCAGTTAAAGGTATTCTAAATCCTCCAACAACAAAGAGTTTAGTAATGGATTTAATGCGTGCTTGCAGGGAGTACCTATTGCTGGTGTTAGGAGGAACAGTAGAGTTTGAAGGAAGATTGGCGAATAGGCTTGTTGATGGCCTAGCAATACATGCGAAATCTATGGGGGCTAAGGATGTTTTTAGTTGTACTTTGAGAGACCCTCCCCTGGTTTGTAAAACCTTATTATAAGTAGATCTTGAACTTATTGTAGATCCTGGAAATGACCCCCCCCTTCAAGGGTGGATCATAACTCTGTAAACACTTTAAATCTATGTTAGGTTATGTCTTTCTCTTAAAAAGAAAGTGAGAAAAAAAAAGAAAAAGTGGTTATGTTTGAGGTTTCAAATTGAATTGGTAGTATTTTTCCCCTAGTTTGTACTCCTGTTTACCATTTTTGCACTACATTCCCAAATTGATATCCTCACCCTAACATAGCCCCGTTACAACCTTGATAAAGTCCCTTTTGACTTCTAGATTAGTTTTGGTCAATTTAGTAGTGGCAGGTGAGATTTTGTACAAGTCATGATGAGGGTCATTAAAATGTGGTAGAGACGAGCTACTAGGGGGGATTTAAACTTGGGAATTCGAAGTGGAGAGGGTGAGAAATCACTCCTAGAAAGCCTAGTTTTCAAAGAAGACTCGGTTGATTGGTGTATTAGATTTCTTAAGTCACTCTTGTACTTCCTAATCATCTTTTCTCTTGTTTTTGGTTGGTCTCCTAAATCTTGTTATGAACTCATTTAGCTTGCATGTCATGTTTGTAGCTTTTCATTTAGAGCATCTACGCTTAGTATGTTGCATGATTTTTCTTTTGCATCTTTTTCTCCTCTTTTCTTTCCACTTTCTCATTTTTGGTTTACTTGAGGACGAGTAAAATGCTAAGCTTGGGAGAGTTTGATAAGTGCGTTTGTAACGGTCTTTACAGACTCTTTTAAGTTTATATTGATACTCTCTCCCCTTTTTTTCCTCTTTCTTCTCCCTTTCTTCTTCTATTTCATTCACTTGATCATTCTTGATCATAGTGACATTTTACTAGATTTTCGGTCATTTTTTACCGATTTTCTAGCACAATTGCTTTCACTATGTTTTGCCATGTTCTTAATGTAGGTGGGATCATTTAAGATAACTAAACGTTCAAGAGTTGGCAAAGAAAGCATTGAAAATAGATCCTAAGCCGAGAAACGATGCGTTCACACCATGCCACGTATGCCACGCACAAAGGAACACATGAAACAAAAAAATATCGTAAGGGGAACTTCAAATCGACATAACTTTCAAAAGACAAATCGAATGAAAGTAATTCTAGTTGGAGGTGAAAGATCATTTGGATAGCTTTCCAACGACTGGTCATAAACTTGATTTTGATCTAAAATGAAGGAGTTACGCTCGTTTTAAGTTGAAATGTCCGACTAGAGCAGAACCAAAGGGGCGCCCACACCACTTACTGAGGTGCGCCCGCACCTCTCGACGGGAGCTGCACAAGAAAAAAAAATAGTAGGTTTGGTGCGCCCGCACCATTTATGTTCTGGGAAAATTTTGCAAGACCTCGTGTCCAATTAAAACACTTGTTTTGTTTTATTTTCGGACTATGCTTGATTCCTAGAGTTTATTAGAGAGATATTTAGAGTTCCAGATTGAAGCTTTGTTAATTCGAATTTCTAGATTAAAGTTAGTTGATTTCCACATGTACAAGGTACTTTGATTAGTTCAATTGTAAGTCTTCATCTTTTTATTCATTATTCTAATTGTTATCCTCTCTTTCTACATAGTTATAGATCTTATAGTTTATAGTTTCTTAATTGCTTATTTTCGTCATATTAATAATTTTTTAATAATATTTAGCCCTAGATTAGTTATAAAGTTCAGATTTTTATGCTTAGATTACATGATTAGTGAGTAGTCTCTTATCTAGGGTTTTTGGTGAAGTATGAATTAAGGCTCTCATTGATTGTTAATACATTATGGTGATCTAATGATGATTATGCATTGATCTTGGTGTTTTAAGACCTTAAGATAGATATTGATCACATTTATGCTTTGGTATTTTAATTACAAATATTCTTAATTGAATTTTGAACTCATTCAGCATCCCCATAAATCAACTTAGTTTCTAGTCCAAGATATTGGGTGGAAATTAAGGGGATCCTTTTATTAGGAGTTTTTCGTACTCATTGGATCTCTTAATCGATGAGGATTTAGTTGATTGATTAAGCAATTATTCTTGAGGACCATTCGAAAGAGGACTTGAGTATCTTAGAGGAAAACTAAACCTTGCATAATTGTCGCCTTTGAATCACAATTGCATCCGTGGGTAAGGATAGCCATAGTTGCCATAAGAAGGAATCGCATGAGGGTCCCAACGACCGGAGTATTCGAGGGGTACCCATAATAAGGGGGTGGGGAAATGCCACCACTACCATCATCGGGGGTGGCACAAAAGGCTAGTTGGGATCAACAGCCGAGTTTGTGCCACCCGGTTCTCTATAATCATAGGGTGGATCACGGTTAGGGTGGTAGGGGTAGGTGGGTTGGTTGTTTTGCCAACCGGGGACCGGCCCATGTTGAGGGGTCAATGGGGGTAATTTATGTATGGTGCAAAGTCACCTCCTTTTACATGGTAATTTTAGATTTGGTTGGTTTGTACCATCATACCATCACAATCACTCCGCATGCCCTCCATCATAGAAAGCATACGATTTTGTGTGAGGGAGATGGAGGTGATAGCATGTTCAAGATCAAAGGACGAAGAGGAGGAAGATTGAGATTGCCTAATAGAGCGACCTAAGGGGAACAACATTTTCAGCACGACAATGGGAATGCTCATTTTCGGGCTCACTATCTACATCTGAATCATTATCCGCTTCCCGATTAATCCTAGTGGCCCCCGGGGTTAGGGAGGAAACAATGGTGGCGACCCTTAACAAGCCAACTCCAATGCTCGGGGTCTAGGGTAGGACAAATCCATTGTATCTGCCACAACCCATCAAGGTCGAGGAAAGGGTTACTATCTACGGCCTTGAGTTGTTTTAGGTGCTCCCCAAAACCCTTGTGGATAGCTATCAAGGAAATCATGCCACCTATGTTTATGTCCCCCCCCCTATCGAGCTCCCCTTTTTTGATCTCCACACACCTTTCTAGAAAATTAAAACCATAGTTAAGCATTTCCCATAGACGAGTGAGGGTCTCGGTTGCCATATAAAACACTGTTGGAGTACAAGGTGACACTCAAGAAGGGGGGTTGAATTGAGTGACAAAATCTAATCGATTTTCGCAAAAACAATCTTATAGCACAGTGCCTCACACTGTGTTATTCACTCGTAAACTCGCTTTTCATGTTTTCGCTCAACTGAAGTTGTATCAAAACTAAAAACAATGAAATCAAATAACAAGACACGTGAATTTAACGTGGTTCAATCTCACCTCTGAGATCTATGTCCACACTACCTACTCTTTTATTATTTGAATCTTAAAATATCAAACTTTTGATACAATATGATTCCCCCACTACTACTCTAGTAGTGCTCCCCAACACTTAACCCTAAGTGTTGCTACTCTCTATAATGATGAAATTACAAAAAGAGTAAGTCCTCACAAGTGTGTTTCTTAGATAAGCAAATCGAGGAATATTACAATCGTTATAAAGGACTTTTAACTCATTAGAACTATGTGCTATGGGGATGCGTTTTCAGCTCTCAAAAACTTCTCAAACTAAATCTGAAAACGTGAGATGTTATTCTTATTTCTATCTCTTATATAATTTATCAACTGAATAAGAATTATTCTCCAAGATATGATTATCTTCTGAATAATTTTTATTCCTAAAATCAAGGGATGAAATCTTTTCTTTTCCAATAATCAAAGATTATCTTTTACTTAATAAAAACTGATTTTTGCTTTCTTCAAAAAATAAAGATTCCTCATTATCATCATCAAAAGAAATTCAGACTTAGAGTCACAAACAAGCATAACAAATTCTTCATTAGTCATCTTACTAAGCTCTTGCTTAGTATATACGCACCCAACGAGTAGTCGATAGGTAATACCTATGGACAGAGGAGATAATGGCCGAGGAGGTGGCGGATCGATATTGGAAGTTGGATGAGCGAGAAATGAGCCTCCAAAAGGCTTCTTGGTTGTAATTTGAAAAGTTTTGAAGGCGATGAGGGTGGTAAATCCTCGCCAACGAGGGCCAACCAAAAATCTCATTTAACTCCACTAGGGTCATGCGAAACTTGGTGTTAAAAAGTTGTAAAGAGATATCGAATTCATCCTCACCATTTAGAGTTCGCTCAAGGAAAGCGAGGAACTCAAGGTGACCCTCTCATAGGTTACAGCAAGAAAGCATGAAAAAGGGTCCCAACCTAGGTTCTTAAGACATTCCAAGTGCTTCAATGATAGGCCCGTGATAGAATTTGGTCGGGGTCAAACCTAAGGGTGGGAATATGAATTTGCTCATTTGAGGAAGGGTTAGTGTTGGTGAGGTTTTTGTTTTTCTTGGAGCAGGAAGTCATTTTGTGGAGTTTATAGAGGATGCTCAACCACAATGCACACACTTAAACAAGCATAACAATCCCAAAATTCCAACAAATCCAACAAACAATAAATCCTCCAACAATTTTCCAACAAATCGAATAATCCTAGGGGATCCCAAAAGTGCCCCTATCAATTAAAACAATTCCAACAATCACAATCACAATAAAAACTACAAATTTAACACTAAAAAGAAAAATAGAGCCACGAAAGCACAAAAATCACAAAGATCACAAAATCATACAAAAATCACAAAGATCACAAAAACCTAAGAAAAAAAAAAGAAAACTATCTAAAAATCCAACTAATCCCGCAATCACAATCAAGAAACAAAAAAAAACTAAATCAATAAATGAAATAAAAAGGAAAATAAAATAAAATAAAAACGAAAATAAGAAAAATGAAAAAAATAAAGAAAAAGATTATCTTACTTGAATGTAGTAGGCCAAGGGTAGGAGTGCCCGCTCCTACTTAACACGGAGTGCCCGCTCCTCTGTTTCTGGGGAAAGGAGCGACCATTCCTTGCTCGCTCCCTGGTCGCTCCAATTCATGACTGTCTCCTTATTTTTGACGGAAATTGTAGGGAGCGCCCGCTTCATGCTACAGAGGAGCGTCCGCTCCTCTTGGAGCTCT
The DNA here is from genome assembly GCA_947646795.1 of Beta lomatogona. Taxonomy (NCBI): domain Eukaryota; kingdom Viridiplantae; phylum Streptophyta; class Magnoliopsida; order Caryophyllales; family Amaranthaceae; genus Beta; species Beta lomatogona. Next base: position 201,180 of record CANSNZ010000423.1, on the reverse strand, counting down.
CGTTCCTTACTCACTCATCACCCGCTCACTCCTTCTGCCAACATTATCTTTTGATGTAAAGTTACAAGGAGCTCCCACCCCTTGCTACAGAGGAGCGTCTGTTAGTCGTTTATGTTTTTTTTTCTTTTCTAAAAAGGCATAAATTAGAAAGGTTAATGCATAAAAAACAAATAATATATAAAAATGAAGAAGTTTAAAAAGGAAATATAAATTGAAGAGGAGAAGGGAAAGAGATCGGGTTGCCTCCCGTAAGCGCTTTCTTTTGTGTCATTAGCTTGACTTTACCTCTCAAATTGAGTTGGGGTAGGGGAGGGACACTCCTTGAGGTCGAGGGATAGGACATTTCCAAGTGTGTCGCTCTAATAGTATACCTTGAGACGTTTGTCATTCACCTTGAAGGATTTCAAATCCTTGTTACAAACCTCAACCGCACCATGCGGAAAAACCTTTTTCACCTCAAAAGGGCCACTCCATCTATAATAGCCCCGATTTCTAAACTTTCTTATTTATTGTTAATTATAACTATTAGCCTAATTATATATTAAATTCTCTTATGTTATTATAGTTGAAATATGACTTTTGTATTTTCTACCAATACTTTAATATTATATTGGTGTTGATATTATAATTTATTCCTGCGTGACAACTAATATTTTAATGTGTGTTTAAGCATAAATTGATTATTTATGTTAACTTAATTATTATCTTACATTTCAAATAGATATAAGTATTTTTGTGCTTAATTAAATATAATTGTGTGTTATATTATGATATTTGAATGTTATTTACTAAATAAATACTTTAAGTTAGAGAGTTATAGTGTATATGTATCATGGTATTTGAATGAGTAAGTTATGTAGTCCAAAAGAAAAAAAAGAAAGAAAGAAGGTCTCCCTCATTCATTATTCGTGTCTTAATCCTCATACCACAATTCCTCCTTCCTCTTGTCCTTTCATGCAATTCCATTGTTGATGCCAACAAAAAGATTCAACCTTGAGCTGCCAAAATTAGTCAAATGAATTACCAAGTAATTATCCCATTTTCTGATTTTCAGTTGAAGATTATGCAGAACCCCAAAACCCTAATTCCTCTTATTCTCTCTCTTACTATGTCCTCCTTCATCTTGTTGTGACTGCTGCCCCCAGTGACGGAGCTAATATTTTTTTAAGGATTTTCATAACAAATGAAAAGACCAAAATTGCTGCGCCAGAAAATAGAAAAACTTTGGGTTGTCTGCCACTTGCAGATTTGTTTTTACTTTTTATCTATATTAATGAGAGTGGGGCCCAATGCCCATCAGTGCTTTGGTTCTCTTCAACAGTTATCATCAGATTTTTAATTTAATCAACCTAAATAATTAAAAATCTTTTAATTTTTAAATTAAACAAATCACTTTCTCCATCCTTCCTTTCCCAATACTCATCTTACGCTACCCTTCAAAAGTTCAGCTCATCAGGCTTCACGATGCCATACGCCACACTGGCCACCACGCCGATCAGGCGACCACCGCGCCGCACCGCTATTCTCACTTCTCTGATTCTCCTCTGCGGCGTCACCGGGTCAGCCGTCGATCAGGTATCGAAAGAATTTAATTTTTTTACATTATTAATTTCCTAATTCCTATATTGTATATTTAAACTCTTATTTGAGAATAGGGAGGAGAGGGAATAGGGATGGTAGTGGGGTAGGTCAAGTAGGAGACCCGCCCCATCCCCGCCCAACTAGGGCGGGGATGGGTCTACGTGGCGGTGATGGGGATTAAAATCATATCCGCAATGGGTGGTGGAGCGGGTGTGGATTTTATGATATACTAGCCCCATCTCGGGCCGCCCCGCCTCCCAGCTCGCCCCACATATTTATTATTAAAATCCTATTCATATACTTATATTATTAATAATTTTATCTTGCAAAATATAAATATGTGGTTATGAAGAGGGCACGAAGCGAGTGCGGGTACCCATGCTGGTGGTGGGAATGAAGTGGGTACGACGAGGGTACGAAGCGGGTGCGGGTACCCATGCGGGTGGTGGGGCGGGGTTGAGTTTAATACGTACCTGCTGGAGCGGGGATGAGTCTGGAATTTTCCCCTGCAATGGGTCGTGGCGGGGGATGGGGATGAGAATTTTATGCGGGTGTGGTGTGTGGAGGGACCATCATCCGCACCCGCCCCGCCCCGCCCAATTGCCATCCCTAAGAGAGAAGGAGTGAGGGTGAGAGCAGAGGGTTGAGGAGAGAGGGATAGTGGAAAATGATAAAGCGCGAAATGAAGGGAAGTGGGCTTAGCCCACATAAAGGATAGCTAACGGATCTGGTTTAGATAGTTGATCCAATATTTCACGCCCAAAGATATTAAATTAACTGGTCCCTTTTTTTTGCCAACCGGATCAATTAATATCAATCAAGCTGGTTTGTTAGGAAAAATTGGATCAGTTTGTTTGTGTCATTTAAACTTTTTTCCACACTAGTGATTCGAGGTTGTTGGATCTAATTTAATAAGGAATTGTCTAACTTTTACTGGAGCTAACCTTGTCTCTGTCGTCTTGCTGTTTCGGAGTTACCCCGATCTTGACGGTAAAAGTAAAGATTAAGTTAGGGTTTCTGTTTTAGTATTAGGTTTTGGCGATTACTTGATTTTCCCCCTGCTTTTGTTTGGTTTAGCGGTGCTTAGGTTTTGCTTGCTTCCTGCTAGTTGTTTTCTATCTCGAATGTCTCTTGTTAGTTCTTACTGGTGGGTAGTGTTGCTTTGGCTTCTCTTTAGTGATGTTGGATATTTTAAGGTTGTTGTTTCATGTTTTGGATTGTGATTTTCAGCTTTGTGTTTTGGTTATGAGCATCCTGTGTGGGATTGTTTAGTTTGGATGATTGCTGATGTAATACAGTTGGAATTAATTAGGGAATAGGAGCCTAAAGGCTTTGCTGATGGGTGTCATCTCCCCCTCTAATGGATGGAGTTTGAATTTTGCAGGTTATGTTGTGTTTGTTGGTCAGGATCACCCTCTTTTCTTCACTAGAATTATCAAAGATTACATTCTGGGTAGTATGTCAAGGAGAAACGACTTGAGTTGGAGGGGGTGTAAGTATTTATTGGGTCGGGTTTGTTAGTTTCTGGCTGAGATTAACTGATGTTAATTCTCAATTTCGATTAGTGATGACATTTTTAAGTTCATCGCTTTCAAAACTTCTTATCTTTATGTTGCTCCTCAATTTTTGGAGGGTTCATAGCATACTTACCAAGTCACTTTTAGTGGCTCTTGTTGCTTGTGAGCAATTCACAAGTCTGTTGTGTCTTCGGCTCGAATCATTACTAACATTCTATTTCTCTCCTTGTTCCTAAAGTTTTCGAGATTTTCACGTGTCCTCAATGTGTATGATCTCAACTGGCGCTCAATCATCTTCAATGGAAGTAATACCGATGACTTTGGCAACTCTGGAGGTTGCAAATCAAGTAATCTAAACAACCAAGGGACCAACGAAGGAGTTTATCCTACCCTTTTAATTTCTTGTAATTTCATTCTACTTTCTCTTCTAAGTATTTTAAGGGTCACTAATGACCCAAGTAGTATGTAGTATGTAAACTCTTTCTATTTACGCAAATTTTCTCGACGTAAAAAAAAATTACAAATAAAATAAAATGGGATTCTTACTTTATCTCTTATTTCCCAAGCTTTCTCCTATCCTAAAGTGGCAGACCTAGTTTTCTTGTCCTTCCTTCCTCGCTAAACTCTCAAATTTAATATGGTAGTTGATGATAACAGTACCTCTATGGCTCTATCTTAGTACATATATTAAATCTATTAATTAATGTCATAAACTTAACTTGCAAAGCTTCTGATGAATATGTGATAATTCTGACAGATAAATGTGCTTTAGTGTCATAAACTATATGAAACTTCAGCTAAAATTTCGAGGAGAAGCCCTACTATAAGTCATATTTTCTTTGCTGACGATGCTTTGCTTTTCCTTAAAACTTCGCTAAATTCTTGTCAAAGCCTAAAGCTAGTTAATTAGTTATTGATAGATTTTGCCTATGCTCTGGTCAAAGGTTAAATTTAGAGAAGTCCTTTGTGAAATTCAGTCAAAACACTACTCTTGAAGATTTCTTTCAAGAATGTCCTTAGAATGACTCAAACTCAAAATGTGGGCACTCATCTAGGAGTTCCTATTGACATCCCGAGCCCTAAGGTTCTGGCCTTCCAATTCTTAGTCGACAAAATAGCAAAGAAACTTATAAGCTGGAACCATCTTTACCTTTCTCAAACTACCAAAATTATCATTATCAACACAATCATTGTTGCTATGATTTCCCACATTTTAGCTACCATGCCAATTCCCATAACTACAGCCTCTAAAATAGACTCCCTAATCCACTCTTTTCTATGGGGTTTAGGAGGTCACAGGGGTATTCATTGGTTCAAAAAAGAGATCTCCTAAAAGAATGGGAGGGTTAGGAATTCGGTCTATTCATTTAATGAACCAATCTCTTTTAATGAAACAAGCCTGGAACCTTCATTCTAATTCAAATTCTTTAGTTGCTCGAGTTCCTTGCTTGAATAGGTTATCTTCCAGACTTAGTTCTTGTCAGAGAAAATTCTCCTCCAATCTTGGGGTTGGCAGGGGTTAAACAAAGCACAACAAAATTTATGTCAAGGTTGTTCTTGAAAGTTGGGTAATGGCAACATGATCAAGGCCTTCTCGTATAAATGGGTGAACAATAAAGTTCCTGAAGCTGCTTCTCATATCACTTTAGCCCAAATCTCTAATGCCAGAGTCAAAGATTTCATCGACCCCCACCTTTGTACTTGGAAAGCAGCTCTAGTAAGAGATTTTGAGGATGCAAAAAACATTTTAGCTATGGAAATTCCTCTCTCAGATGAAGAAGATTTCTTGTATTGGTCTCATCATTCGTCTGGAAATTTTCAGCAAAAACTGGGTATGCTTTTCTGCTTTCAAATACGAACCAACCTCATCATCTTATTAGGAGCAACATGATCTTTAAAATTTCTTTGGCATTTACCTATCAGTCCAAAATGGAAGTTCTTCATCTGGAAGTTGTTGTATGACATGATTGCTACAAAGGAACAACTTTTTAAGAGAAATTTATCTCAGGATGCCTTTTGTGATCTTTGCCATAATACCGTTGAATCTGCAAACCATCTTTTTAGGTCTTGTCCGCTGGTCCAAAGAGTGTGGCAGCATATTCCACTTATTATTCAAACTTCAAGCAATAATCTAGACACGATGAGTAACTGGATTATTCAACATATCCTGCTTTTTCATAGCAAGGATGGGGAAGGAAGTATCAGAATTCAAAGATTTATCATGGTTCTCTGGAGCATTTGGACACATCGAAATGAAAGATGTTTTCGTCATGCTGAAGCCAAGGTTGAGACTATTTTACACAAAGTTCGCGCTCTTCACCGTTACCATTTGGATTTAGAAGCTAAATTTGGGTTTCCTAATTTAAGATTTCTTCACCCCTCTGAAAGGCAGGCAACTCATCCTCCTGGTTTCATTGTGGCTAATCTGGGGAAACAAAAATTGGGATATCCCCAACAAACTATTCAAATTGACAGAGCCTGGTTCAAGAAAACAAAACACATAGAAATGGCTTGGATTCTTAATCATGAGAACTTGAATGAACAACTTGGCGTTGCTACAGACGCGTTGCAGGCTGAAGTCCTTGCTTGCCTAAATGGCCTAAAATGGGCTTGCCAACAACGGTTTTCCAAGGTGGTTGTTCTTACTGATGCTAATAACTTAATCTCTATGCTATAGGATTCCAAAACTATATTCATGCATCTAATTTGGACTACTCAAGAAATCAAGAAGTGGGCAGGAAAGTTGGATTGGTGCATGATCATTAAAGTGGATAGGAATCAGGTTAAGAAGGCGCATAGAGTAGCTAAGCAATGCGCCCTAACTATGTCTTCTTGTGTTTTCTAGTGGTTTAGTTTCCTCTCTTGTCAAAAAAAAAAAAAAAACACTATCGGCCCGTTTGGTTAGTGGTTATAAATAGTGGTAATGGTAATGAAATTTAGTGTAAATTTGTAAAGATTTTCACATGTCCATGACCATGGGAATGAAACTTTATAACAAAACATGTATAAATTTTCATTACCACCCAATACCACCTTCCCAAGTGGTAATGGATGGTAATGAGATTTTAGGAAGAAAATGGATATCTTGTGATGCGGTATCATTACCATTGGTAATGACATTGGATTTCTAGTACAAATTTACACTATAATGCATTACCATTCCCACCATTTATAACCTCTTACCAAACGGGCCGTATATGAAACTTTAGAGGTTTAGTTTGCTTAGAGTATTCTTAATTTTGACAGTTTTCAATCAAGAAATATTCTGATTTATTCAAGGATTAGTACATTTGTCTCTAAAAATGGTATCCACATTTCTAAAGAGGATATTATCTTTTGTTTTCTCCCTATAAAACGTTCAGATCAACCATTGATCATCTGATGGTGGTAGAGAGTACATTAATCACTGCAATGAGAACGAAGGTTCCTGGCAAGCACCAGAAGCTTGATCACATATAGTACTTGACAATGTTAAAAGCTATATACGCATGATGCATATATTCCTTTGTTGTTCCAAGAAGTACTTATCAAAGATAACCTTTCATGTACCATATGAACTCCATTCCATCAGAAAATTGAAACCAAACCGGTTGCCAAGTGTTGCCAGGCTTCCAGCCACTCCTTTTACATTTATTTGTTTGGGGGAGAGGGGGGGGGAACCAGTCAAAATACATGATATCCATCAGATAGACTGACATTCATTGCCTTTTCGAGAACTAGAAGACTGTACAGTTTGGAATAACGTACCTCTGAATTCATAAAACAAACGTTACACATTCATAATTGAGAATAATAAGCAGCAACGAGCCAACGACATACTCAGCTTCAGCAATGGATAAGTGGATAACGCATTAAAGGCAACAATGTTTTGCTCTTTGGAAGCCCAAGAGGTTTGATCATACCTGATGTAGTTTCTATTTTATCAGATCTCCAGCATAATCTGCACATGTATACCCTAGGAGATCAAAATTATCACACTTGGATAATAAGCATAAGGAATCACAACCTTTAAGATATCGAGGAGTTCTTTTCACAGCAGTTCGCATCTTCCTTTTCCGATTCCCATTTGGATTACGGCCTTTGCTGACACCCAAATCCTGCTCTAGTTCCAAGCCCCCACAGAAGCGCCATTATCTCAACTCTAACAATAAGAGCGGACTCCAGAGTGCACCGGAAAACCAGAGAGCAAACTCCAAAAAGAAAAGTTTATTAATGAGCCTAACAGCAAGATGTACAATGCAACACCCTTTACAGTTCACCATATATATAAGCATTGTCAAGCAAGTAAAATGCTTGCCATCCATAAAAAAAAAATTATACTGCATTTCTTCCGGGAGTTTATCTTGACACCTTGTATCTGGATGAGCTTACAAGTCATGGATATCAGGCTCCTTTACAGTTTTTCTTATAAATAAAGTAATTTTTAAGAAAAAGAGATAGACAAGTTGTTAAGACTAGTTCTATGTTTGGAATCGTCTGATCAACACGGCTGATTGTAATATGGTGTGTGTTTGTTTTCTCCCTACCCTAAGCATTAATGTCGCCCTGGATTTGCTCTAGACTTCTTCCCCTTGTTTCCGGTACAACCACGACAACAAAGATGATTGCTGTCGCATTAATCACGGCATAGATAATAAAGGTACCTGAGAGAAAACAGCAGTGCACAAATGTGTCATAAAAATGAATTTGGTACAAGAAAATCCAACAAGACTGGTAGAGTATAGATTGTTTTTTCCTTTTTAACAAAAACCAAAAGTTTGGTGCTACTAGTTAAGTTTAGGAGAGGAGAAAATAATAAAAAGTTTATATTATATTGATGTGTGTTCTATGTGTTCAATAATGAACCATAAGTACAATATATATAGCAATACAAATAGACTCCTACTGGGAAACTATATCTTAAGTATCTTATTCCTAATACTCCCTCTAGTTTTTATTAGTCTACCCACTTTCCTTTTTGGATTCTTATTAGTGTACCTTCTTCTTTTTTCTCTTTTCGGAACGATCGCACCAATTGTTTATTATTATCTTTACCTTGTCACTCTACTTTTCTTGGCCCACAACATTAACTTCAATACAATATGCCAATAAATTAACTCTCTTTCTTTCTATGATCCACATACCTATTTCTGCTAGAACTTTATGCTCAAAGAAGTGGTAAACTAATAGATATTGAAGGTACTACTAATCAAACACTTATTAGAAATATTCCTAAGATAATATTTTCTTAAGATAATAATATATCCTAAAGATATTATCGTACCTTTATTATCCGTAATATTCCTAATAAGCTCTCACAAAAGCAACGGTATGAACACGAAATTACGATTGGAGAAATTAAAAAAAAATAATTAAAATTAAGATCAAACAGATATATTGATGACAACACCATTCTTTTTGAATCCGCCAATTCTTTTTCGTCTTCTTGATGAGATCATCGTTCTTTTTGAATCCCCAAATATTTCAATAAAACGAGAACGACATACTTTTCGAGCCCATAATAGGTATGTTTTTTAGGAGCAGAATCACTCTTACTTTATTGACTTTTCTTGAGGAATATCGAGCGGGGGAGAGAGGGAGGAGGGAGCGGGGGAGAGGGAGAAGGGGGTGCCGGGGGAGAGGGGAAGACGGGGAGAGGGAGGGGGCGAGGGGGCCGGGGAAGAAGAGAAGGGGGAGGAGAGGGGGGGCCGGGGGAGAGAGGCCGGGGGAAAGGGAGAGGAGAGAGGGAGTGGGGGGGAGAGAGGGGGAGCCGAGAGAGGGAGCGGGGAGACGGAGTGGAGAGGAGGGGGCAAGAGGGAGGGAGAGGGAACAGACAGAGGGAGGGTTGGGGAGGGAGAGGGGCCTGGAGAGGGGGAGAGAGAGGCGGCTCTCATCATATACTGGTTTTTCTTAGCAAAACCACGCTCACATCATACTAAACCCCTATCTCATGGCACAAGGAAAACCAAACTATGTCTCACGCTACGAGGCGAACCAATAGACCTTGCCTCACACTCCAAGAGAACCAATAAGCCTTGTCTCAGGGGAGCCTAATTTTTTTTCTTTTGTTATACTTACCGCGAAGCAAGTTGTGACACACAAGCCGCTCATCAAGACAAAGCTAACCAAAAAAGTAGCAGTTCCAAGAGTTAAGAAATAGCGAGCACTCATAAACACATACTATGTAGCTTTCACCGAATAACAAACCTACCAAGCAGGAGAAAGAAATATCAAACCACATAGGCAAACCAATTCCAAGATCACACCATGTTAAGGAAATCATAAGAGGATAGGAAGAAAAAAAATTGAGGAAAAATCAAACCGCTGAAAAGTAAGATATACTTTAATATAGGTAAATCCGGTCCTGCCGGTGGATTTTCATGAACACCCACCGGCAGTTAAAGTTTTATGCAGAATAACTGGATCAATCCAAAATTTTGAAAGGCTCTGATACCATGTTAAGTTTGGGAGAAGGATAAAATAGTACTCCCTCCGTCCCAGAAAGATCTGAACATTTGTTGGGACACGTAGTTTAAGGTAATAAGTTGTGGTGTGGTTAACAAATGTTATTTTATTTAAAAAGTAGATGTGATAGGAGTTGGTGGGGTATTTTTTTATTAGAGGAGAGAAAAAAATTGGGTAACTTTTTATATATAAAAGGTAAAGTGTGGGCCAAAGATGTGTAAAAGAAATAATATATTAATGGTGGGACCATGCCAAGAATGGAAGTGTTCAAACTAATTTGGGACAAACATAAAAGGAAAGTGTTCAGATTATTCTGGGATGAAGGTAGTAAGAGTATAAACTTTAGGGGTCTACACTTTTAGCGGGCCTTAGTGACTTGAAACTGGCTTAATAGGTCATAACTTGTAAAACTTGGGTCACACAAGAAGGATTAATTGAGGGAGGGAAGTAGGAACTAGGTGAGATTTTTTTTAAAAATCGTCAATTTTAAGTCACCGAGGCCCGCTGAAAGTTAAGTCCCCCTAAAGTAGGGACCTACACAGGTTAATCAATAGTTCAAACCTTTTAAAAATTATCACTGAAAGTTCAGACCCCTATTGTCAAGTTTTCCTAAATTAAAACAACATATTCTTTTTATAAATAATTAAAAAAAATGAGAATCAATGCAACTTACCATATGAAATAAGTCAAAAATGGAATATACAATCACCATTAATAACTTGACAAAATAGATTGACACAATCAATTAACAAAACTAATTAGAATCTTTAATCAAAAAAGTTAGCTATATATCCTGACTATATAATACTTCGTATTTACAAAGTTCAAACAATGGTTTATTAACATTTACAATCGTTAAATAACTATACTAAAGCAGCTGACAAGGAATTATTAAATCATCAACCAAATTTTTCAGTGACGGTATTGAACAATTAAAAATCGGTTACCTTTAATATAAAAAGATAATAACATCTACAAAAAGAACCTCAATAATTTACATCACTACCAAAATAATTTTAGATTAAAAAAATATGTCCATTCGTACATAAGGTTGTTGACGCACGCATCGCGTGCATATACGACTAGTATATATATATATATATATATAGGAATCCAGAGGGAGTCCAACTATGGAACTATCTCTAAAAGGTATCTGATACGTAATACTAATCAAACAATTATTGGAATTATTCTTACGAAAATATTTCCCTAAGATAATAATATATCCTAAATATTGTATATTTATTATCTGTAATATTCCTCATACTACTTCATATAATTCTTACTAGTTTTCAAACTGTGGATTGCAAGGATTTTTTGTACAGGTATAATAAGTCAATTTGTTGAGATAAAATAGTATACCATAAAACTTCTTGTTTCGTCGTAAAGCAATTATATACTCCATGAAACTTTAGTGAAGCGTTTATTTCCACAATTGATGGCATTTTTTTTTTCTAAATACATGCTTTGAGGCCGATAAATGTTCTTTTAAATATTACTCTTCATTTTGATATTAGTATTCACTATTCAGTATTACTATCCACGTACTAGGAATGGAAGAAAAAGCTATGAAAAAACAAAGAAGCAATAGACAAACTAACATGTGGCATCCAATTTCCCGTTAAAACATTAGTATATATTTAAAACAGTATATAATCTAGAGTTCGGCATGAAGATCAGAAGATATACCACTCGAACTCCATTCCATCAGAAAGTTAAATGTATAGGAAATTGCCCAAGCACCAAACCAGTTGACGAGTGTTGCCAGGCTTCCAGCCACTCCTTTTAACATTTATAGGAAAAATCTGCCAGATAGATGAAATATTAGATACACCCACGTAAATTTGGAGTTGGAGTAGTAGTAATAGTTTTTGTGGTATTCGATCACCTCTGACATTACGACCCATGGAACTGCTCCCATGCCTACTGAAAACGCTGATATATATACCTAACTGGAGGTTCAAACTTCAAACAATAAGTATATCTTTAAATACCATTCACCCACATTATTTGGGAATCCAAAAAACTTTTATCTCAAAGCTGATATATGCTCTACCAGTATGCCAGTGACTGCAAGTATTGGCGCTGCCTTCTCTGATAGCTCATGATCCTGTTTTGGTAAACAACAGCTGTGAATTTTTAACTCATTTTATATGTTTTGCAGTTTCTATACATGATTCGTTGCATAAGTTACCTTGAAATAGAATGCGATAGCGGTCAATATGCATCCTATAACTAATCCAACCGCGGAAACCTGCAGTAGCCAAGATAGGCCACTGGTTAATCAATTCAAAGGCAATAAGAGCTTATTACGTACATGACGTACAGCAAAGGAAACATATACCAAAAGCAGTGGCTTTCTTCCCGCCTTGTCAATTAAAGTTGCTCCCATAGTTGTAATCACAACCTACACAGTAATATTATCAAAGCACAGGTACTCAGACATATGAATATTAAAATTTAGCTGACAGGAACCAGGAATTGTCTGTTACGAACCTGAAGTAAAGCGTATATTACAGTACCAACGCTTGGGGAAAATCCTATCATATGCAAACAAGAATCAAACAAATTAGAAAAAAAAAATGATTTTCTTGTTTCAAACAGAGTTGAAAATCGAATCCTTACCAGCCATCTCAAAAATGTTGCTGACGTAGAAGCAGATACCATTAATACCTCCAAATTGTTGAAAAACCATCAATCCTACTGCTATCTGATATCAGATCATAGAAACAAGAAATTAGCTGGAAAAGGTCACGGATACACAGATTTGATTTAAACATAACCTCACAATCTATTACAACAAGGACGGAAATCCTACCGTGACAGAACGTAGATACCTCCTTTGAAACAAGTCAAACATACTAGCTTTTGGTAGTTGTTCAAGTTCTTCTATGTAATTCTGTCAATTGAAAGACATGACGAGCAAATATGAGTCTTTCACTTGAATGCTTTAGCAATATAGTTGTCAAAGTGAATAATTGGGGATGGTCATTTAGTACTTGGATCTCAGCAGCCTCATGGTTTATATCCGCATCGCTGCCACGAAGTTTCTGAAGTGCAGCTTCAAACTCCTTTCGAGCTCCTTTTTTTGCCTGTATATATTTCAATCAGATATGATTATTCAAATTGCATATCATACCTAATTTTATGGACACCTTATATTCTTACCAACCATCTTGGAGATTCTGGAATGAAAAATAAACCAAACAGCAGAATAACACATGGGATAAGTCCTGCATAATATGTCCCATTAACTCATTTAGTTCCTTTGTTGCAGTCTCTAAGATGTATATATATTTTTGAATCATTAAGTATGAGTATATATCTCTACCGGTTAGCGCCAAAACCCTCCAAGGTAAGACTATGCCAATTATAAAAGCCACGGAGACTCCCACACAGATCATGACCTATAAGGAGGCAAAAAAAGAGTAAATATTGTATCAATGTCAATTATAAAACTTGATATGGTTACTGCAAGCATTTAGCTAAAGAAACACATCTTGAATGATAAATAAAAGTGAAAATTGCACTGAATCATTCGTTCTGCTCAAGGTACAACTATACCTGGTTTAATGTTGTGAGTGCTCCTCTAAGATGAACAGGTGCTATTTCCGCAATGTAAACAGGTACCTATTCATCTTTCCGTTATTCATGATGGCTAGCAAATCAGTGTAAACAAGTTGTAATTGCATAAGATTACAGAACATACATACCACATAGGAGAAGGCACCCATTCCATATCCTCCTGCTAGTCTTCCTATGTCTAATGCTAAAGAACCCTGGTTGATTAAAAAGAAATGCTCAGGTAACTTAATACTGCACAACTGAAAGCAGCAAGGCTAAAGGATTCAAAATAGTAATATTCTTTGACATTGAACCTTGGCAAAATATATTGCAAGCCACCCACCCACACAGAAAGCAGAATACACTCTCATTGCCTGCAAATATTTCGAAATTCAGAAGAGTTCTAATAAAAAGGTGGAAGTTGCTAGTTCATACTCATAAACTCAAACATATCTACTGAATAATTTACTTTATACCCCTTTCCTTCCAATAAAATCAGTAATAGGTCCACTTGTGATAGCTCCAATTATTGCACCAAAAGTCAGTATAGAGCCGAATAGTGAGTACTGCATAAAAAGAACATCAAAAGTTGGACATGGAGAATGAAAGCAAAATTGTCAATATAATGCTTCAAACACAGATAGAGTCCACCATGAACCACAATCTCATCGATCTTCACTATGATGTCATACTCATATGCATGGATGAAAGTCCTATGCTCCTAATATGGTACATTGTGGACTCAGTTTATCTTCCTTTTTTCCTAATTTCATTCTCCATGGAACTTATCAACATATCCACTTATTTTTAGGAGTGAAAAGAACTTTGTAGCGCTCATTTGAACTTATTTTTCCTAATCTAAATTTTCTAATATGAGCCTAATGTATTTTCTTATGAGAGTAATTGAATAAAAATTAATCACAATTTGTAACAAGAAAAGCAAAACAGAACTAGCAAAACTAATATCTTTTCCCCTTGGTGCACACAACTAAAGGCTCTTGTGGTAGGTGGTACTAAATGGCGGTAATGAAAATGAGATCATCTGTAGTTTGTAATGGAAAGTCGGAATCCCAATTCTTATATTATCATGGTGAAGAAATCTCATCACAAAAACATGTGATTTTCTTCTCGATTTTCCATTCCCACTCACTACTACACTTAAAGTGTAATGGATGTTGATGCAAATTTAGGAAGAAAAACACATGTTTAGAGATGGATTCTCATCACGAGGGACATTGACATAAGCTTTCTCTTACAAACTGAGACAGATTACCATTACTCCGATCTACAACCAAACCAAATGGCCGCGATAGATCTTCAAACTTAAGATAGTATCAATACATAAATTACGGTCATTGAAGCTAGATCTTTGCAAATCAAATGATAAGTTTTTGTTCTTGTTCAAGTCTTACACAACACAAGTTACTAAGACTTCCTCTGCTTATTGATCAAGTACGAACTACTCGCTTTTACCCTTTTATGGAAGTTCCTTTGTTACTAGCTTATTCATAAAAGTTCAGGCGCCAACAAACTTTTTCTATCTATTAAGGTATCCGGGTGGTGGACCAAAGCTGAGCTTTGGCCCTCGTCCAGGTAAATGCGCATTTTGAAGTTTCCGAGAGTTAAAAGAATTTGATTTCTCGATCCTGCAGTGAGGGAGCCCTCAAAAGGCGCCCGAACGACTTCTTTATCAGAAAAGCAAGTACTTGAAGAATTTTTTCATATCATGCCATCTTCTTCCGAATCAATTGTAAATTTCTAACTATATCATCACTAAGAATATACAACAACTGTCAACTAGTAAGCATTTTTTTTGTCCATGGTTACACAACAAAAGTATTCTTCTTCCGAATCAATTGTAAATTTCTAACTATATCATCACTAAGAATATACAACTGTCAACTAGTAAGCATTTTTTTTGTCCATGGCTCGAATACCTCCTAAAAAGATGTCACTAATTAACACAATTTAACTCTAAACCTGAATTTGCTAACAAAACTTGATAATTCAAAATTTTGAAGTAACAAACACAAATCTATGAGAGAATAAACCTGAGCAGTGGAGAGACCAAGTTCTGCAGTAATGGCAGACTGAGTGGGAGATGAGTAGCCTGCCTGAAAATCAACTCATTTTTTTCTGTCAGTATAAATCAACACAAACATGTAAAATTCTTCTGAAATAAGAGAAGAAAAAAAAAAGAGGAAGGGCACATACACAAGCTCCAAATTCATAGGAACCACAAACTGCAACAAAAGTGCTAAGGTAAACCATCGATGGATGACGTCTGCTCCCATTTTCACGATTTTGGTTCTGATTTCTGCCATCAGTAGTGGTTCTCTTAGCCTGTATTAGTGGCTGTTGAATATCTTGTTGGATGATCCCCTCTTCTCCTTCCACATCCTCTCCAAAAGCCATTTCTTAGAGCCTTTTGTGTGTTTGTCTCTTGATATGACTTACACAAATCAAACATGTCTACATACGAGAAATGCCCACTTTATATCTGTTACATGGTCACTTGACAAAACTTTCTACTTTATATCCTTGAGGTATTCGGTTCGAAATTTTTCTAAGTATGATAGTATGAGTATGATTCTTTTATCCTCCCCCTACTTTCAAGTAACATTAACTTTTGTGATAATTGATAATATATTTTTCTTTCTCTCTCCTAATAGAGGGGCTTAATTTTCTATCTCTTTTCTCTCATCCATCCTTGTGCATATTTTAAAGTTGCGAGTAATAAAAAACAGAGAATATATATCATATAACCATGATATTTTACTATTTTACAATCTATATATGATTACTTTTTCTATATATTTTATGAGGAATGATAAACATCTAACAGGTAGATGTGTTAGATATAAGTTTTCGTGTAACAAATATTGTTTGTGTAAGTAAATATATGTTGGCCCAAGACCTGGCCTACAGGGTATGGCCAACATAGTTAACAAAGTCATACTTGGCGGTCTGACAAACCTCTATCGAGTTGTCGGTTTGACATCATGCCTGAGAAATGACGTATACATGTACGAGTCTGATTATTTAGTACATGTGTAAAACCTAGATTTCCCCACCCCCGTGGGGAACCGACCTACTAATATTATACTATAAATAGCCCACCTGCACTGACTCCGAGGTACGTAATCATTGTTCACCTACCTACTTTACTGTACTTACTCAACGTACTTTGTCTGACTTGGGCATCGGAGTGGGTTTCCTCGGCAACCCCCCGAGGTCAGTCATCCTTACTCATTGTGCAGGTATCCCGACAATCCAAATCACCCAGTACCGACATACCCGACGTCGCCAAGCTTGGTCCATCCTCCATAGGCCGTCAAACCCTTGGCGTCCACTGTTTCACACCCGAAACAATTGGCGCTAGAAGGAGTGGATGGACCTCAACCCCACCGGCAACGTCGATCCGACAGCAGCCCTGTCACAACTAAGTATGGCGGTCCTATCATTCATCCTGATCCCGTCTATGTAGAAGATGAAGAGCCTGACTCCCCTGAACCTGATCCTATAACCCCAACTGGTCCACACCACAGAACGCCATCCTCTGGCATCGCTCAATTCACTCCAGAACAAATCCAAGCTGCCAGGACGGTACTCGATGTCGTAGCTTCCGGCAATCAGATTAACAGCTCGCCAAGTAAGCGCCCTGGAAGGGTTATTGGTCGTGATCGAGATGGCAACCCATTGAGAAGAACGAAAGCTTTCACTCAAGATGGACGTCGCCTGGAAAAGGAGATGGCGGAAGCAGGTTATGATGAAGAAACTCTTCAAACAGAAGAAGATGGGGACACCGACAAGTACACTGAGCCTGTCTACGATGACAGAGAGAGGACAGTGAGGGAAACAAGAGGTAACACTAGCCAGCATAGTAGGACATTCAGTACCTACTCAGGGCGGCAGCGAGCTCCCATCACACCTAGGGGTTCACCCTTCATCAGAGAGATTCTAGAAGAACCCATGCAACGCATCAAGATGTCATCGTGTAAGTATGACGGCACAACAGACCCAGTTGATCACTTGTCGGCATATGAGGGGCATATGCATGTGTGTACACCCAATCAGACACCATATGGTGCAAGGTGTTTCCGGCAACTTTGTCGGGTATAGCACAGACGTGGTTCAGAAGCCTACCGCCGACATCCATCACTGACTTTTACCAGCTGTCAGCGGAATTCCAAACGCAGTTTGTCAGTAACAGAAGGCGGGAGAGAACTACTGGAGAACTCATGGCCCTAAAGCAAGGCGAAAATGGAAGCCTCAGAGACTTCTTGGGAAGATTTAATGGAGAAGCGGTAACAATACCCAACTTGCAACAGGTGTTGTCGTGCTAGCATTAATGTCGGGTCTGAAAGATGGCGACTTCAGAAGCTATTTAGGAAAAAAAGTTTAAAGACCTTGGCGGTTGTACTGGGAAAGGCCAATGAATTCATAAAAAGTGAAGAGTTTGACCGGGCCTCGAATACCAGGAGAGGTGATTCTGAAACCGCCAAGGAGGAAAAGTGAGGAAGCCAAGGCAAGAAGGAGACTAAGAAAGAGGTTGCCCACACTAGTGTCCTTAAGGGCAAAGAAAAGAAGGAAAAGTTTGAGAGCTATACGCCTTCAACTAAGCCTAGGGCGCAGATCTTCGCCATGCATAAGGATGACGACAAGTGGCAACGCCCTCGAAAGATGTTCCATAAGGGCCGCGACAGGAATAAGTGGTGTGATTTTCATAAAGATCACGGCCACATCACTGAGGATTGCAAAGATCTAAAGAATAATCTAGAAGATCTGATCAGGAGAGGGTATTTTACCCAGTACAAGTCAAGGCAAGAAGCTAGCCGACATGACCAGGATCAGAATCCTGTCAAGGAGATTCAGAGGAACACCCCAGCCCGAGACAGGTTGACGGTTATATATGTCATAGGCGGCGGCCCTACGTATGGCGGGACAGCTATTGGAGCCAAAACAAGTTTGAAAGAGTACCGTCATCAAGTTAATCTGCATGAGACTCACCGTTGGCCAGAGCCGCCAACTATGCCAACAATAACCTTCACGCAGAAAGATTCAGAAGGCATAATCTTCCCACATGACGACCCTCTCGTCATTACTTTGAATGTTGCAAATTGCGCCATTCACAGGGTACTGGTAGATGGCTGGAGCTCAGCCAACATATTGTTTATGGCTGCCTTCAACAAGATGAACATAGGCATTGAACACTTGAATGGAGTGAGCTATCCCGTAACAGGCTTTATAAGGGCATCCGTCATACCAAAAGGATCCATAAAACTGCCAGTCAAAATTGGCTATAATGAGAAGGCCAGAAATTTAATGGTAGAGTTTCTAATAGTGGACGTTCCGACAGCATTCAATGCCATCATTGGACGTCCGCAAATTCATGATGCACAAGCAGTAGTGTCAACATACCACTTGACCATGGTGTACATGTCTAACGCCGGACAGCCAGAGAGACTTAAAGGCAGCCAAGAGTCAGCTAGGTCATGCTACCACACTATGATGAAGTGGGTAAATCAAAAAAGGAAAGCGGAAGGAGAAGTTGGCGATGAGACCGCCAAGCGAGCATGTAGCCGACAAGTCCCTGAGGACAAGAAAATAAGTAGTGAAGAATTGCAACCTCGACCACTTGAAGCATGTCGGCCTGCGGGCGAAACTGAAGAAGTCGAGTTGGTTAGCGGCAACAAAGAAAGAACCGTCAAGATTGGTGCCGACATGAACCAAGAGGTCAAAGTGAATTTGGTAACCTTGCTCAGAGCGAATGCAGATGTGTTCGCCTTCTCTGCTGATGAGATGTCGGGCATAGATCCAAGAGTGATGGTTCACCATCTGAATGTTGATGAGGCGATTAGACCCATCAAGCAGAAAAAGAGAACTTTCTCGGTAGAGAAAAATAGGGCCATAAAGGAGGAAATCGACAAACTTTTGGCGGCAGATTTTATTGAACCCTGCGACTACCGTCATGGCTGGCGAATGTAGTAATGGTCAAGAAGGCAAGTGGAACAGTGGAGAATGTGTGTTGACTTTATAGATCTCAAGAAAGCTTGTCCAAAAGATTGCTACCCACTGGCAAGAATTGACCAGCTTGTCGACTCGAATAGTGGGCACGTCATGTTGAGCTTCATGGATGCTTATTCGGGTTATCATCAGATAAGCTTGTTTGAAGGGGACAGAAAGAAGACGCCATTTGTCACGGATGCCGGGGTATTCTGCTATAAAGCTATGCCTTTTGGCTGAAGAATGTAGGGGCAACGTACCGAAAACTGGTCGACAAGGTATTTGAGGCTCAAAAGGGGAGAAATGTGGAAGTATATGTTGACGACTCCATAGTAAAAAGCAATACAGAGAAGGATCACTTAAAAGATTTGCAGGAGACATTTGAAACGTTGAGGCGTTTCCAGATGAAGTTAAATCCAAAGAAGTGTGTATTCGGTGTTAAGTCCGGTAAGTTTTTGGGTTTCCTAGTTAGTGAAAGAGGAATTGACGTCAACCCCGACAAGGTAAAGGCCGTCATAGATTTACCAGAACCCAAAACTATGAGGGATATCCAAAGATTGACCGGAAGAATGGCGGCATTGACCAGGTTCATCTCCAAGTCTGCCGACAAAGCTCTACCTTTCTTCAAGATCCTAAGGGGAAACAAAGAATTTGAATGGGGAGAGGAGCAGGCAAAAGCTTTCACCATGGTTAAAGAACATTTGAGCAAGTTGCCTACAATCGCCAGGCCACTGCCACAAGATAAACTAAAACTGTACGTGTCGGCCACGCCGAGAACAGTAGCAGCAGTACACATCGTGGAAAAAGGCAAGGAACAGCTGCCGGTTTACTTTGTCAGTCATGTCTTGAACCCAGCAGAGCAAAGATATCAGCTCATTGATAAGTTAGCATATGCAGTGTTGCTGGCGGCAAGGAAGTTAGGGCCGTACTTTGACGCACACTCAGTCCAAATCTTGACGAACCATCCTCTAGAATCCTCTGGCAGATTGTTGAAATGGGCTATTGAGTTGTCGGAATTTGAGTTAGAATTTAAACCCAGATCGGCAATCAAAGCCTAGGCCTTGGCGGATTTCATCGTTGAGGCAACATATGAAGAAGAGGTGGAAGGAGTTCGCATTTGGAAAGTATCAGTTGACGGCTCATCTGCTCAGCATGGGTCAGGCGTCGGCATAATTATGACGTCACCAGAGGGGCATATGTTTGAATATGCCATCAGATTCTCGTTTAAGGTCTCGAATAATGAGGCAGAGTATGAAGCTACATTGGCAGGCTTACGGCTATGTTTGGCGGCTGACGCAAAAAAAGTTCACTTGTCCACAGACTCCCAGCTTGTTGGCAGTCAGATAAAAGGAGAGTACGAGGCCAGAGAGCCGGCAATGATAAAATATCTCGAGATGGTAAGAGAGATGACTTCACAGTTGCAAAGTTTCGATATAAAGGTCATTCCAAGAGCAGAAAACAGCCAAGCGGATGCCCTGTCCAAGTTAGCAAGCTCGTCATTGATCGACATTGAAAGAACCGTCATGGTAGAAGTACTAAAGGAAAAGAGTATCGAGTAAAAGGTGTCGATGGCCATGATCAATACTCAAGAAGAATGGTACTCTGATATCGTTAAGTACAAGTTGACTGGAGAATTGCCGGAGGAGAAGAAAGCTGCAACCAAGGTTAGGAAAGCGGCTAGTTGGTTCATCATCTATCAAGGAGAATTGTTCAAGAAAGGATTCTCTCTACCATTGTTCAAGTGTGTCATGGCATATAAGGCAGTAAAGATTTTAGAAGAAATCCATGAACGCATTTGTGGAAATCACATTGGCGGCAGGACATTGGCTCATAAAGCTCTCAGGGCTGGATTCTATTGGCCAACTATGGTGGCGGATGCACAAGAATACGTGAAGAAGTGCGATAAATGCCAAAGATTCGCGCCAATCATCAACCTGCTGGCAAATGACTTACAACCCATTTTATGCCCTATACCATTTGCACAATGGGCATGGACATTCTAGGACCATTCACCACAACCACTGGCGGCAGGAAATTCCTAATTGTCGGCATCGATTACTTTACAAAATGGATAGAGGCTGAACCTACCGCCATGATCAAGGCCCAACAAGTTATCAAGTTCATCTGGCACGACATCATCACTAGATCCGGCATCCCTACAGCTATTGTGTTCGACCATGGCGTGCAGTTCGATTGCAAACCAGTACAGAAATACTTGGTGGACTTCAAGGTCAAGTTTGCTTATTCCTCGGTGTGTCATCCACAAAGTAATGGCCAGGCTGAAGCAGCCAACAAGCAAATTCTCAATGCACTAAAGAAGAAACTTGATGATTTGAAGTGGTTATGGGCCGAGAAGATACCCGAGGTACTGTGGGCAAACAGGACAACAGAGAAAAGAATCAACCGGAGAAAGTCCATTCAGGCTGACATTTGGAGTAGATGTTGTTCTAGCGGTGGAAGTGGGTTTGCCGAACTTTAGAGTGAGACACTTTGAGGAGCAGAACAATGGCCAGTTAAAAAAAGAAGCCCTGGATTTTTTGCCATAGGTCAGGTTGGCGGCAGAGGTCAAGTTGGCAGCCTCGAAGGATATAATGAAAAGAGCTTATAACAAGCGAGTAAATTATCGACCTCTCAAAGTTGGCGACCTAGTTCTAAGAAGGACAGCGGCAACTGGCAAGGCCCACGCTGAGGGAAAGCTCACCGCCAACTGGAAAGGTCCATATATCGTACAGGAAAAGATAGTACCAGGCGCATACAAGCTAAGTAAGATGGATGGCAAGCTGATGGCTAATAGTTGGAATGCAAATGTACTTAAGAAATATTTTGTCTAAGAATGAAAATGATGTATCTAGCACTTTTATTCTAGTTTCTTGAAATAGGCTGTAAAGTGTCTAAGTCCACCACCAACAAGGGGGCTATAGCACATAGTAATGAAAAAGGAAAGCTGACCACCTACAAGGCAGCATCTTACCGTCAAGTATCTTCTTAGGCTCTCTACAAAGTGTATATGGTTGCCAATTAACACTTAGAGATGTATATGATTCCTAATCATACATCTTCAACAAAAAAGAAAAGCCATAACAAGTGCATATGGTTGCTAACCAGCACTTACGAAATAAATAGAAGCTTACCTACAAGGTACAAATAAGTTGCCGGTACCCGACAACTTATCATTAACAAAAAGCTCAAGCAAAGATAAAATGGCTAAAAACCAGAATTAGTCAACAAAAGAAACATATCATTACTTGGCGGTATCCACCTAGTCATAAACAAGATAATTTGCAGAACGGCAAAACAAAAATAAAAACATGTCCATACATACAAGCAAGTAAAAGTTTGTCGACTTCAAAAACTACCAAAGTTTTAAAGCATATTGAACACAAAGTTTAAAGACTATTTGAAGAAACAGATGAAGCAGGTGAAAACCGCCAAAACTCCTACTTGCCGTCAAGGGCAACATCATCAGTCAACATCTGATCATTCTTGGAGTGGGCCTCACCCTCTTCTTCAATCTCCGTGTTGTAGCGCGGGTCAGCATTGCAAACATGGAACTCGGCAACAGGCTCCTTCTCCTCAGGCAAAGGCTGCTTATGTTTGCCGGAACCATAGGCACTCTCAACAGATTCCCAATCAAAATTAGGATGCTCTTACAAAATACAGCGCATGGCCGCAGACCACCCGCCGGCATGGCGTTAAACGAGAAAATAGACAAATTGGTCAGAGTCCCGATATTCTTGAATTGCTGTCTGCTTAGCATTAGCAAGCTCCTTTTCAGCAGCCGTAAGTTTGGCGGTCAGCTCGACATTCTTGGCCTGTTCCTTCTTAAACTTCTCCGCCTCTTCTTCTCTTTCCAGGCAGCATCAATCTTCTGCTTATAGTCCTCCTTAGCCTTGTCTTGAGCCTCCAACTGACGCTTGAGTGTGCTGCAAACATCAGCAAAAGCATCCTTCTGTTCGCATAACAGTTGGTAAGACTGAGTAAAGTTGCTCAAAGCATTGGCGGCCTAGAAACAAAAAGTTTTAAGGAGTCAGATAAGAGAATCAGATAATAATAAAAAAACAAACAACCAAAGAAATTGGACTCACCTCCATGAATTTATGAGAAGTAACAGCAGCAGGAGTATGAACAACCTCCACATGCCTGTTGACAGGCTAAAGTCGTATCACCTTATCAAAAATAACCTAAAGTCCACTAACAAGTAGTCAGGGAAGTCAGGATCGAATCCACAGGGAGAAAGTTATATTATTGTATCTGAATTCTAATATTATACTAACTAAATCAGTTGAAAATGGGTGTGTGACTAAACTAATAGGCAAATGATAGAACTAAATATGAAGGTATGAATCAATTAATAAAGAACTAGGACTATGGATCACTATGCATACAATTCAGGAAATCAGAGACGAATAATAACTACCCAATAAGTCAATTTATCTAGGGCACATGTAATTTCTCTCGAACATTACCTCCCTCAAAGATCACCTAGCCGCTCTCGCATGGTCAAGGATCACTATGCCTAATGATTGAAAGCCTATACGAAATCTCTCCTCTCGAAGCAGATTCAATATTGCGATAATAGAAGTACAAATCAGGCCTAATTCATAAATCTAGCATGAACGATTCAATCACAGGAAACAATTGAAATATAGGGTAATTATACTAATCTATCAATCCCTCATTGCATACATAGATCCCCACAATCCTAGAAATAAAACTACTCACTCATACTTGAGAAAACAATAACAAATTCCATATAAAAATCCATACTTTGAACTATTGCAAATAACTAAGAAACTAATCTAATCAATAATAGAGAAGCAAATAATAATGAAAAGAACAAGGAAGAAGATTACCAAATTAATGAACTATATTAAACTTGCGAATGATACAAAGGTTCAATCTTGAATCACAATGAAGAGTAGTAAAAAGCTAGGGTTCTTGAGAGAAACTATGAGAAATAAGAGCTAAAACAAAGATAAAAAAAAGATGCAATGATTTTCCTATTTATACTAAGTAGCCCGACATTCATTAAATGAGCGCGCGGAACAATCGCCCGATCGGGCCAAGTCGGCCGATCAAATCGGGCTCAATAAACGCATCGGCGCCCAAAATGACCATCGCCCGATGCAATCGGGGCGGACATGCCCGATCCAATCGGGCGAGATCCTTTTCCTCTTGTTTTCAACTCTAGAACGCCACCAGGTCAATTTGTTCTCGGGCCCGATCGGGCTGAGCCGCCCGATCCTATCGGGCGAGAAAACTGCTACTTTACGTCAAATTGCGAAGGCTGTATCTCTCAAACCAGAAGTCCGTTTGGGGCGTGTGACCTATCATTGGAAAGATCTTTAAGTCTAGTTTCCAACCCAACTGGAATTTCTTGATTATCAATTTTGTATCAAAAGTTATGATCAAAATGGTAAACAAGTGTCAGTTTTGGCACTTCTTTCACTAACTCTTTGCTTCATTCCAACTCGAAATTGTCCCAAACGGATGCATTGTGATCCTTGTGCAAGCTATCTCCATCCTCAATGATTAAAAGGCTTGATCTTAGATAATCATAATCAATTTGCATCAAAATAACCTGAAAATCATCGAAACACGCAAACGGGGAGTAGTAGAGCAAAACTTGAGTAAATCATGCAAATATGCACCTAAATGATCTAATATGAACTAGAAATGCAACCTAAATGCACCTAAATATCTATATAAAACCATATCATCAAACTCCCCCAAGCTATACCTTTGCTTGTCCTCAAGCAATAAGACATAGACATTAGAAAAGAAAGACAACCTACAATAAAGGACTACAATATGGCCATAGACTCAACTCGAAAACACAAGAGATATAATCACTACACAAACCAAGAATCGAAACAATCTCGAACAAAGCCGCATAGCATGTCATGTATCGCAATCGAACTCTCCAATCATACCACATACCATCTCTCCCAAGCTGGATTTAACCAAACCTAGCAGACCTCACTATAGTTATGTGCGCTCAAGTCTCTCATGTGTTTAAAGGATAAATGATGACACTCAACCTAATCAAGTCGACTCAGATGAAACATGTACTCTTAACTTTGACTTTTTGACTCACTTAATACTCAACAATACAATACATAATGATCAAGAGGACTTTTAAGGGTTGTAATGGGGCTGAGGTTAAAGGTATGGAGAATAATTTGGGAATTGTGGTGGAAAAACCAATGAGGGGGAGCATCATATAACTAAAAACATGACCATGAAAAGTCACAATAACTCCACGCAACAACCAACAAACTCCAAAAAATATAACCAACACTTTTTCCATTCATCAAGAAATTCAATAATAACCCTTTTTATTTTACTTTATTCTCATCTCTTTTTTTTTCACTTCTTTATCATTTCATTTTCATTTTTTTTTCTTTTTGTTTTTTTTTTCTTTCAAACTTTCAATTCAATTTCAAAGCTCACTAAACATATTTTCCATCCATCTAAACCACAAATAGAGCACTTCAATTCAATACAAACCAAACCAAAACTAATACTCGCTCCCCCAAGCTAGGCTTAGGACAAGAATCAAATGAGACTAATGGCTTGTAATATAGGTAAATAATCAAGCATAGTTAGGAAGGCTCAACGGGGCTAGAGAAAGGATAATATGAAAAAAAAAGAATAACTCTGGAGCTAAGATCATGAAATGAAACGCCTCAATCATATCAAAATGTATGCAGTATCAAATATCAAGGAGTACCAAGTCAAAGTCAAGATCAATGCGACAACTAAGGAACTAATCACACATGAAAGAACATAACTGACACGGATACGTCGGTTTATAGGCACGTAAGCTCACTTAGATTAGGGTGTCTGCATAGTAAAGTTAAATCGAGCCAGAGAGAGATCAAACAATCTTACCACAAACGATCAATTGCAAAACAATAGTGCTATGAAGAATCATGAACAAGATGGATGACACTTAGGAAGTGTAGTGAAATATCAACAAGGTTCTCAAAAAGTGCTAGCAATAGTCCCATAGATGCAAACTAAAATGATATGAAATCTAATATGGAAAAAAAAAAAAAATTCTAATGCAACTAAGAAAGCAAGACATTTTTTTTCGTTACATGTAAACTCCCACCCCTAATGAGCGGTACAAACCACGTAACAATCCTACTAAAGCAATAAATCTAATTCTAATATGCAACTAACATGCACGAAGTGACATCCTTCCCCAATCCGAACTTTACATTGTCCTCAATGTGAACACCAAGAAGAACAACGAAGCAAAAAAAAAAGGGGAAGGGGACAACTCACGTAAAAGGTGGGCAATGAACATATAGTGTGCCAAATAGTATTGACACTTCCACCACAACCAAGAGCACGCCACTTGGAACACACATTAGCAAAGTAGCCATAAAGTAGAAATAAAGATAACAACTAAAGGTTAGAAAGTCGGGTTGCCTCCCGATAAGCGCTGGTTTTTTAGGGTCCCGCACGACCGAAATACGTTTTACATTATGAAGAATCCAATGCCTTCAGTAACTTATCAAATTCCCCGCAAACATGTTATTGAACACTCGATATGGCTTGACAAAGAAGCATAATTATATTCACTAATAGGGGTTAGAGGTACCACAAGACAAAGAATCATAAGAAAAAGAAAAAAATGTACAACTATATTGCAATTCCTCAGGTTTCACAGGATGAACATGAATATTTACTTGGTCAAAATTATCATGCGACAATAGATCTTTAAGAAAACAAGGAGGATATAACACAGGGGATGAAGGTATAAGATCAAGCTTCCGTGAAAACGGGATATGAGTGCTATGCGGAGTTAGGCTCAACATCGAATTTTTGTATGCTTTCAACATATTCAAACTCTTTACCTAAAACTTCACTCTCATCAATAAGCTTGTCAACAAAGGAGTTTTCATTCAAAAGTTCGATAACAAATGGTTTTTCAATCATTGATTCTATAACTAATGATTTTTCCTCCTCAAAAACATCCATTATATCCATCTTTTCCTTATTTAAACTACCACCAAGAGTCAAATGATAACCTTCTTCTAATGAACTAGCATTCTCAACCAACACATCATCATAATACAAATGTTGCTCAATAGGTTGGCTAATAGATTTTAGTCTAGATGCTATTGATCTTTGACTTTCTCGCAATTTTTGCTAGTTGCAACATGTAATCCTCCCGAACCTTATTTAATTCATTCATGAAATCATAAAGAAAATCTTTGAGATTATTAGATTCGAGATGGAGCATTAGACAAATTAAACTCAGGGATAGGGTTATTGACATGCATATATGACTCATTATGTGGACAAAGAGAAATATCATGATCATAAGAGTGACAACAAGAACAAAAATCAAGATGGAGAGGTAAGAGTTTGAGAATCATAGATAGATGAATTTTCTAGGGTTGGAGTAACAAATCTTGTCATCTCCCGCTCAAAGGTTTCCCTAGCTAATTGCTCAAACAAATTACAACCCACTTCAGGTGTCATATCCATGAATTTACCATCACTCATGGAATCTACAACTACCCTCGTATCATCATTCAAACCCTCATAGATCACTAAACCAATTTCCCATTGTTCAAATAAATGGTCGGGACCAAGAAAGTTCTCAAATCTAAGCTTATATCTCCAAAACACTTCATGTTCAAATTGGGGAAAAGAGATAGACGTCATTAAAAAAAAATTATTTACAAAATAATATATACAGTTAGTCTAATATTTGACAGTTCAGATATAATAGTAATAAACTGTCTCCCCGGCAACGGCGCCAAAATTTGACAGGCTAAAGTCGTATCACCTTATCAAAAATAACCTAAAGTCCACTAACAAGTAGTCAGGGAAGTCAGGATCGAATCCACAGGGAGAAAGTTATATTATTGTATCTGAATTCTAATATTATACTAACTAAATCAGTTGAAAATGGGTGTGTGACTAAACTAATAGGCAAATGATAGAACTAAATATGAAGGTATGAATCAATTAATAAAGAACTAGGACTATGGATCACTATGCATACAATTCAGGAAATCAGAGACGAATAATAACTACCCAATAAGTCAATTTATCTAGGGCACATGTAATTTCTCTCGAACATTACCTCCCTCAAAGATCACCTAGCCGCTCTCGCATGGTCAAGGATCACTATGCCTAATGATTGAAAGCCTATACGAAATCTCTCCTCTCGAAGCAGATTCAATATTGCGATAATAGAAGTACAAATCAGGCCTAATTCATAAATCTAGCATGAACGATTCAATCACAGGAAACAATTGAAATATAGGGTAATTATACTAATCTATCAATCCCTCATTGCATACATAGATCCCCACAATCCTAGAAATAAAACTACTCACTCATACTTGAGAAAACAATAACAAATTCCATATAAAAATCCATACTTTGAACTATTGCAAATAACTAAGAAACTAATCTAATCAATAATAGAGAAGCAAATAATAATGAAAAGAACAAGGAAGAAGATTACCAAATTAATGAACTATATTAAACTTGCGAATGATACAAAGGTTCAATCTTGAATCACAATGAAGAGTAGTAAAAAGCTAGGGTTCTTGAGAGAAACTATGAGAAATAAGAGCTAAAACAAAGATAAAAAAAAGATGCAATGATTTTCCTATTTATACTAAGTAGCCCGACATTCATTAAATGAGCGCGCGGAACAGTCGCCCGATCGGGCCAAGTCAGCCCGATCAAATCGGGCTCAATAAACGCATCAGCGCCCAAAATGACCATCGCCCGATGCAATCGGGCGGACATGCCCGATCCAATCGGGCGAGATCCTTTTCCTCTTGTTTTCAACTCTAGAACGCCACCAGGTCAATTTGTTCTCGGGCCCGATCGGGCTGAGCCGCCCGATCCTATCGGGCGAGAAAACTGCTACTTTACGTCAAATTGCGAAGGCTGTATCTCTCAAACCAGAAGTCCGTTTGGGGCGTGTGACCTATCATTGGAAAGATCTTTAAGTCTAGTTTCCAACCCAACTGGAATTTCTTGATTATCAATTTTGTATCAAAAGTTATGATCAAAATGGTAAACAAGTGTCAGTTTTGGCACTTCTTTCATTAACTCTTTGCTTCATTCCAACTCGAAATTGTCCCAAACGGATGCATTGTGATCCTTGTGCAAGCTATCTCCATCCTCAATGATTAAAAGGCTTGATCTTAGATAATCATAATCAATTTGCATCAAAATAACCTGAAAATCATCGAAACACGCAAACGGGGAGTAGTAGAGCAAAACTTGAGTAAATCATGCAAATATGCACCTAAATGATCTAATATGAACTAGAAATGCAACCTAAATGCACCTAAATATCTATATAAAACCATATCATCACCTGTCTAAGGGAAGCTGTAAATTCTGCCAAAATTAGCCAACCCAGGTTGCCGCCAAGTTCAAGAAAGTCAAACTGAAGAGACTCATTGGTCTCGACATCTATAACAGGCCGCTAATTGCTAACTGACTGAGCTGGAACGCCGTCATGTTTGAAAAAAGGATGGCCAGGAGGAATTACTATCTGCCCAGGCTCAATGAAGTTGTCGCCTTTGAACGATATGCCGGGAGGAATCTTGGAAAGAATTTCATCCTTCTCTTCAACAGGTAAGGAAGGACGCTTGCCGGCAGAGATTTCAGCAAACTTCATATCTGAC
The DNA here is from genome assembly GCA_947646795.1 of Beta lomatogona. Taxonomy (NCBI): domain Eukaryota; kingdom Viridiplantae; phylum Streptophyta; class Magnoliopsida; order Caryophyllales; family Amaranthaceae; genus Beta; species Beta lomatogona. The sequence goes on along the minus strand of CANSNZ010000423.1, from coordinate 171,389 downwards.
AAGGAAGTGCACAATTTCCTCTTGTTGTCATGAGACGAGCCAGAAATGTCGGCAGAGGCGGAATCAACATTAACAGGCTTAGCAATTTCCATGGGAGAAAGTGTCGTATCAGAAGTTTGGCGGTGGCTCTCAGACTGAGCCCTACTGTCCCCCTTCCTAGTCAAACCACCCCTCACGACCGGCAAAACACCAGAGGTCTTGCCGGCAGCATCCTTCCTAGGTGTCTGTCGGCGAGAAGAGGATTTGCTATCTTTTTTGGCACCAGATTGGCCGGCATGTTGCGCCTTGGCAAAGGCGGCAATGGACCCAGCTTCCTTCCCAAGTGGGGGCATCTCAGGCATAGTGGTGGTAGGGACCCAACGCTGGTTCACGCCTAAGCACTTGCAATCCAAAGCTTTTAAAGCTGAAAAGGTACACAAAACAATAAAAAAAGAAAAAAAAAGAAGTGAAAACGATGTCGGTCCTTACCATCCTTACCGGATGGATGAGTTCGGCACATCCCAGTGGCAGACAAGGGAATGTTCCCCAAAACATATCGAGGATGTGGCAACCAAACTTTTGGTAAGGGCCTACCTTTCTTGTCGCCAGGGGGAGGTACCGTATCAAAATGAGAAAAAGCTCTCTGTTCCCTCTCACTCAAGGGGGCAATGTCAATATGTTCCAAGTTACGTCGAGGTTTGGTAAACCAACGACGCAAAGGGTATGACTCAGGAACCCGCAGCCAAAACCATCTCTGCCGCCAACCTTCCAATGAGGTCATGCGAGGAAAGACGGTTAACTTACCCCGGGTAGTATACAAGGAATACCACCCTTTGTTCTTGCCGGCCTCAGCATCGTCCACCTTAGCACCATGGTTTGATCCATCACACATTAGGCTGTGAAGATGTTTGAATAAGTTAAAAGTTAAAGGAAAGTTATAAAATCGGCAAGTTCATATAACAGATAAGATGACGAATGGCCAAGGGAGTAAGCTAGGCAAGACAAACGTTGAGACCGACAAGTAGGTCCACAAAATGTCGATCCATAGTGAAGCGTAGCCCAAACTCTAAATGATAACTGTACACTCCCACACATCCTTCAGGGGGCCAAATAACAACATCATCAGGACCCGGCAAAATCAGCTCATATTCAGCCGGCAACTTGTATAGCTTGGCGGCGGCGGAACAGTAGTCATACTTCTGGGCATCCCTCAACCAAGAAGCTTCAGGTTTCATCTTCATAGGACCCTCACACTTGCCTTCCGATAAATATTCATCCTCCAAACCGACATCATCCTCATCATCATCGTCATCACTTTGCCTCTCATCATCACCCCCACTTTGCCTCTCATCATCACCATCTTCGCCATCATCATCCCTGATGGTTGAACTGGTTTCTTCAGGGGCCCTACCCAAATTCCCGACAACTCGGGTGGTCGATTTATCCTTAGCCTTTTCCAAAGGCGTTTTCTCAGAATGAGACGAACCTAGATCGACATAATCAGGAGGTTCGGTCTTTTTTAACACAGGATTGGTAGCAGCCCTAGATCGGCCGCCAAGTTTCCTCCACCGATATCTCTCCTCCCGGCATAGCTTGCCCCTACTCAGAGCATCATCCCAGTCAGTCGGTTCATGGGATATGTCGGCATCATCCTTACTTGGAGGAGGGACCGCCAAGGGAACTTCCGCCCTTCCTAAATTGGTACCATATTCATAAATGGCTTGCTCATCAGTTGCCAACCAGTACTCCCGACTGATGGGCTCGATCTCTACCTCGTCAGTAGGGGCGTCTGGCGGCGTAGGAATCAACTCGCCAAGGGTCTCATGACAGAGTTTCTTAAGTATCTCAGGAGAAAGGTGTGTCTCTGCCGGGCGTTTCCCTTTCTTATCCCCAGCCCGGACATCCGACAAACCTTGTCGCACTTCCTCGCGCGTCACCGAAAAAGTGTGCGACTCTGAAAGGACGGTAGAGGCAGGCCGACTACCACCGTCCTCGGGAGTAGAAGGGCCGCCACCACCAACTTCTAAACAGATGGGAGTTTCCTTCGAAGAAACTTCCGGAGATTCTTTGGACCCAAAAAGGGCCCGAGTATAATCTTCAGGTTCATTTTGACTATCCTCGGACACACTAGACATGCTTACACCCTAGAAAGAGAAATTTCGGGAAGAAAAAGCAAAAAGAGAGCCTAAGAAGATGAAAACTTAAAGAAAGTTTGAAGCTTTAGCTTGAAAGAGAAAGAACCCTAGCCCAGAAGGTGAGCGAAATTCCTCTCGAGCCCTCACGAAAACAAAAACTGGAACTCAAAAAAATAAAATGTTGATAAAAACACAAAAAACACAAGGAAAAGGAAGAAAAGGGAACCCGAAATTTCGAAGGTAAGAGCGAAAATGTTAAGTGAGAGGAAGGAGAAAAATTACCAGAGAAGGGGAAGAGTCGTTTGGAGAAGAAGAGAAATGAAGAAGAGAAGTGAAGAAGAGAGAGAAATAACTGTACTAATTAAAGCAAACAATAAACGGCCCAGATTGTGCATACCCCAACTGCCGCGAGCAGATTAAGACGCGTGGCATGACCCACGTGAAATTGCAACGCCACTTTTTGAACGAAAAACACTGACAAAATCTCGGCAAAGTAATGACAGCTTGCCGCCATTACTTTGGGGGGCTAGTTGTACGGGAGTCTACAAACTCCCTCATACTTATCGGTAGACAAGTATATGCCGGCAAGTATTTGCCGACCTGGCCCAAGACCTGGCCTACAGGGTATGGCCAACATAGTTGACAAAGTCATACTTGGCGGTCTGACAAACCTCTATCGAGTTGTCGGTCTGACATCATGCCTGAGAAGTGACGTATACGTGTACGAGTCTGATTATGTAGTACACGTGTAAAACCTAGATTCCCCCCCCCCGCGTGGGGAACCGACCTACTGATATTATACTATAAATAGCCCACCTGCACTGACTCTGAGGTACGTAATCACTGTTCACCTACCTACTTTACCTATACTTACTCAACGTACTTTGTCTGACTTAGGCATCGGAGTGGGTTTCCTCGGCAACCCCCCGAGGTCAGTCATCCTTACTCATTGTGCAGGTATCCCGATAATCCAAATCACCCAGTACCGACATACCCGACGTCACCAAGCTTGGTCCATCCTCCGTAGGCCGACAAACCCTTGACGTCCACTGTTTCACACCCGAAACAATATTTTTTGTGTTGTTTTTCCTCTTATTTATTATACGAAATACAAACAATATTTTACATACACGAACAATATTTATTATATACACAAACAATATTTGTTACGCGGAAACTTGTGTTAGATATATCTAACTGTTAGAGATCTATCAAACCTCATATTTTATTGGTTGTGAGTAATAAAAAACGGAGGATGTGTACTAAATTACCATGATATTTTACTACTTTAAAATCAATATATGGTGTTTACCTTTTTCTATATATTTCATCAATTTCACTACTATTGCAATATCACCTTTTGACACATTTTTTTGACAAACTATTTAAGGAAAGAGAAATTATATATAGATAAAAAAAATAAAACTTATGTATTAAGAGGGAGATAAAGAAAATATATCACCATGTTGTCCATATATGAAAAATGTTACAATTACTAGGGAATATCTATACTAATATATTAAAAGGCGTGCGAAATAAAGCCTATGTGCCACGTGGCACTCTCCTCAACTTTCTAATGCAAATGTTTTATGTCTATGTGTACTCCTCATTTTAAAAAGAAATGTGTACGTGCAAGGTATTGAACACGTGACCTTTGAAATGAAATGTAAGAGCTTAACCATCAATACACTATGAATTTGTTGGCTAATATTTCAAATAAAATATGATAAAGTCTTGTAATAATTATAGTTAACTAAAAAGACTTGAACAAGTATATACATCTCTAACACTCTTATTATGTAACTTACAAGAGAATATTAATGTCATATTCTCTTACCACAATTTTTCTTTACTTATCACGTTGTGACGTGAATTTTTTAATTTCTTAATAGACAAAAAATACGAAAAGTAGCAAAATAAATTATAAAATTTAACAATAATAACATATTAGTTTATTATAACTAACTCGAGGCATCGCCCGGACAATAAAAACTAGTTCAATACAAAACGGAGGTATATCCTAATCAGTAAATCACCTAATGTTATCATGTTATGAACTAAAATTATTACTTCTTATTATGTATTTGTGATATAAGGTGGGCAAAACTGGTCGAACTACTAGAGCCGTGATCTCTTTTCAATCTCCTTTTTGGACTGTTACGGTTTAGATTTTAATTAAATGGACAAAGCACCCACACACGGGTTTGGCAAGGTAGGTTCCACAGCACACTTGCATCCCCCTCCTCTAAAACTGTGAAGTTCACATTTTCCCATGTTTATTTGCTCAGAGTTCCCATGTTCTAACTAGAGAGCACGTAGGAATTTTTGTTTTATGTTAAACAAACAAGCTTATAGTACTCCTCTGTCCAAGTTAAGCATGAAATTGGATACTAAACTTTAAAAAAATGTATTAGATACGGTAGACACATAATCATATCTCTCTAACTTAATGCCCCGTGATGAAATATATCATCGTTTTGATTGGTTCCGTTCAAAGCAGATCAATTCGAAAAACTAAGCCCAAAATCATTTTAAAAACTTGAAATCTATTAAACCCAGTTTCAAAAGCGCAATTAATTATTCGTGATAAATAATTCTATTTTCAAACCCATTATTGAAAAGCCTAATTAATTATTATTCATAAATAATAGTATTTTAAATTTTAGTTTTCTAAATTAAAAGGTATTGTGAAAAATCAAATTTTGTCCATTAAATAATTGATTTCTGAATCCAAAAGACATTATTTTCATGCAAGATAACAAATAAAACTCGGCCAGATCTAGAATTGCGTGACACGCATCCTGATGCATCCGATCCTGTGCAATGGAGTGCGCAAGCGCGACATCGAGACAGTCAGCAAAACTCAGAGACGCAAAAGTTGGTGCGTGCCGAGCATGATTATGTGTGTCGCGCATCGTGATGCTTGTTGCGCGTCACCGATGCGTGCCGCGCGATGCGAATCTCGTTTTTATTGTTTTCCCTCGTTCTATTTAGTTTCGTGACAGATCTCCACACAACTTCCAACGAAGAAAATCACTTTAAGCACTTTAATCTCCATCCAAACTTCCAAATTGCTCCTCTGGGGGATCATTATACAAGACCCAAGCGACAAAGCTGTAATTCCGGAGGGTCCATAATGTAATAGCCTAGTTTTTAAGCAGCTTTCATTAAAGATAATTGTAATTATTATCTTAAATTGGCTGTTGAAAATTTACATATATACTTTTAAGTTTAGCTATATTTTGGAGTAAAGTAAGATTTTTGATCTATGATTTGATATTACGAAAATGCCCTTATAAATTTTTAAAAAAAAAGTAAAAACCCATTTCTCTCTCTCTTCTTCTCTCGTGCCTCTTGTGGGAAACTCTAGAGAAATCTTGAATTTCCCATTATTCTCTTATAAATACTTTGAAGATCTCAAATTGTGAAGGAACCCAAAACCCTGAAATTCATCTCACTCTTGTGTCTTTTTTTTCTCGCTCCACCCTTTTCATCTTCGATTTTGTTGTTGTGAAGGTCCACCTTGCTGCCATTTTTCGTCAGCGGTATTTATACCGGTGCTGCTACTGTTTTTGGTACTCTTCGTCGACAACCTGTCGTCCCTGCTAGTTCGGTTGTGCATGTTGGTGTTGCCCCTGTTGTGCTGGCGTTCTGGCGGAGCTGTTCGCCGCCCCTACCACTCCTCCCTGTTCACCGTCGCTCAACTCTCTTAAGTTTTTGTTAGTCTGTTGGTGCCATTGTTCTTTAGCTCTTTATGGAGGTATAATCAAAATTTTGAATTTGTTTCTATAGTTTTCAAGAATTGAAATTCGAAATATGGTTTGAGATTATAGTAAAATCAGTTTGTGAATCTCTGTATCATGCTTCCACAATTGTTCTCTACTTTGATTTGAAGGATTTTATAAAAAACCATAAATCAGAAACTTGTATTTCGTTTACAAGCTGTACAAATTAGTTATGTTATTAATTTTAATAATTGAATCTGGTTTGAAATTATATTTATGGGTTGCAAAAGAAATTAATTTTAGAATATATGAGGAAAGAAGAGAGATATTGGAGATTTTAAGTAAGCTTGAAAAGATTGTCAAATAATTGGGTAAGAGGACTTGTATATAAAGATTAATTATGGTATTGTTAAACTTATTGCGAATAGAATAGAGAAGGTATGGGAATTGAGTGAATGAATTATAAAATTTGTCTATGGGTTTAGTTTACAAGGAAGGCATTATCTTGGTAAAGTTTAATCAGATAGTGTGTGTGATATTGAGAATAGCTACTAGTGATAATTATTGTTTTGTGGCAAATTATGCGGAGTTCAAGATCATCTGAGCTAGAATAATGGATTATTGAAGAGCAATTTCGGGGCTTTAGCGATATTTGAAAGTTAAGTAAAGGTACACATTGTCCCTTCACCTTATAATTAAACTGTATTTGTGCTATTGAAAGTCGTATGAATTTCATGATTTTCCTAAAATGGATTCGAGTTCTGACTTGAATTGGTTATGGATTTGTGATTATAAAGTTCAACTTGTTTGAAAGCGTGATTCTTAAGTACTATGCTTATCTGATTTCGGAAGAAATGACTTAACGCCAATTATTTGATTATTACAAGTTTAGCATTGATTTCTGATCATGATTTGAGATATATTTATAAGTTTGGGCTTCGTAAATCAGTTTTAATTTGAAGTAAAAAGTTACCTAGTGATATCGGCTTATATTGTACTAAGTCAGCATTGTTTCGTAATTCGTATTGAAAAATTTGGTTTTTGGAGATCTAAAGTATCAATTAAGCAATGACCCACATTCGAAGGTATTATATGAAGATTACGTATGTATGCTGAATATAAGTATTTGAGTAAGAATTGACGATCTAAATCTCAATATACGCATAATATGTTGTGAGCGATTTTGTATACTTTGCAATGAGTAATAAACTTAAGTCAATGGGACTGATAAGTTTATGGAACCTATAGTTTCAGTTATAGAATGTTATTGAGAATCTGAACGTATTATAATAGTCAAGTGTTTTTGATTCAAGCTTGCTATGTAAACTCCGAATTATGTTCACGATATAGAAGATTTTACATATACCGGTTATCATTTGAGGGATATGGACTTAACTTTTGGAAGATATGGGTTAAGGGTCTGACTATAATACAAGATTTTCGAGACATATCTTATTATGAGTTTTGCATGCTTAGATTACTTGGGTGATAAAAAGTTCAAGGTTAGAGATTTCAAAGGTGAACTGTTGTTTGGAGATGTTATATATAATACAACTTAGACTTGTGGAAGATTTAGCTCTATGATGGAATTATGATAATTACTGGAGTTGGCCATAAATTCTTTAGGATATTAGATGGAGTGTAAGTTGATAAGTTATAGAGTAAGCTCTCTGGTTCTGTTTTTGTAAAAAAGAGAACTTTGGTAACGAAAATATAAAGTTATGTAAGATTAAATTCTGTTTTGACTTTCTGATTAGTAAGCTACGTTTTGAGCTTCAATTATAATATGCTTGGATTATATTTCCTTTAAAAGTCCTTTTTTGGATGGTTTTAGCAGATGAATTTCTGTAAGGGTTTGAATTGTACCCAAATGCGATTATGTATTCTATTTGAATGATATATCTGACTCGAGGATTATGAATTTGAGTTTCAGAAAAATATTGAATTGTGAATTATGTATTTTGATTTCGTTTGTAAGGGGAAGAAGCCGCCGGAGCGGTGATGAATAACATTATGTATTCTGTATATTCTGTATTATGTATATATTCTGGAGACATGTCCTAAAAAGTCTTGCAAGCAGTACATAACGGAAGAGGGAGACGTCCCTTGTAAAAGTTTAGAGAATTCGCCTGGAAGGAAACTCTATTCGTGTTCTCTTCCCTAGTCTAATATGACTTCTGAAAGAAAATATAATATGTATTTGAATATGTAAATGGTTTCGTGGAAAATTGTTTCAAACTCTATTTCTGAGGTGATGTTTTACTCGCCCAAGTTATGGAATTTATCTGCCGAATATAGGAATGATTTACCAAGAAACTCATTAGGAATTTATGAAAGGACTTAGCTACGGTATACAGATTGGATTGAAAGTTTTTATACCTGAGACACAGAAGTGGGATATATTCTTATGACTTAAAGTATGTTAGAGTTGGTGTTGATTTTAGAAGATCGGATTAGTTCTATTGAATTCTCATGGTTCCGCTAATTGAGGTATATACTACTTATGTTACGAGATATTCGTATTATTATTTTGAAACAAGAAGTAACATTATTAATTGTATTGAAGTATTTGTTATATGATTCTTTTTGTTATGACTTTTCTATATCTTGATTTCAAAAGTCTCGTAAGATAAACTTAAATTTGTAAATACGTTTTAAGGCGTTATGTGAAATGATATTATGATAAGCAATGGTGGAGATTATATAGTTAGCTCAGAAAATTCTTATGGCATATTATTGTATAGATCCATTCAGTGTGTATGTATATATATATATATATATATATATATATATATATATATATATATATATATATATATATATATATATATATATTAAAGTTTTTGTATTGTGGGCCTTGAACCATAGGTCGAGGATGGAGATATGAGTCAATTTTTGCCGCACGGAAATGTAATAAGAGATTTACTTAATGATTAATTGTGATTAGTGAATCTTAAGTGTGATTAGCTAGCAGCTCGGAAGTGCGGGCTGTTACACATAACCTTTCAATTCCTATTTAATTTCTTGCATTACTCACGAGTTTTTCACGATGTAGGTCCCTAAATAAATCATGTCTTCTTGCATATTCAAAACTTCAATTTAATTTAATTTTTGTAAAATTTTTACATATTTCTATATATTATTTTCATGTGCATGCCTATGTGTTTAATGCTTTCATCACTTCACATGTTTATTTTGTTAATCAAGACCTAAATTAATGTTCCAATATTAAATTATGATAATTCGGACAATTGGATTAGGTTCTCAGTAATTTGATTGCGTAAATAATATATCACAAAAATTAGTCTTTTGCTTGTTTGACAAACCAACATACGTTAATTTTAGAATTCATGAACATATTGCTTGGTTGTTTATTTGCATAAAACTAAACATAAGAATCGTATTAAGTAGGGGTCAACAATGGGCGAATTTGATTCCGAATCATATACGTACTCTCACCACCGAACTCGACTTTTGGTTCATTGACCAATTATGAAGTCATGATAGGGAAATTAACATTGGATAATTCTATAAGATGTCCCTACGATTTTCCAATATCCAATTACGTTTATGAGTATTCCTTTAAAGACTTGTTGGCGACTTCTTTTTCAAAATGAATTTCAATTCAAAATTAAAAACATTTACAATGAGGTAGTAAAATCCGCTTTCATCTTGTGTGTGCAATAAAAATATGTCTACGAGTACTCGGCTACTTTTCTAAACAATTGGTATTCATGGTTATATAGCACATCAACAAGTCTTTTGTGTGGCTAATTGCATGGTTAATAATCATGTAGCCACATGCATAAAAGACAAACTCAGTAACCAGTTAAATTTATATAAATGTTACACTCAATTATAACCTTTACGCTGCTCAATATTTATGAGAAGGAGCATGGCAGATTATCCCTAAATATCAAGTCCAAGGATCTAGAAAGCGATTGAAGTAACCGTCGCTAAGATCGGTTGAAGCCATAAGCAGTTAGAGCACCAACATTGGTATAGCTTTCCAACATTACTCTCCAACCCATTTTTTACTTTCTCTCTCCTTAAGATACTCCCAAGAGCACCCCTTCAAAAATTGCTAACAATGGTATTTACTCTCCAATGAGCTCTCCAAAAATCAAAAGGCAAAAGAAAAGGAAAATACCTAATTATCAATGACATGTGTCATTGTATTATCCCAAGAGCATGCTCTCTCAATGCTCTTGGGGAAAAGCATTTCTCCAAGTCCTCTCAATGGAGAGCGAACAGAGAGCACCTCAAGAGCACCAATGTTGGGGTAGAGTTGGCTCTCCATTTCTCTCTCCTTGGAGAGCAACTTGGAGAGCACCAATGTTGATCCTCTTAGAGGAGCTCAATACTTGGAACGTGGATCAAACACTAACTGGAGAAGGAAGTGAAGGGATATCCAAACATAGAAGCTCGACTATACATTATTCACTCCAGCAAAGAATTCAGGGAAATTTCTTTGGTAGACCTCAACTTTTAACTTTTCTCTTTAGTAGTGTTTTTTTTTTTTCCCCCTTTTTGGTAGCTCCTAATTATTGTATATGTTAATTCTGTAGGCTTAGTGTAATACCCCGATTCTTAAGAGCGTTTCATTTAGCGTTATATATAAGGAAAAATTGTTTTAAATAAGTCAACATTTGCGCGGTGTTCCCATTTTAAGTCTACCTTTTATTATTCCTGATTGAGTTAGGCTTGTATGTCTGTTTTCTTCTATTGAGTTTTAACCTGTTTGTGACTTGTTTAGTAGTTTACTTATGATACGTGTTACAATGTCCCACCCCCACCCTCGCCTATTTTAGAAGAATGGACTTGTAATACGTATCATAAGTAACCTAATAAACAAGTTACAAACAGGTTAAAACTCAATAGAAGAAAACAGTCATACAAGCCTAACTCAATCAGGGATAATCAAAAGGTAGACTTAAAATGGGAAGATCGCGTAAAGGTTGACTTATTTAAAACAATTTTTCCTATATATAATTATAAGCTAATTATATTTTGTATATTCTTATTTTATTTGGGTTAGCGTATGAATATTTATTTTCATCGTGTTTGTAATATATTTATTTAATTAATTTGATGAAGTTATTATTATATATTTTTTTGGATTTCAGTTATTTAAAGAATTTGTTGAGTAGTATTTACCCAAAATGAGAAACTGAATTGTCGCGTTTTACCAATTTGGGTCAGTTCCCTTCCCTTTGTTTGCAATCCGTAGATGGTCAAGTCGAATGTACATGAATAACAAGTCAAATGAACACATGTACATGTCTAACATGTCAAATGAACATATGTACATATCTATTAGTATATGTTCATTGGTATTGGTCTTTATGTTCATAACCTAGTGCTTGATGTTCATCGTGCGCACCTTCCTCTCCATACGGACGTGTGCACCTACTAATTTGCACTTTGTTTGCCTTTGTCAGTTTGTTTGAAAACCCAAACCTCCTGTTCTTTTACTTTTGTCGGTTAGATAATTCCAAACCATGGTAGCTAAATGTAACCTCACTTTATTATACACAACCCAGTAAAATACCCAAAATACCTCTCATAACTCCATTCACCATCTACCCGTTCTCTCTATCTTCTCCCTCTACCATTTCTCTGACTTTTTTAGGGCTATACCACCATAATTTCTAACATTTACTCCATTTTCAGCATGATTTTTCCATAACAAGACTAGTAAATTGAGTGACTTCTCTTCCTCCTTTCTCCATTTTCGTGGTTTCTCCCTCTTCATCTTCCTCCTTTCTTCATCTTTCTCCATTTTCAAAAGGATGAAACATGCGGGTGGTCGAAAGTAATTGCCCAGTTAATTGATGCAAATTGCGCGTTTCAATTTTGAAGAAAACTGTGAAATTCATTGAAGGTACTTTTTTGGGTGTAAACAATTGTTCGACCATCCAAAAAATTGTTTTGAGTGTAACAGAACATTTAATTTTCTGCATTTTTGTAGTAACAAAACAATTATAGAAAAGCAGGAAAGAATTTCGCAGTAACAGAACAATTATAGTAACTGCGAAAGTAACGAAAATGTTCTGCGTTCTTATTACCTTTTGCATTTGCGTTCGACCCAATTGTTTATCCATTGTTGCAATTTTTTGCTTTCTCTTTCAAACTTTATGTATTATTCCATATTTTGGGTTGTCCTTTGTTGCGAAATTGGTGATAAATGGTCCCAAATTTGTGCTTTATTTCTGCGAAATTGGTTTGTTGGTCCCAAATATGTGCATTGTTTTTTCGAAATTGGTTTGTTTGTTAATTGGTTTGTTAGAATTTCATATAAATTGAATGAAATAGCAATTACCATTCCATGTATATTGAACAAAATAATTGGTATGTAACTGGGATGAAGTGGTTCCTCCCGTTTTATATAAATTGGATGAAATGATTGTTATTGTTTCATGTAAGTAGGATGAAGTGACCAGCACGAATTTTATGGGGTAAAGGAGACTTGGAAAGGCTTTTGTTTGTGTGCATTTGTGTGCTCCAGCTTGAGTGCAGTGGTGCAATGACGAGATAGATGTGGGTGATCTAGGGCTGCACACAAACCGGTCCGGACCGGAATTTGGACCGGACCGGACCGGACCTAGAATTCCGGTCCGGTCCGCGGTCCAAAGAGAAAGTGGATTCCGGGCAACCGGTCCGGTCCGGGTAAAAACCGGGGGAAACCGGTCCAGACCGATTGACCCGGTTTTCTAAAAAAATATTTTTTTTTTTTGAATTTTGAAACATCAGTAACTTATCCTCTAATACATAAATCATTTCTATTTCCTAAACCCTAGCCCAATTTACTTTCTCCAGCCACACCAACATGCTTCTCAACCTCCCACTACCTTCTCCAACACCTCAACCTCCCAAGGGTTCAACCACGAAGAGAGAGAAAGTGACGGGCTCCGGCTGACAGCGGCGCGGTGGCGAAGTTCCGAGCAGGCTAGTGGCGAGGGCGATGCTTCTTGATCCGCCGGTGATGAAGATGTGACGGTTTTTTGTTGGGATGGAACTGAGCGAGGGAGAACGATGAAGTAGAGGATGAAGAGGAGGAGAGAGAGTGGGAGGAGAATCATGAGAGAGAATGGAAGGGCAGGAAAAGACACTAGCGAAGTAGACAAAATTGTCTGCACTACTAGTCTACTAATCTACTGAGTTATGACCATTTTCAAGATCCTTTTTTTTTTTAACAGTGAAAAGAATGGAAGAAGTAGGGGAAAACTGTTGAATGACAGTAAGTATGGTTTGAATTTGGGGTTTTGAAGTAAGAAAAGAAATAAATGGAGTTGGAGGAGAGAGAAAAAGAAGGGCAGCAAGAATTTATGGGATTAAAGTTACCACTGCAGTAAAGCTCCACTTTGATTTTTTTTTTTTGAATAAAGAAGCTTTTTTTTTTTAAACAGCCAAACAGGTCTAACAGGTCTGGACCTGGACCGGACCGGCAAAAACAGGTCCGGTCCGGTCTAGACCGGAATCATTTCCGGTCCGGTCCAGGTCTGCGCAAATCCATTGAACCGGTCCACCGGTCCAACCGGGTCCGGTCCGGTCCGGTCCGGTCCGGTGTGCAGCCCTAGGGTGATCCACTAAAAGAGGTGAACTTAAGGTTGGTAAACTTAAGAAATCCCCAAACTTGCTAAACCCCTACAAAGTGATATCCCAAAAAGGTGAATTTGCAGATAAAAGTAGTTGACTCTTGGATAATTTAAGAAAACCATGTAGCAAATTGTGTTCCCATCTCCATTCTCATACTAAGATGCAGGTAATACTGTAAAAAAAAATGTGAGTTCTTGTAACCCCCTTCCAAACCCCTTCCTTATCTCTCTTTCCCCGTGAAAACCCAAACCCCAAACCCATTTCTCTCAAACCCCAACCTATCTCTCTTGCCTCCCCGCGAAACCCCCGTCTCTATCTTTCACTCACCTACGCTATTGCCCCGTCGGCGTTCCCGAAGCTCGCCGAAGCTTCCTTTTCCCCCGCTCACACCGGTGCTGTTATGGTGGTGTTGTAATTGTTGTTTTGTTGTTGTTCCCCATTTTCTCTCTCCTCTGTGCCTCGTCCGTCGCCGCATGATGTGCCTCGTCTGTCGCTGCGTGCTGGTAGCTACTTCTCGTGTTCCCCTCTCCTACTCGTGTTTATCTCTCCTCTTGCTGACTGTTGCCGCACGCCGTGAGCTATCGTGGCTGGGCTCTTCCTCCTCTGTGTCTACTGTAGCTCGTGGTCGGTGATGGTACCGCCACCGGGCTGCTTCTCTTGTTGGTACTTCCCCTTTCCAATCCCTCTTTCAATTGGATTTTTATTCCATTTTAAGTTTAGAATATTTTTAATTAAGAACTTGATTGCAAATTGTGCGTTTAGTTGAAAGGATTTGGTTTGATTGATTATATGGGTGTGATTATGATGATGTTGAATTTATCGTTGCTTGTGAATTGATGATTCGAATATAATAATGTTGTCTTCCTTTATGTGATGAAGGAGGTGTTGTTGAATGTTTGTTAATTGTTGATGAAAAACCTAAATTGAAGTTGTCTTTAAGATAAGTGATGATCTTAGATGTGGTTTTGATTGATTTCAAGAATAATTCTAATTATAAGTTATCAGATTATCAAAGTCTTTATTATGTTAATAAGTGGATTGACTTGGTAAGTTCCAAATCTGCTACAAGTCTACAACTCAACTTCAATGACGGTACATATTTGTTTCGAATATTTGCTACCTATTAAAGAAGTCACTGAAAGATAATAAATAGTTTAATTATTACCTTTGGAGATGGTAAGAGTATTTCATTGAATTGCTTAATGAAGTAGTTAGAATGTTTAGAAAGCATAACTTTGACTTGTACTCTCAATAATAGTAGTTAGAGTTTTATTTTTATTAATAAAATAACATGACTAGATTCACTAAACGAACTATTGACCTTAGATAGCAAACTCTTCTGTTAGTGTTTTATTAAGTCTCACATTCAAAGATGCACAATAAGAGGGATCTAGTAATTGTTGTTTATACATATAAGAAATTAACAAGTCGGCTGACGAGATTGGTTGAAAGTAGATGTTACTAATGCAATAGAATGGTTGTAAATCAATGAACAAAGTTGAGTAAATTTATGGGTTGATGGTCACTAAAGCATATTAGTTCTCGAGTTAATAAAGTGAGTTATGGTCCATTGAAATTACTACTGTAATATCCCGAAATTTTTAATAAGTTTCTAAATAATTAATTATTTTTCAACTTATGAAAGTCATAATTTTATCTATACCAAATTATAATTATATTTAAATATTTCATATTATTACTTAGTGTGTGTGTGTATATATATATATATATATCCTAGCTTTTTATGCACGCGATGCGTGCGATGCGTGCGATGACATTTTTAGGCGTAACTAGTACTAAGTAGTAAACAAATAGAAAATGAAAGTTAGTATCTAAGTTCACCTTCATTTTGTGAATAAGATTCTTTGAAATACTTACAAATTGTATTTAAAAACACTTTAATAAATAAGTATAAGTAATAAAATTGCATTTCTAACTACTTTTTTTGTTGACTTTAACTAATTTTCTTGAAAATCCACGCACACTCATCAATCCAGTCAACTTCAAATATGTAATCAACAGTGTGGAACTGATTAATCTCCATGGTCTTACTTGGTGGACGTAAAAACCATGAGTATTCTTTGAAACTGAAAACTTTCATAACTTTGTTGAAAACTGTTGCTTTTCTATTAGGTTGCAATTAATAGAGATATTAGATTTTAGTTGCAAAACGATATGAAATTAAAAAATGTTTGGAACACTTGACAAACCTGTTGAAGTAGTGATTTGATTTCTGTCGGAGTACACCGCAACATGTACTGAGTTAGGTCATTCATCAATGTTACTCCCATTCCACCACTCTTGTCAGAAATAATGAGTCAAAGCATTAATCTGTTAACGGGAAAACACAATCAATAACATTTGTGAATATTTGTAATATATTTAGATAATGTTGTAAAGTTTATACCTTGGAATAGTTGCAACATTTGTTAGATTGCACCGTACACATCTATGGACCGTTTGAGTGATGATGATTTTTCTTAGACAACGGTTACATGCTTCGTAAATAATGCCATCAGGTTGTGACTCAATACGCCTCACATGAGCGACTAATCGACAATAATGAACCTATCATAGAAAACAACAAATATACGTTATTTTTTTTATGAGTCCACTAATAAACAAGTTGAAAAGGTTTGTAGTTATTTACACTCTTTATAGTAGGTAATTTAGATATCCGAGTACGAATGGCATTATAAACTGCAATTGATGAATGCATTGCAAATGGACATGAGCGGAAAGCCGCAACCCGTTTTTGTGCCAGCTTCTCCGTGTCATACCTAAATCAGTAATATGTGAGAATCAGTTTGCTATACATATTAATGGTGCGTAAATTTTTTTTTTTGTTTAGCTGATTGGTGTGAAATTGAATGTTGCATACCATGCAGATAATAAAGTGGTACATTTGTTCTCTGTATTTAAGTATATACTGCTGTAATAGCCTGTTGTAAGATATACCCCTATTCACATAAATGATTCCAAAAATTAATCTTGTTCAGCCATATACATACACAAAATTTAAAAGTAATATCTTTGTTGTATGGAAATGGATGTTATTTATACCGTGGTAATTTTTCACATGAAGCCCACTTGCGACAACAATTGAATGTTGTTTACCATAATCAAATGGTCCATCTCCGAAGACATGAACATAATCATTCCAAACCGTTAATTTGATAATGATCCACCTGGAAAGAATAAAGTTATGTAATAGTTAAAAAAAACAATGCACCATAATGTTCACTTGTGATATTAAATAAAGAATGTGCACGTACGTGTTATCCATTATTGCAACATCTCTTTTAAAAGAATTGTTTCCAACCGGCTGAATCGGTGATATATCAAGGAGTATTCCAATGATATCTGAGAAACGTTCACCATACATTAAATATGTGTTTTTTTGTAGTGACAACATGTATATGGTTGGAAATAAGTAGACTTTACCGAATAATTTGTCACTGCTATCGACATGACACCATATATGAGATAATGGCACTCTCTTGTAAAAAAAGACGGGCATTCCAGGGTCATCTTGATCTTCAAGAATGACATAAGATGCAGCCGTCAACAACATCTGTTTGTAATCATGAACAATGTCATTTGTGTAATCAGCAGGCACTATCTGTACAGATTGGAACACATAGATGTAGCCTGCTTGAATCTCTCAATATGAGGGGAGAATACAATGCATTGTATGCCATCACCCTATAAAGGCAATAAAGATAATAAAATATTATGGGTGTAATAATGAGAAGCAAATTTGACATTATAATAAGAGTAAGTTAAAAGATTTACCTCACTATCCACAAAAAGCATTTTCCAAATTTGTTTGCAAGCTCCACGATGTGTGAAGGTGAAAATGTCGAAATTATGAACCAATCGTGCTCGTACATCATATCTTCTTACTCCGCATGGAAACAAATGGGCAAAGGGTGTACAATGATATTCCATCCTAGCAATTATAACAATTACATGCAAATATATACAAAACATCATTGTCAATTGATATTATAAAATCTAAAAATTTGCATACTTTATAACCATGTATAAACTACATACTATCACAAAGTATAATTCATAACATTTATTAAATTTCATGAAAATATAGTACTAAGAAATATATAAATAAGATACACTATGTAGAAAGTAACAAAACATCCTTATAGACAATATTTTTTGTGAACACTATATCCTTTCCTCTAATCTTTCCATTGTCGATTGTAATCTTTATCGTGTTCTCAGAGATTCCACGCAAAAGTGCAACATACAACTGCCCGTGGCTAAATACATGATCAAGAAGATATATCCCAACATGTGGGATGGTTTGCCCTTGAAACTTGTTTATTGTTAAACCAAAACTCAACTTTACAGGTAATTGGTTTCTGACCATCTCAAAAGATGACCTAATATCTTCAGTAGTTTTCAACGGAATTCTTGGCAAAAAGACCCTGTTTCCCCTTGCATGTCTAGTTAAAATCTCAGCATTGATGAAATGATCCTTTAGTGAATGACAAAGTAGTCGCGTTCCATTACAAAGACCATTTTTAGGATCGATATTCCTGAGTAGCATTAGAGGAACACCAGGTTTCAGTTTGAGCACATGCGGAGGCAATCCTGACGCGACAATTGATATAGGAACTCTTGCTGATACATGTTTCTTGTATCATCAGGCACTGAATCAAATGAGTAGTATGTTCGTCCTTCTCCGAGAAATCGTTCGATAAACTTGTCATTGATTCTATCAGCATCTTCGTTTAATGGAGTGATGATTGCCCTTTCTACCATAAAATATTCCGTCACCGATGTGTTCATTTAGATTGGGGAAAATTTGATCAATCAACCCATCAATCAAGGTATCAGCAACAGTAGGTATGACCATTTGACTCGGCAATTTTATCATATCATTTGAGATGGTAGGTTCATCACCATTTCCAATAGAGAGTAAGAAATTAGAGAATCCATTGTCATGTCTAGATCTCATGTTTTCTGTCAATTGCAGAACGGAAATATGATTCCATAGTGGAGACCTTATTAAGGATGTGTCAATCATTTAAACTCTTGTTCCATTTCTCACAACAGGCAGAACTTGCCTGAAATCCCCACCAAACACAATTATTTTCCCCCCAAATGGCAAGTCATTTCCCATTAAATCCTTAAGTGAACAATCGACTGCTTCAAACTGATACCTATGTGTCATTGGTGCCTCATCCCATATAATAACTGAACAATGTTTTAGAAGAATGCCGGTTTTTGAACCCTTTGTAAAGGTGCATGACGATAAGCTATCTGGTTTTAATGGTAGCTGAAAAGTTGAGTGTGAAGTTCTCCCTTGGTGCAACAATGTGGCAGCAATTCCAGAAGTTGCTGTTGGGATAACTATCTCACCTCTACCTTTTACAGTAGCTAATATAACTCGATACATATATGTTTTTTCTGTACCACCGGGACCATCAACGAAGAAAGCACCACCATTTTTCGAAGTGATAGCATTCATCACTGTGTCATATGCACGTCGTTGATCGGCATTCAACTTGCCTATGCACTCGGTATCCTTAGTAGGAACTGGCACTGAGAAATACTCCTCCATTATTTCAGATAGCTCCTCAATGTTTTCAACGGATTCTGGTAAATTTGGCAATTCATTGTAGTCTGAAATTGTTTTCCTTAGCGGTCGTAATAAGCGATCCAAGTCTTTAAGAAGCTTGTAAGTTAGAATTTCATTGTTGTTTGTCGTGCTTGAAGATGAGTAATCCTCAACCAAGTGTGGGAAGAACTCATCCCACAATGCACGTAACCCAGATGGTTGACAATATATTAAGATACTTGCAAACAATTGTCTCAGTGCTAACGGCATTCTTACCTGACATGCTTCTGTAAGACATTGGCGTATGCTTTCATCATTCTCAATAAGACCTAAGGACTCAGCTGCAGCTCTAAACGTAGGGTGGGGTATCCCATTGACAGTCCTTAAATGCTCATATAATTGTGGCCCTTTGACATGGTTTAGTAACATTCTTAGGTAAAACCTTTCCGCATCCAGAGGCGAAGCTACATACAATCGACCAATTACTCTCTGCATGGTTTTCTTTCGGCGCCACTCATGTGTGGAATTAATCCATCTATATTTTTCTGGGAATTCTCGATATAGGTAACCTCTGGCTTCAGGATCTACTGAATTCCTCTTGAAAACTCAGTCAACATTGTTTTGGAGCTCCTTGGGTCAGCCAAAACACTTTCGATAGGCTGGTTTCCTTCGAATCTAACTTGGTGCATGTTCGGCAAATGAACTTGCAGGCGGTCTACAGACGGGTTCATCCGAGTCATTGGAAATTTGTAAAATTTCCACATAGCTTCAGGTGCACAAATTCATTTTGCATCAACGAACTGTGCAATCTCATCCCCTTTATGAACTTCCATGGAAACTCTATCTGAACCCTTATGGATGTATTTGTATAAATATTTGACACAGTTAATGCTGTTGCATATCTCTACATTAATGTGACAATCATACTTATTCAACAACCATGGGTTATATGGAACTACCCACCGATTATCTACAGTTACTCGCGAATTCTCACTTAATGGTACAGGTGGAGCATCTTGACGCCGACGGTAGATGGGATATGAGTCATTTCCTTGCTTTGTACAATTAGAGAATGACTTAGGAAACCTCTTCTTACAACTCCTTTCTTTCATGCATGGTGAACGTGAATACTGGACACCATATGGGTTATGAATCATGTGTTTAAGAATCCTTTTGCGGAGCTCTGGCTCTTATTGTTGGTCAGAAATTTATGCTCTCACTATTTTATCATAATCATTAGGAGTGCTAAGCTTGTCACTTTGGTCAAGAATTAGTAACATATGAAGATGTGGAATACCTCGTTTTTGGAATTCAATCACATATACAAAAGAAATTACCTTCTCGAGAACGTTCCTTTCCAACACATCTTTTTTTAACTCCTTAAGTCTGGCATGAAAATACCCTTATTAGTAAGTCAGGACGATCATGAGGTTGTTGGCCGGATAGTAATTCTGCTACTACTTCTAGCCACTATGGATTGCACGTCATAGTAAGGAATATGTCTGGCTTGCCAAATTTTTGCACCAAGGCCATTGCATCTTGGTATCGCTGATGCATATCTCGCGGACTTCCAACAAATGACGATGGAAGTATAGTTCTTCGTGCAACATTTTCTACATATAGGTAATAAAGTGCACAAAATAAGCTTTAAATAATATAGATGTGTATATCGAAGTAGACCATTGCTGGTATTATGTGAAATCTATCATACCAGTATTATGTTCTCCAACATTGTATGAATCATCTAGTCTCTTATACAAATCTGCACGAATTGTGTCTTGGTTGAGTGCAATCCATCTTAAATTGGATGCTTGCATCTTTACATAGTTGTCCACAACAAATTGTTGAGTTAAGAGGCCAACTCTTAAGATAATAGAATCATAACATTCTCTCATCTATTTCAAGTATAAGTTGGTGAACAAGTTAGGGTAATCATAATGATTAACATGGAGGATGGAAAATGGTTGTGATATTGTATGTACCTGAAACATATGCGAATAGAATTCTCGACATGTTATCTTCTTGCCAGTCATAGATTTGGTGTTTAAATCCCAACCGTAAGAGCCGTAAGGAAATAATAGAGGATATTGTAGTGGATCGTAATAGCCTGCAATCTCTTGGATAGACATGAGTCGTCCAATGACCTACTCTACCATGACATCCCTTTCTTTCAGGTTGGCAATATCATCACCCCCGACAACAACTACTGCAACTTGAGAGGCTGAAGGCATTGAATAATTATGTTGGTTAGGAGGTTGCTCTTTTATGAAAAACTTGCATTCTTGTATGTCATCTCGTTGAGTAAGATGTCGGAGAGTACGAACAAAAGGATTGTGCTCGTTCAAAATATTTTTATCCTATCAATGATATCCACTCTTAACGTTGCATTTTCTGCCATTCGATGCTCATTTTCATGCTCAGTATCATATATGTACATTTGAAGGAATCGAGGACGATCATTTGAGTTCAAAGGTAATAAACCACCAATACGATGGTAAATTGAACCGCGAGCACGATATGTGTACACACCTTGACGTGCATCGGATAATTCGTAATCTATAACGACTCCCATTGAAGTGAATGCAAAAACATGATTATACTTCCGAATGTTCAGTATGAAATGTTCCCAATCCTCTCCTTGATCATAATATAGGCCTAGTAGAGCAGATGACAAAGGGAATTCAGGTAATCTGATCTTCTCGCTCAAACAACATAATTCTGATGATTCACATCTGAAAAGTCGTGCTTGACAGTGTGGACATGTTGTCATTGGAGGTAAAGTGAATATGGGAACCCCTTTACTCTCTTGGTAATCCCTTGCACAATTGTGATATGCACGTCGCCCAACCTTCCAAATCCTTATTCCAGAAGTTGCAGCTCCTGGCGTGTTATTGACATTGGAAGTGCTACTTTCACCAACACAGAAGTGTCGAGAGAGTAGGCATGTTACTTTCAGTTGCAATCCCAGAATAATTGTTGGCATTAATGTCAAACAATAGTTGCATTGCATAAGAGCTCGTATAAATTAATTGAGTAATGAAATTTTAGGCAAATGTTTATGTTTAGTTTAGATACATACGGTTATGTCTTCCATGATCATGTGTGACATGACTTTGGTGATTAGTGATGTCTACCATATACATCCTTATATTTGAAGAGGTAGGTACATCACGATGATTCACAGGCTGACGTTTTTCTTTCAGTGATGGGCTAGTCAAATTGAATATGTAGAGGTGTTACACTATCATCTTCTCGTCTAGCTCGTCTTCTTGCATTTTCATAACCTCTTTGTTCAGGGGTCATTGAATTTCTTCTTCGCCTTTTATTTTTCATCCATCTAGTCCTACGTTCTTGAGTAATTTGCAATTCGAAGTGGTCCATTCTAAAGTCTATATCGTATCAGATGTAATATTCTTAGTTTAGTCTGTATAATTTAAATATGTTATAGTTTAAATATGTTGTACTTTAATTCTTGAATGATATTTTAAATAAAACTTTTGACCTTGATAATTAATTGTTATTATATAATAGAAAGAGATAGGTCTAAAACTATGTAAAAGTTTCATTATATATAGGAAACACTACAAAAAAGTAAATAAATTTTTTTAAAAAAATCCTCAATCGCCTTTGTTCCTATTTTTCCTTTTCCTTTTCGCTTTGTCATTTAACATGGACAAAGTTAATGCACTATTTAGTGAGGTATAAGATATATAGTGAGGTAGAAGTTAATTTAAAACCTTGTGTCCATAACAAACGCGGTTGTAGAAAAATGTCTAATAGAGTTAATTTGTGCATTTGAATTGTATATATAAATTTTAAATTCAATTTGCAGGCACTATCTGAACAAAAAAAATGAGTCCATATTGTATGTTACGTTAAATATTTTTCCTGCTGAGTCCATAATGGGGCAATTATTCAACTTATAAAATCTTCAACTTAAACCATAATCCAACTCGTCAACCATAATGGGACAATTATTCAACTTATAATGAGTTCATTATTTTCAGCTTCTTTGGCTACATAATCCATGAACTCGTCAACCAAACTTTCCCCATAGAATTATTCAACTTATACAATCTGACCTATTCTAAACTTGAGTCACATGCTTCTAGAATTTTAACAAAAAATATTTTTCCTGCTACATACTTCTTAGCAACATCAATGGGCAGTGGGTATAATTCCACATTTCCACTACTTTTTCTAACTACTATACATTCTCTCTCTCCTCTCACTGTATAGTTCCACTACTTTTACTAACAATTCATTCTCTCTCTCTCCTCGCACTACAAATCTACAACCCATATTTTGAAGGAACCCAGTTCATCAAACTATGCAATATACAATAACAAAATCAGGCCTTTCAAGTCTTAAGCAACAGTAGATCTAATTTGCGAAGAACATCAAAGAAATACATGCAGCAGTAGATTTTGAAGTCAACATCAAAGACAATCAAAAAATCAGGCGTTTCAAGTCTTAAGCAGCAGTAGATCTAATTGGGTCGATTTTCTAACAAAGAAAGGTAATTTGTTAAATCATAGATTTCAGTAATTTCTCTATGATTCCAAAATTGTAACCGAAAAGTATAAACCAATTTCAGTTTTTTTTTCCCTTGTCTAACTTCTAAATTCTGATTTCACAAACTGATATTTAAAATTTTCATCATTTTAAAATTTCTCCTTTTCTAAATTTGAACACTTTGAGTTTCAATTATATTTGAGATGAAATTTTAAATTTTTCATACACAATTTGATATTGGAATTTTTTTTAAAAAAAAACCAAAATTCGTTACTTTTATCTTGTTTTATGATTTCGCATGAAATGGATTTTTGCAAATTAATGTAATTTTTTTTTTCTGAAAATGGATTTTTGCAAAAGTTGTTCGCAAAAAGTTTGATATTTTATTTTTTTTTTCAAAATTTATTTCTGAACATGGATTTTTTGCAAAAGTTTTGGGCAAAAATTTTAATATTGGAATTTTTTAAAAAAAACTAATTTTGTTACTTTTATCTTGTTTTCTGATTTCATATGAAAATGAAATAAAGTTAAGTCTAATTGTATAAAAGCCCTTGCTATCATCTCCATTTTTTCAACTGCATAACATTCGACTAATTTGCTATTGTTTTTTTCAACTAATGTTAAATAACTTTGAAGATTAATAGAATTATGTACCTTTTTGGAAGTTCGCAAATCACGATGGATGAATGTGTGATATCCCCGTCGAAATCTTATGCTTTCCTCAGATTTGTGTTGACGTTGTAGTTTATAGGTAATTTTTGTGAGTATGTAATTGTGAATGGTTTTCGAGAACAGTGATCTGTAAGTGAATATTTGTGAATGTTTTTGTATGTATTGACATTCTAGTGTATTAGTTGTAGTTTGTAAGTTAATTTTTAGTTTTTGCAAAGTTTCCTGATCATTTGAGTGATTTGCGTGATTTCTCAATTTTATGAGTGATTTGTGAAGTTTCCTCATTTAAGTGGTGAGTGATTAAGTGAGAGTGATTTCAGTATAATTTTTGTGAGTGATTGTTTCCAATTTAGTTTGAACCCCGATTATGGTTTTGAGATTCGTTTTGTAATTAAGAAAGGGAAGGGGGTAAAATGGTATATATATATATATTTGAATTATTATTTTTGGGAATCTGAATTTCGAAAAAAAAAAAAAAAAAAATTCTATTTTCAAGCAAACATCAACCGAAGAGATTGTTTCCAAAATTTTCGTCAGTCGTTATATCAAAAATTTGTCAAATTGATTGCTCAATCAATTACCACCCCCAAAATCTTCTCAATCAAATTTTAACTTTCCCCCTTTGTTTCAATTAGATCCTTCTCCTTCCTTCTTGAATTGTTCCTCTCTCCCTCTACTAGGACTATAAATACCGGACTTCTTCACCACTTTTAAGCACAATTTTCGTTTCAAAAAAATTCAGTAGGTAAGAAACCAATTCACAACACCATATCCCTATCAAACGAAATCTGAAAAAAAAAAAACAAGAAGAAGAAAGAAACAGTCTGCGTCGTGCTGCTGTTGCCACCTTCTTCCTCTTCTTATCCTTCTTCTAAGAACACTCTGTTTTTTTTCTTTTCATAACAACTGGAGTACCAATTTTTATTTTTGTCTTTTACCTTGCTTTAATAAATTTGTTTTACTTCTCTTTTGTTTTCCTTTTTCTTTTTTGAAACCTTTTCCTTCCTTTTTGTTTTCTTTAGAGATGTCTGATTCAAAGAATCAGTAAGGCCCTGTTTTTTTAGACTTATTTTCAATTAATTTCAGTTCAGTTTATTTAATTTCAGTTAATTTAATTTAATTTCAGTTCAATTAATTTAATTTCAGTTCAGTTAAGTTCAACTTAATAATAATAATAACAATAATAATAATAATTATTATTATTATAATACAAGGATAGCAAGACTAAAGAAAATACAATTGAGTCGAGTAATACTAAAGTACCAATTGAATTAGAAGAGCAAGGTTATAAAATCTTAGATAAGAAAATAATTAAAGAATATTCCCAGTAGTAGTATAAACTAAAGGATTGAATTTAAATTTAGTTCATAAGATAGAAATATACCTTAGCTTCTTCCATAGTTGATAATAAGATATCTTAACTTATATTAGCTTTAAATATCCTTGCTCTGATACCAAATATAGGATCTTTATGCGGAATTTTATGAGAGAGAATATTTAGAGAGAGAGATGTAAGAGGAGGAGAGGAAAGATGTGTTATTTGGCAAGTTGCCTTCTGATTGATTTCTTTCTTAGTATTGATTTCTTTTTTAAATTCTATAATTTTTTGGGCTATATGGTCTTGCATGTTTATTCCAGCTTTATCTATTTCAAATCCTAAGAATTCAATTTGTGTTTTAAATAGTTCCATTTTCTTTTTATTTAAGACAATTCCACTTGTTTTTATAATTTTATAAACTGTTCTAATAACTTATAGTGTTCTTCTTGCGTCTTAGAATATATTAGTATATCATCAATATAAACTACACAATTTGATAATTGATTTAAGTATTTATCCATAAATGCTTGAAATCTGCTAGGGGCATTTTTATATCCAAAGGGTAAAACATTCCATTCATAAAGTTGACTGTAAGAAATTATTATCAGCTTTTCTTATAGCTTGTCTAATTTGTGACTTAGTTGTCATATGTATAAAGAATCTTGTAAGTGCTTAAGTTCTATTTTCTTTGACAAACGTTTATTCCTCTTACTCTGGTTTCTTTGTATTAATTTAATTAAAGCATCTCTTGTTCCAATATCGTTCCTTTCACGTGCTTTATATAAATAAATTTCAAAAATACTTATTTGATCTTGTACATTCATAATTTTAACTTGTAAAGCATATTGTCTAATTTCAATATTTCTTTTTACGTTACTAATTTGTGATTTCATCTACAAAATAAATAGGATTTTTGAGATTTTCTTACGAACGTTATTTGAACTCAATCCCTTCATTTATAATTTTGATTGGTCCACGTTTAAGACTGCTATGAGGGCCCAATTCTTTCCCGAACACATTAGGAGGCAAAAATGTAGTGAGTTTACTAGTTTCAATCAAGGATCTACTATGAGTGTAGAAGAGTATGCTCAGAAATTTCATGAATATGCTAGGTTCTGCCCCAATATGGTTCCAGATGAGGCCACCAAAGCCCAGAAATTTGAGGATGGACTTAGCTTTCGAATCCAAAAGATACTAGGCGGTAGTACCTCAACCACTTTTATGGAGGCTTATGGTAAAGCTTGCAATATGGAGAGAATTTTGAAACGAGAAGAGGAGGTCTTGGGAAGAATCAAAAGGAAAGACCAAAGTGGGAACTCCCAAACTCAAGGTTATGAGAAAAAGGCTCGCTATGGAGGAAATAATGGCGGGGGTAACCATCAAGGAGGTCGTTATACCAACAACAACAGTTCTCACAACAACAATCAAGGTCAAAGGAGACAAAGAGACAATAATAAGAAAGTTTTTGTCTGTAAGAAGTGCAATAAAAGTCATCTAGGTTTCACATGTCAAGGTGAAAGAATTAAGTGTTTTCAGTGCGGAGAACCAGGACACAAGGCTAATCAGTGTCCAAATAGGCAAAATGACCAAAGTGGACAAAATAGGGGAAACAACACCAATGGAAATCGCAATCGAAACCAATACCAGACCAATAATCGCCCTACCAATCCTCAAGGTCCAAGCAACAATGGTAATCGAGCCACTCCAAATGCTACTCCGACCAACAACCAAACCAATGGAAATGGTGCACGTCCAACTTTTGGCAGAATTTACGTCATGAGCAGAACTGAAGCAGACACAAACAGTAACGTTGTGACGGGTACTTTTCTCGTAAACTCTAACCCTGCTTTCTTACTCTTTGACTCTGGGGAGTCTCATTCTTTTATTTCTAAGTCGTTTGTGGAGGATTTTTCCATAGAACCTTCATCGTCGTGTCTAGCCAATATTGTCATGTCCACCGGAACTATAGTCCCATGTAATGCCCTTTTTCAAGACATTCCTATTACCATAGCCGGAACTGATCTACCTACTGACCTAATCTTGTTTTCATTGAAAGACTTTGACGTTATCTTAGGAATGGACTGGTTGAGTAGATATAAGGCCAAGATTGAGTGCCATAAGCAAAAAGTGTCTCTTAAAAGACCAAAAGGGAATATGATATCTTATCAAGGGGTTGTCTTTACACCTGAAATCAAGATTATCTCAGCTTTGAACCTTCAAACCTACATTAGGCAAGGCTACCCAGTCTACCTATGTCACATGAAAGATATAAGTAAGGAGGACGAAGAGATACCCAAAATTCCTGTTGGTTGCGAATTCCAGGATGTATTTCTAGAAGAGATTCTAGGAATGCCACCAGAAAGAGATGTTGATTTCAAGATCAATGTAATTCCTGGAACAGGCCCTATTTCTAAAGCACCATATCGAATGAACCCAGCAGAAACCAGAGAATTGAAAGTGCAATTAGAAGAACTCATGGAGAAAGGGTATATAAGACCAAGTGTCTCACCCTGGGGAGCACCAGTGTTGTTCGTTAGGAAGAAGGATGGGTCCCTAAGACTATGCATCGACTATAGGGAGTTGAATAATGTCACTATCAAGAATAGATACCCACTTCCTAGAATCGAGGATTTATTAGATCAGTTAAACGGTGCTGCAGTATTCTCAAAAATCGACTTGCTTTCTGGATATCATCAGTTGAAAATCGTGAATGAGGATATACCCAAAACAGCCTTCTGAATGCCATCTGGACTCACTAATGCGCCTGCTGCATTCATGGACCTCATGAATAGGACCTTCCAGCAGTACTTGGATAAGTGCATGGTCATATTCAACGATGACATTCTGGTATTCTCAAGAGACAAGGAGGAGCATGAGGCCCATTTGAGGAAAATTTTGGAGATACTTCGCTAAGAGAAATTGTATGCCAAATTCTCAAAGTGTGAATTTTGGTTAGAGAAAGTCGCATTTTTGGACCATGTGATTTCAAAGGACGGAGTTGCTATTGACCCCTCAAAGATACAAGCATTGACCGATTGGGCTCGACCCACAAGTGTTACAGAAATTAGAAGCTTCTTGGGTCTTGCTGGGTACTATAGGAGATTCGTTAGAGATTTCTCTACGATTGCTCAACCTATCACCAACCTGATGAAGAAGACCATTAAATTTCATTGGGACGACCAATGTGAGTCAGCATTCCAAGAATTGAAGAGACGACTTACAACAACACCAGTATTGACCTTACCCTATGGAACAGAAGGCTTCGAGGTGTATAGTGACGCCTCAAAGCATGGGTTAGGGTGTGTGCTGATGCAACATGGAAAAGTCGTAGCATATGCATCAAGGCAACTGAAACCTTATGAACAAAATCACCCTACTCATGATTTGGAGCTAGGAGCAATTGTGTTTGCACTCAAAATATGGAGACATTATTTGTATGGAGTCAAGTGCACAATGTACACAGATAAGAGTTTAAAATATCTCTACACTCAGAAGGAGTTGAACATGAGACAAAGGCGTTGGCTTGTACTCATCAATGACTATGATCTTGACATTGTATATCATGAAGGCAAAGCAAACAAAGTCGCGGATGCTTTAAGCAGGAAGAGTAGTCATACATTGAATGTATTGATCTTAGCCGACGAGTTATGCAAGGACTTTCAAAAGTTGAACTTAGAAATTGTTGAATATGGTTATGTAGAAGCTAGATTAAATGCAGTCACTGTTGAGCCTAATCTCTTCGAAGAAATTCAAGCAAAGCAGAGCACAGATGATTGGTTAATTAAGTCGAGGCGAAAGAGGATGGTCAAGCACCTGAATTTGAGGTTGATGCTAAAGGAATAGCAAAGTACAAGGGAAGATGGTGTGTACCTAATGATGAAACCCTAAAGGACAAAATCTTGAAAGAGGCTCATAATTCCCATTACTCTATACACCCTGAAGGAGACAAACTTTATAAAGACCTCAAACAACACTTTTGGTGGCCAAGAATGAAGCGAGAAGTGGCTGAATTCGTAGCCAAATTCTTAACTTGCCAAAAGTTGAAGATCCAACACATGAAACCTGGTGGAAAGCTACAACCTTTAACGGTTCCATGATGGAAATAGAAAAAATCTCTATGGACTTTGTTATGGGATTGCCAAACACTAAGTCAGGAAAGAATGCCATTTGGGTTATAGTAGATCGTTTAACAAAAACAGCGAGATTTGTGGCAATGAAGGACACATGGTCAATGCAACAACTAGCAGATGCTTATTGCAAGGAGGTAGTAAGATTGCATGGTGTACCCAAGGATATTGTTTATGATAGGGATTCTTGATTCTTGTCCAAATTCTGGCAGAAGCTTCAAGAAGCTGTGGGAACCATACTCAAGTTTAGTACATCAATTCATCCAGCTACTGATTGACAAACTGAAAGAACTATTCAAACACTCGAAGACATGTTACGGGCATGTGTGATGGACTTTGGAGGATCATGGGATGAACACTTGATGTATATAGAATTCTCATATAATAATAGTTATCACTCAAGTATAAAGATGGCACCTTATGAAGCTTTTTATGGACGAAAATGCAGAAGCCCTATATGTTCATGATCATTGAATTTGGGGCCCGACATGATTGAAGAGACAACCAAAAAGGTGAAACTCATTCAAGAGCATATGAAGGCAGCACAAGATCGACAAAAATCTTACGTAGATACAAAAAGGCAAGACTTAGAGTTCGAAATAGGAGAAAAAGTCTTACTCAAGGTCTCCCCGACTAAAGGAGTAATGCGGTTTGGGCGAAAAGGGAAGTTAAGCCCTCGATATATTGGTCTTTATGAAGTTTTGGAGCGAATTGGAGAGGTGGCCTATAGGTTAGCATTACCTATAGAATTAACCAATGTCCATAATGTTTTCCATGTGTCTCAACTTCGTAGATATGTTCATGATCCAAACCATATCCTTGAACCATAAGTTGTCGAATTAGATCAAAACCTTATCTTTGAGGACCGACCTATTAAGATCTTAGATACCAAAACGCGAAATACTCGACGCAAAGTTGTGAGGTTATTTATGGTATTATGGTCGAATCAGAAACCGAGGAAGCAACTTGGGAAGCTGAGGATGACATGAAAAACAAATATCCAGAACTTTTTCCTCAGGTACGACAGAGTTTCGAGGACGAAACTTCTTAAATAAGGGGAAGAATGTGATACTGACTTTTCGTTCTTCTAATTTAGAGAGTCTTAGCGATTTAAGTTTGAGGACAGACTTTGCTTTTTAGGAGGAGTGAATGTAATATTCCGAAATTTTTAATAAGTTTCTATATAATTAAATTTTTTTTCAACTTATGAAATTCATGATTTTATCCCTACCAAATTATAATTATTATTTTAATATTTCATATTATTACTTAGTATAATATATATATATATATATATATATATATATATATATATATATATATATATATATATATATATATATATATATACATACATATATATATATATATATATGCATATACATATATATATATATATATATATATATATATATATATATATATATATATATATATATATATACATATATATTAAAACATGTAAACATGTAAGCATAAGCAAAGTAAAGTAAGGCGGTTGAACCGGCCATGGTTTTACAAAAAAAGACTTACAAAGAGTCTTGAATGAAACTGATACTTAAAGAGAGTTACAATTTTTGAGAGAGAGAGATTTTTAGAGGAGCTTGTATAGCTGTGTATTTTGCTCTGCCTAGAACTGAAGGAGATGCCTTAATTTATAGGCAGGGAGGAGCAATGCTGTCATGTTGAAGAACTGTTGATGAACAATCTGTTTTCTGCTTTACACTGTTTTGAAATTTTGTCTTTTGGTGCTTTTTACTGCTGATGAATAGTACTGCAGCTTTATACTTTTGTCAACTTTGAATGTTGCTGTTGAAGCAGGAGATGGAGGAGTCTGCTGTTGATTCATGCTCCGAAATTTGGAAGAGCTGGGGATTGCGCTTCAGGTTCAGCAGCTCCTTCGGTATATTTCTAGTATTAAAAGCAGACATCATGGCTTTGTAATGGACTTTATAGATCAGAGCTACTGGAATAGAACCATCAAACAATTTTTAGTTATGAGTTTTAATTTGTAAAAGTAAGGAGGATAAGATATTCTTATCACTTAACGAGACACTGATTGGATAACAATCGAAAGAGACTGGACCCATGCATAAACTTGACTTTATAGTTCCTAGTAAGGAATCATTAAAGTCTTTGAATCGTCCATCTCTAAGGGCCACAAGGACTGAGGAATTTAATCCTTCTTTTGAAAGAGGTTTTAAGCCTACTTGAACCAATCCTATATGAATGTATCGATAACCCTTTTCGACATGTTTTTGCAAAGTTTTTGCTGAAAATAATTTAATAGTATCAATAGGTTTTGTTAAATGGATATCTCGTTCTTGGGTCTTGATAACATAATCAATTTTAAAAATATTATATTTACTCATTTTATAAATCTGATCTTTATTAACTTTGGGTATCTCCCAATTGTCAATGCTTTGCTCAAGGTTTTCTATAGTAAAGGTTTCATATTTAACCAGCTTATTGGTCTTACTACTACCACGAGAAGAGGATGGAGTTCCTCTGTTCCATATAGAACTCATAGTTAAGAACCAGAACTTAGTCCATAAATTAAACTAGATATAAGCCCTATAACCTACCTGCCGTTTCAAAAAACTGTAGCCCTATGGTCTGACTGCCTCACACGGGACTTACTGCCTCTACAAACTTTAAAACGAGCAGAGTAACAAATAGGACAGAAACTAGAAATCAGACTGAAAAGTACTGATAACAAAAGAACAAGTTTTATAAGGAACAAATATAACTACAACCCCATGGCTCTGATACCAGGATCTGAAATTCATACTTGAACTATTATTTTTGGGAATCTGAAATTCGAAAATTAAAAATAAAAAAAAAATCTGTTTTGAAGCAAACATCAACCGAAGAGATTGTTTCCAAAATTTTCGTTAGTTATATCAAAAATCTGTCAAATTGATTGCTCAATCAATTACCATCCCAAAATCTTCTCAAACAAATTTTAACTTTCCCCCTTTGTTTCAATCAGATGCTCCTCCTTCATTCTTGAATTGTTCCTCTCTCCCTCTACTAGGACTATAAATATCGGACTTCTTCACCCCTTTCAAGCAAAATTTTCGTTTCAAAAAATTCAGTAGGTAAGAAACCAATTCATAACACCATATCCATATCAAACGAAATCTGGAAAAAAAGAAGAAGAAGAAAGAAACAGTCTGCGTCGTTGTGCTGCTGCTGCTGCCACCTTGTTCCTCTTCATATCCTTCTTGTCGCTTCTTTCTCTGTCTTCAAAGAACACTCTGTTTTTTTTTCTTTTCATAACAACTGGAGTACCGGTTCTTATTTTCGTCTCTTACGTTGCTTTAATAAATTTGTTTTACTTTTCTTTTGTTTTCCTTTTTCTTTTTTGAAACCTTTGCCTTCCTTTTTGTTTTCTTTAGAGATGTCTGATTCAAAGAATCAGTAATATGGGTCTTCTGTTTTTTTTTTTCAATTTGCTTTTCCTTTTATCTTTTTCTTTCTCTAGTTTTTAAACTATACCCTTATACTACTTTAATACTTGATTCTTGTAAATTTTTAGAGCTCATTTTAATAAAGATTCATAGCATCTACTACCTTTCGACTTTAACAAATTTTAATTACATCGGGTATTATATAGGTGACTAATTTCGTTCATTGACTTATTATTCTAGGCGGAGATTTTGTAGAAGGAACTTTCTAGGGGTGATTTTATTATTCGTATATGCTCTACTCGAGGTAATTTTGATGTTCATTGTACTCTAATTCCCGTTGTGAAACAATTACCTATGTGATTGTGTGATTATGTGGTTATATATGTGATAAATAATTTATAGACTAATGCTAATAATTTATGAGTTAGTAATTACTATTATAAAAGTGTGATTCTCATAGTACTATAAAACTGGATTATGTTATTATAATATTGGTAATAGTATAAATCTTTTATTATGATGTAATTACCTTGGAACAAAGATTACTAAAGTATTAGTATGTGAATATTCTTGTAGAGAACTTATGACTAGAATATGTTCTATGTTAAAAATACTTGTGAAATTGTATGGTTATCAAATTGAGAACTTGTGTACATTATGACATTTTCATAAAACTAAGGAGGGCAATGAAGCCCAAAAGGGTGTTGAACAGGTTGCCCTAAATGATGGTATATCTATCTATAGGTTGATTATTATATACGATACAAAATTGTTGTCTTCCTTCTATTTGTTGTGATCCAAGTAGAAGGGGTGTGCACACTAGGGACTCTATGATATTGGCCATGGTTATATTGGGGTGACAACCTCTTGTTGAAGTAGGCGGATAATAGGGATTAGTCCCGGCCTACTGGCGTTCACATTCCCTCTCTTAATTAAAAATTATTGTTGTTAATTGTGTGATTAAATATATGATTATGTGACTTATGTTTGGAGTTATTAATACAAACGTTTTAGAACCCAAATACTAACATTAATATTATTGGTTCACCTTTCCTTTTAAACTCAAAACTTATTTTTAAAATTGTTATTTTTACGGGATGGAGTCGAATTACTCAGTTTTTCTGATTTTTGGTTGTTGTCTCTCTTATTGTCTTCTTTTCTGTTACTTTGCAGGTTGGACTTGGTGATGGGATCTCATGTGAGGAGACTTAGATAATTCACCTAGATGACCTTTTTAGTTGTTCTATCTTGGTATTATTTATTTTAGTATTGTCTAAACATTTGGTTGTAATAGTATTCTTATCTTCAATTTCTATTTTCTAAGATAGTTGGGTTAATTTAATTTTTGTTTGCCTGTCGTTTACTCTTAGAGAATGGGTGGTAATATCCTCCAAGTTTGAATAAATGATTTTCGAAAACTAGATTTATTTGATTATATATTTATTTAAATTTGGAGGGTGTTACAATCACGAATACTAATAACCCCTACAAATGATATATATGTACCATAGACTAATTCAGAGTATACTAAGTCTAAGTCGTTTAAGTAAACTGTCGTTAGTTAATCTCTAACGAGAGACCTATGATCGTCATGGATGATGTTCCACTGAATATATAGTTTTCCGAGTTTGTCGTTGTTGATTGAGATTGGTGGAGATAAATTATAATTCGAGATAAGATGACAATAATATAAGGAAAGCTGATAGTGGATGTTATTGACGTGCCTACATGCTATATGACTTATACGTATTATGAATGGCGAGATGTGAATTATATACTAAGAAATGACATATGTGAAACCACGATGTTATAAAAAGGGTCATATGCTATGTTTCTGTAAATGATCTGAAACTACGAAAGGATTATGATGACATTTCTGCTATGTATTCTGAAAAGTACTTAAAGTTATGAGATATGTTTACAAACTTCCGATTATGCAAAAGTGTACGATATTATCATTCTGAAATGATCCGAATGTATGAAAGTTTATGACTATGCAATGATCTATGAAAAACACTTACAAGAAACGAAACACGATAAAGTTAAGTGAAAGAATATTTTGTTATGTCGGGTTGCGCACGTACCTTCTGGCGGCAACGCCACCTTCTGATGGGGGACAATGTCCTCGGTGGCACCTGCATTATGGCATTAAATGAATGTCCTCGGTGGCTCTGCCTTCTATTACTAATGGCTTTATATGCCACCTTCTGATGGGGGACGAATGTCCTCGGTAGGTTTGCCTTCTGTTACGTTCTATGGCATTATATGCCACCCTTTGATGGAGGGACTTATGTCCTTGGTGGCTTTGCCTTCCGTTGCACTCGCCAGTATCCAATGAAAATTTTCTGATAATAAAGTAAACGAAAGATGACAACGATCTATAATAAATTGTATGATTTAAGTTATATGTTTTATGAATATATGATGATATGAAAGTATGTCTTCTACTTTAATATGAAAGAACTATGATGATGTTATGACTTTGTTATGATTTCTGAAAGTACTTAAAAGTCATAAAACATGATGAAGTTAAGTGAAAGATGGTTCTTGGTACCGCAAGTGTCACCTTTGTTGTGACCGCCTTTCTGTGGGCACGGCAAGTGTCACCTTTGTTGTGACCTCCCTACCGATTAATGATTTGGGCACCGAAAGTATCACCTTTGTTGTGGTCGTCATTCTGTGGGCACCGAAAGTATCACCTATGTTGTGGCCGCCTTTCTATATGTTATTGGGAGACATCCCTTTCCATTATACTTGCCAAGTTACCAATATGATTAAGTAAGATGAAAAGATATGATGAAGCTGATGATATGATATGAAATGATCTGATAGGTTTATGAAATGGTTTATAAACGCCTTTCTTCCCTCTGTTAAAAGCCCTCTCTTGTTTTACAAAGTTTGGACATTAATCAAGTTACAATATGAGTTGTAGTGTTGATAGTAAGTTGTTTGTGTTGTCATGAGTATCTAAGAAAAGACTAAAGCAACAAAGTGTGCATAACATTATTACGTTATCTTAAAATTCCTGAGAAGGGGTCGTTACATGAAAGTATCATAAAGTAATGCATTAAGGTAATTTCAAGGCATAAGTGTCATGGAAAGTTATTTGTTATTGGATTCCCGGTTAAGGGCTAGTAGAAAGGAATAAAAACAGTTATGTACTTTCCTCATGCTTAACTTGGTTAACCAGTAGAAGTTGTGAAATGTAAAAGGTGAATGAATGAAAGCATAGAGATGGTTAGATGTATGCATTGATGTGAATGTTGCTATGTTGTTGCGCTGTGGTTATGAATGATATGAACATGTTGATTACGTGAGAATCTTAGAAACCTAAGCATGTGTCAAAAGTGTTGTATTGGTAAGTACTCAGCGCAACACTGATGTGTCTGTTAATATTTTATTCGGTTTTTTCACCAAGTACCTCCGAATTTTCAGAAAATTCACCAGGTGACTATAAGAATCGGTACTGAATTTTGAAAAGTGCGAGGGTACCTGATGAATTTTCTGAAAAAACTCGGGGGTACTTGTGAAAAACCGTATTTTGTTTTGACACTAATGTGGCCTGTCACTTGGTGGGTGGCAGTGTTACAATAGTTTCAGGTTGAAGTCCTGAAGCATCTTTTCCAAGATAGAAGCAGTTATATGTTTGACCCAATGCCCTGATTTATATGCTTTTGAGGCGCGGGCTTTCCAATATGTAATAGATAGTAATTAATGTTTAGTTTTATTTCTGTTTCTGGATGAGCGACAATGCTCCTGATTTTCTTCTGCTTCTGCTCCACGAAAGAGTTGAGTTTTGGATTTGGAAAAGTTTTTATATTGAAATTGTAACATGTTTTTCGAAGTTTTCCCATTTTGGGTGGTCCGATTTACAAAGGAAACTCTGATGAAATTTTTAGAAAATATAATTTCAATTATTAAAGTGTTTCTTTAAAAAGTGGAAAATCAGAGTCACGTCAATGTATTTTAATGTTACATGTCGCCTTGTATTTTTCTTAAGTGGAAAGCACGGCGGTAACGCGCCGACTAAGCTAGGTCTTCGGCTGCTAATCTTGATTAATTAACTTAATAAGGATGTATGAAAGTCGGGGATTTACACTAACTTAATAAATACCATTAAATGTACGTTAGTTGTGTAACCTAGCATTAGTGGGAAAATGCCCATCGGATCCGGTCAAAACCGGGCATACAGATTTGGTTTAGGTCCGGATCGGGTGGGCCCGGATCAGCTTATACAGATTAATTGATCCGGCCCTAAACTGGATCAGTTACTTATTAACAGATCCGGTTTTAGGTGAAAATACCGAATTAGTTAATGAGTAACTGATCCGGTTTTCACGGATAAATCGGATCAGTTGGTGTGTATACGAATGATAGGCTGTCGTAAACCTGTCAAAAATAATTCATGCAAAACCTTCTGACAATATAGTAGGGTAAGTAGGGTCGAATCCACATAGAGATGGTTGTTTTAATCTAGCTTCTAAGGTATGGAGAAACTAAACAAGACCAGATATATTAGAATTAAGGTTCTAAACTAATAAAATATGAAAATCAAACTAAAAAGATCTAGGGTTATGGTTCACTGTGTTTATATACATAATTAATCTATCAAAATATCATCAATAGTACAATTAATCAGATATCTAGAGCACAGGTTAATCCTACGGTCGGGTCTTAACGCTCTCAAATCAACATATGCAGTACGGTCGCTAACATAATCAGATTTGCTAATTGTAGGTAAGCCTCTAAAAGTAAGATCTTGGTCAAATACAAACAATTATTAGCAATATTTAATCAGACAATTGATCAAATTGCAAGATTAACAATAAAAACACTAATCAATTAGAGATATCAATAACTAATCAAACCATCAATAAATATCAATCAAGAATCATAGCATATAAACATGGATTCCCAAACCCTAGAAATATTAACTACTCTATCATGAAATAAATAATGAAATTTAAATCTACAAAGAAAAGCATAATCACAGAAATCATTGAAAGAAACTAATATAACTCATAAATTAATGAAGAGCATAAACTAGGGTTTGCAACTAAAACTAGAGAGAAAAGGAATAAAACTAAAACTATGAACTAAGACTAAAAAGAGCGTGTGAAGGGAGGAGGAAAGAGAAAGAGTGAAAACCTATTATAATTAATGCTAGGTAACCTAATATGACTAGGAAAGTAAGCTACAAAAATAAGGAAAGTCGAAATATCATTAAATGGGCGGAATTAGTGATATGCGCGTACAAAAACAGATTCCAGCAACAGTCCCAACTTCGGAAAGGCATAACTCCTTAACTAGAAGTCTCCTTGGGGCGTGCCACCTATCGTTGGAAAGCTATTCAAGTCTAGTTTCCAAATCTAAGAAGCACATCAAAAGTTATGATCAGAAGAGTAGACATGACTCCTTTTTCACATTTCTTCTGATGATTTTCCGCTTCGTTTTCGCTCAAACTCGTACTATGACGTACATATCCATACGATTCTTATGCATTGTAGCTTCTTTCCAAGTGATCCTAATCCTCAAGTTTAGCTAATCATACTCCAAATACGTCCTCAATGCCTGAAATTCATCAAAAACAAGAAAACATGCCGAACAGGAGTAGAATAACATAACTTAAGAATATAATGCAATAATGAACCTAAATATGAATCTAAATGCTCTAAATTGGCACCTAAATGCACCTAAAACTATACATAAATATGATTTATCAATGAAATTAATAAAAAGCCGCAGGTCTGCTGCAGCCAATAACTAATGGTATGTAGCCAAGTCGACAAAAACATATAAACGAAATAATCGCACGCTCACCAATGGATAAAAAAGTCCAAAATCTTTTGTGCTTTGTAAATACTGACTACATGAAATCGAAACGAACGAAATAAGGCGTTTCTAGCTCTAGTTTCGGATGAAAATAAAAACTAAAAAACATAAACCATCCGGAAAATAAATTCGACGAAATTACAAAAAGAAATTACAGAAAGAAATTACAATATATGAAAATATCAATGAAAATATATTACAAACAACATTAAGAACACAAGAAACGGAAAACAAACCAAAAAATAAATTAAACGAAATTACAAGAAAACGAAAATATAAACGAGAATCAAAAGGAAATTACATGAATCGGAAGATCTAAACGGAAATAAAAACGAAAATTACAAAAAATAAAGCGGTGGTGCTGAGAGGTTGTACGTTCTGGTGTGTTCGCTTGTGCTGTTCGAAGCGGCGGAGAAGAGGCGGTCTGGAATGGTGAAGACTCAAAGCGGCGAAGAGAAAGAGAGCGCAGACGCGAAGGGAAGAACGACAGAGTGGGCGGTGCGTGTTTCAAGATTTGAGATCCATGGAACACGACACTTCCATTTTCTCGCACTTTCTCCTCTCCTCAAATCCTGAAGAGGAACAAGTGTAAGTTTCGAGGAGGGATTTGAGTGAGGAGAGAAAAGAGAGGGTGGCGGGTTTGGGCTGGGATTTGGAGAAAAGAAGTGAGGAGGGGATTGAGTGAGATGGGCATTGAATGAGGAGAAGAAGTTACGCTTAGAGA
Source organism: Beta lomatogona (assembly GCA_947646795.1). NCBI lineage: Eukaryota > Viridiplantae > Streptophyta > Magnoliopsida > Caryophyllales > Amaranthaceae > Beta > Beta lomatogona. Next base: position 131,766 of record CANSNZ010000423.1, on the reverse strand, counting down.
GGGGCGCTGAATAATGAAGGGGGAGGGGAAGAAGTTGGCCTTTTTTATAAGACCGAGGGCCACCAATTGATCCGGTTGGGATACAAATCGGACCAGTTACAGACTTAATGGATCCGGATTTTGTAGAACTAGATCCATTTTACTGTGTCATTTAGCCGTTTTTCTACTACTGTAGGTTAGCTTGTTGACCCTTAATTTTTGTACACGAGTTCCGAGACGATCTTAGACGGCTGATTAGGACCTTCAAAACGAATTTTTGTTGAAAAAATGGACGCCACAAAGCATCCTTTATGGACACGAATTCTGATAAGCCGGTCCAAATGACTACCAATACGTTAATTTTTTAAATACGAGTTTCGAGGCAATTTCAAACGGGTAATTTTGACCTTCGAAGTGACTATATTTTAAAAACGGACACCGCCGAGCATTCTGTATGAGCACAAATTTAAACAAGTTAATCAAAATGACTACCAATACAATAATTTTCTAGCACAAGTTTCGAGGCGATTTTGACCTTCGAAACAGTTTTTGTATAAAACGGACGCAATTGAGCTCCCTTTATTGGCACGAATATTGACAAGCTGGTCAAAATGAGTACTAATACGCTAAATTTGGGCACGAGTTTCGAGATGACTTCAAACTGGCGATTTTGACCTTCGAACCGATACATTTTGAAAAAATAGACACCACACAACACTATTCATTGGCACGAATCCGGTCGAAATGACTTTCACTACGTTATTTTGAACACGAGTTTTAAGGTGATCTCAAACGGGAGATTTTGACCTTCGAAATGGCAATTTTTGAAAAAATGAACGCCATCGAGCATCGTTTATGGACCCGAATTTTGACAAGCCGGTCAAAATGACTACCAATACAACAAAGAGACATCAACATAAAACAAAGAACTATCTTCTAATTTTCTTAAGTTTAACTCTTAGCCTTAGTCTTAAAATCAGAGCTTAGTAGCCTATATTATTTAATTACTTAGATTATCTCATGTATTTGGGATAATCATCAATTAACTTTCTCCAATTGTCAAACTCATAATGGAAGTATTTTCTTCTTCCACCAGAAAGACACAAAAGCGTGTCTCCCCATTGAGTACTCAATGATGAAACATATCGTCATCCTAATTGGTTCGGTCCAAAGAAAGAGCAATTGAACGAGCTAAGCCCAAAAACATTTCGAAAATTTAAAATCTGTCTAAGCCCAATTTTAAAGGCCCAACTAATATTATTACTGATAATTAATTGTATTTTTTTAATATTTTAATATTAATGATTATTGATGATTAATTTTTAAAGGATATTTAGAAAATCAGATTTTTATTCCTAAAGATAGCTGATTTCGGATTTCAGAGAATAGATTTTACCAAAGGATCAAAAAGAATCTTAACTACGGGCGAACATTAGCGCTATATTGTATAGGAAAAATTGACGTACGTCAGGGGTTTGAACTATGGGCAAACATTTAAAAAGGTCTCAACTATCAATTATTCTGCGTAAGTCCAAACTTTGGGGGCTGTGACTTTGAGTGGACCCATATGACTCGTGACTGGTTCAGTAGGTAAAAAATTTTTGTGTGGGACCCACACTCTCTTTAACAAACTGGTTGCCCCTCCCTCTCTCCTCACTCTTGAGTTTGCCATTGTCCAATACTTCGGTTATTAGTACTAGGGGTGTTCGTGGTTTGGGTTGGTGCGGTTTGGGATGTAACCCAACCCAAACCGCAAATATATGGTTTGACATTTTCCCAAGCCAAACCGCACTGCACTTTTGCCCAAACCAATCCAAACCAAACCGCGCAAAACGGTTTGGTGCTGTTTGGTTTGCAATTTAACCATTTTTTCCTCCGCGACATTAATTTTGTATTCTAAAAGTTAAAAAAAAATTGTTAATAAATATAAAGAGTCCAAATAAATATGAAGTTGACTTCATAATTAAATATAAATAATAATTTATCAAAAGTGTCCAAGTTCTTTACCTCAAACTTCTTTTTTCAGTTGTATACTTGTATACCACCTTGTCAAGTGTATTTTAAAAAAAATTAAAATAGATAATTTTTTTTTTTTAAAATCATATAAAATTGCGGTTTACGGTGCGGTTTCGGTTTACAAAAATTAAAACCCAACCCAAACCACAAACCGCGGTTTGCTTGAAATCATAACCCAAGCCGCAATTTTGAAACCGCAAACCAACCTAAACCGTGAAAAAACGGTTTGGGTTGCGGTTCGGTGCGGTCCAGACCGCACTCTGAACAGCCCTAATTAGTACAGTATGCATCGCAACAATTTCTAGTTCCATAATCCTATTATTGTTGAGGTTGGTCAGATCTTATACCTACTAAGTCGCTGCTCAACTTGCTCACTCTTTTAGTGCATTAGTTACTTAGTTTTAATTTACAAGCTTACCATCACCAAAACTTGTTTTCTAATAAATTTACGAATTACAAAGGCATGAGAGTAATTTTTTTTTTTTTTTTTTTTGCAAATTCTGTAAGTAATACTGTTGTGTGGTAAGGTTTTGCTAAATGCCGCCCTGAAATTTCCTAGTAACGCCCTATATTTTTGTACAAAAATATATGGGTTGTATTTCCCCATTCCCTCCTTTCCACTTTCCCTTTCTTTATTTAAACTCCCACATGGCCATTTTTTCCACACAACCCCACCACACTTTCTTTATTCACTTTCATTCTCTCTCAAGATTTCCGGCATTGACCAAGGTGTTTACCGGCGTTGACCAACTTTGACCGGCATTGACCACACAAATGCTAATGTAATTAAAAACAATTCGAATAAAACTGATAGAATGTCTTGAACCTGGCGCTTCGAAAAAACTTAGCACAGGGGTCTCGCTGACCGGTCAGCGAGTCGGGGTCCAGGGGCGAAGTGCCCTGGCTTGGGGGTTTAGGCGCCTATTGTGGTTGGGCGCGTATTTTAGGTGCATGTACCTGTGGTCGTGCCTATACTTGTGCCCAACCACAGGTATAGGTGCCTAATTTAGGCGCCTGTACCTGTGGTTGGGAGCCTAATTTAGGCGCCTGTACCTGTGGTTGGGCGCCTAATTTAGGCGCCTGAACACAAATTCGGGAGCCTAAATTAGGCGCCTGACCACATTTTGCCGGCATTTTAAAGTTATTATAGTCCATTATTTTTATAATGCAATAGTGTTGCCGGAAAAGTTGCACGTAATGTAAACGGAAAGGTTGCCGGATATGTTGTTGGAGTTATGTCGCCGGAGTTATTGTGATGAGAAGTGACCGGAAAATTGGCAGAAAAAGTTGCCAGAGTTATGTTGCCGGAGTTCTTGTTGCCGGAGATCTTGATGGGAGTTCCTTGTTGATGAAAGAGATATAGTGAGAGAGTGAGGGGGAGTGAAGAGAGTGAAGAGAGTGAAAGAGAGTGGGAGAGTGGGAGAGTGAATGTTAGAGTATAAATACATGTATATGTATTTATATCGGGCGTTACCGGGATATTTCAGGGCAGCATTTAGCAAATGAGTAAATTTTTTATTTTTGAATAATGCAACTAATACCGTTGAGTTAGTGAATTGAGATTTGTTGACCACTTGAATTTGCATCATTTTCTCACTAAGGGTGCGTTCTCTTCACCTTAAAAAATTAAGTTTCAGGTCCAATAAGTTCAGTTCAGTTCAGATAAGTTTCAATCAGGTCCAATCAGGGCAATAAGTTCCAATCAGGTCTAATAAGGTCCAATAAGTTCCAATCAGGTGCAATAAGTTCCAATCAGGTCTAATAAGGTCCAATAAGTTCTAATCAGGTCCAATAAGTTTCAATCAGGTTTAATCAGGTCCAATAAGTTCCAATAGTCAATGATCAATAAATATTTGTATTATTGTCCATTATTTTTTTATTCATATCACTATTAGCTGATTATGTTATTATTAGAATTTTAATTAAAGTACCACAACGATTATATCGTATTATACTTGTATTATTGTCTATTATTTTATTATTCGTATTACTATTAGCTAATTATATTATTATTATAAGATATTATAATCATGGTTAAATAAGGTTAACAATAATAATCATCATAATTACAATATTTTGCAATTCGTCTTTAAATAATTAGAGAACATGTTTTCGTTACTAATAACAATGAAAGATATAAATGTTATCAATTGATTGCTTCATTATCATCACCGAAGTATCTTTCTTAGATATATTAGTGGTGAAAGTTATGTATAGGCAGGTATATAAATAGTATATTTTTTTTTGTTAAATTGTTTATCATAAGAGATAATTATTAATAATTATTTTTTTAAAGGGCGAATTTTAATAATTATTAATTCATAATAAATTTTGAGGGGTAGTATTTACGTTAGGGGTAATATTTATGTTATTACTCATCAATTTTTTTGTCTAATAAGGGGAAATAAGTTCCAATTAGGTCCAATAAGGTCTAATAAGTTTCAATCAGGTCCAATAAGGTCTAATAAGTTTCAATCAGGGCCAATAAGGTCTAATAAGTTCCAATCAGGTCAATAAGTTTCAATCAGGTTCAATAAGTTCCAATCAGGTTCAATCAGGTCCAATAAGTTGAATCAGGTCCAATCAGGTCTAATAAGTTCCAATCAGTTCAGTTCAGGTCCAATAAGTTCAGTTCAGATAAGTTCAGTTCAGTTCAGGTCTAATAAGTTGAAGAGAACGCACCCTAACAAATCAAAAAGCTGCTCAACCACTCGCTTTTGCACCACCAGCATCATCTTTCTCTCTTTCTTTTATGTATATCTTGTCTTTCACATGAGAAGAAAGTATATCTTTTGTCTTTCACATCTCTTGAGTGAATGTTCAACAAAATTTGGTGCTAATTGATTTGTGCGAATTAAGCACCTGATATCATTCTTAGGGATCAAATTCTTTTTTATAGATCGTAAAGATAGATTTTTTTTTTTTGTTAATTTCAAATTCATCTGATTTGTTTTCAATTGGTGCTTTTGTTTGAATTGAATTTATGGTGAAGAAGAGAACAGAGTGTTACTAACTGGTGATGGATGACTTCCTCACAAACAATTGGATAGTCACTGCAATGGTGAATATTAAAATTGCGTTGCATTGATTATGAAAATATTGAACATAAAGTTTAGAATTTGATCATGGTTACAGAGAGGAAAGATAGAGGAGATAAAATAGAAGATGAAATTTTGGCAAATAATGAGGGGCAGAAGCTTGAAGAAGGTAAAAGGCCAAGAAGGAAATCAGAATTGTAGGAATAGTAAGATGGAGAAGAAGAACAGAGGAAAGGAGACAAAGTAGACGTCAGGTGACTTATTAACAAGTCACGTGACTTATTACCTGTTGTAGCAGGTTAAGCGACCTATAAGTTTCAGTTAAAGTCACACCCCCCAAAGTTGGGACCTACACAAGATAATTGATAGTTGAGACGTTTTAAATATGTTCGCCCATAGTTCAGACCTTTGATGTCAATTTTTCCTATTGTATATTCTTCTCTAATCTCTACTCTTCTTTTTATTTCTTTCATATTATATTACGATTATTATTCATATGCATGATGTATGATTTAATGCTTTCATCACCTCACATGCCTATTTTTGTTAATCAAAGACCTAAATAAATGTTGCAATGCTAAATTCAGATAATTTGGAAAATTGGATTAGATTCCTAGTAATTTAATTGCATAATAACATGTAAACAAAAATTAGTCTTTTGTTTGTTTAATGAACCAACATAGATAAATTAATAAGTTGCATTGACATATAACTTGGTTATTTAATTACATAAATCTTGCACTAGTGGAAAAAACCTTAAATGACACAAAAAAACTGATCCGGTTCTCCCAAAACCAGATTAGTAAGTGCAACATTTTTTTGGCACAAAATTTTTAGGGCAATAAACTGGTCCGGTAAGAGAAATCCATCTATCTCCTCACCCGACGAAATCCCTCATCCTCCAGCAGTTTCTGACTCAGCCCCCTTTCATCTCTCAACTCTCGTCTCTCGTCTCTCATCCTCTCTTCACGATATCGAAAAACAAGAGTAAATTCGATTTGGGCCACGAATGGTCTGGGCCACGGCGATGAAGAAAATGAAATCTAATCCTACGAACGATTTGGGCCACGAAGATGACGAAGAGACGCAGATGAGTAAATTGATTAAATCTGGGCCACAATGAGACGAAGAGATGAAGACGAATAAATCTAGGTTTTGTAATTATTTTTCCTCTTGTTTTTATTTTCGTAATTTTCGTTCAGATCTAGGTTTTGTAATTATTTTTTATTTTCGTAATTTTCACTCAGATTGAGGTTGTCTTTATTTTCATTTTTTTGGATGATTTTCTTTTTATTTTCTTGTAATTTTTTTATTTTTATTTATATTTTTGTTGTAACTTTGCTGTAATTTCGTCAATTTAGTTTCGTTTTCTTGTTAGTTTGGTTGAATTTGTAATTTTGCATGTTTTCTTTGGTTCATATTGTTTTTATTTCGTCAATTTTAGCTATCTTCGTTTCGTCTAATTTGGGTAAATTATAATGAATTTGTTAGTTGCTTTTGTGGCGTGGCTGAGATTGTGTGGCAACAATTTTTTTTGAATTTCTTACCCTTCACAAACTGATCCGGTTCTTTGTTGAAAATCGGATCAGTTCCTAGGTAACTGATCCGGTTTTCAACCAGAGAGTCAACTGCTCCAAACCAAACCGATACAGCCCAAAACGAGATCTGTAAGCCCGATTTTGACCGGATCCGGTGAGCTTTTTTCCACTTGTGTTGACATGAATCGATATTAAGTAGATGCCAACAATGGGTGAATTTCATTCCTGATCTTATCCGTACCCTTACCCCCGAATTCAATCTTTGGTTTAATGCCCATCTATCGAGTCATGACGGGAAAATCTGTTGACCCTAAGTTTTGAAGATGACGTAGAACAAAGACAAACTTATTAGAACTAATATTCTACAAGTGTTGTTGATAGTGAAAAAGGTTTATCAAGGACTTTGAAGGATTCAAGGAGTATTGGACATCAGAAGACTTGATGGAGCTACTAGAAGTATAGTTCCACAAATCATTAGTCGATACTAGGAATTTCTGTAAAGGACAAGCAACAAACTGGAACAAATAAGTGTTCCTTAGTTTAGGAACGAAGTGGTTTCTAAACTATATAATCAACGACTTTATAAGAGTAGTTATTTGGCACAATTAACTAAGGAATATAGTGGGAATAAGATCAAATTCATAGATTTGGTTTTTGTTTTATTAAAGTTGAATTTTGGCACTAGAACGATTTAATCTTTTAAGGTAAATAAAGTCTTATCTTTATCTTTCTTATGTTTTATCTTAATTGTTTTCTTCATGGAAAAATAATCTTTATTTATTTTGACCGATTTTGATAACTTTATCTTTAGTTTGTTAAATGTAATTTTTATCCAAAGATAAAGATAAAATATGATTTTATCTTTTAGAGTAATGTTCCTTAGATCTAGGTAAAAAGATAAGCAGTGAGTTACTTATAGATAAGTATGACTTACTCCTGTGAGCATACATATATATAAATAGCTCATTAGTGTTTTTATGTTAAGTATCACTGACTGAGGAAATTAGAGAGAAAGAATTATTCATTGCGTTAGTGCCATTAACTATTCTCATATACTTTGATGTTCCTAATTTGTTGTGAGTTTCTCTTATTGTTAATTCAAATATTGTAACTGAGTTGGGGTTGGTGAAATCCTGTATTGGCGAGAGGACTTTGAGTGAAGTTAAGAGAGAGTAACAACAGTTTAGGGACTGTTCCTAGTGGAATGAAAATGAGAGAATGAACTCTAGAGTAATAGGTTATACTGAGTTGTTGACCTATTATTAGTGGATGAGTTTGTTTAAAAACCCTTGGGGTCAAGATGTTTACTTCCTATAAGGTCTAGGAAGGTTTTCCTTTTAAAATCTCTTGTGTCTTTACATTGTTTTTCTCGTTGTTCTTTAAATTCCGCGAAAATTACTCATTGTTCCCAACAATACAATTCACCCACTCTCTTGCGTTGTTCCTAACTAAATAACAATTGGTATCATAGCCAATGCTCTCAAAACTATGGGGTAACGCCAACGAGTTAGATTATGGTTAGGAACAATGAATACAACTGAAAAAACTGGAAGAAGGGTACTCCACCAAAAGGCTTTTGATGTTCAATGGCAAATTCTACGCATACTGGAAGAACTAGATGGAAATCCTCATCAAAGCCGAGAATTATCAGGTATGGACTATGGAGAGTCATTGAAGTTGGAGACTTTGAAGTCACAACTAGAAATGACAAAAACGAGGTAGTTCTCAAACCTATGTCTGAATTTGACAAAGATGATTTAATTAAATTAGAAATGAATACTCTTACATTAAAATTGATGCATTGTGGTCTTAACCTCATGAACACAACCGTGTCATAGGGTGCAAGACAGTAAAGCAAATATGGGATCTTTTGGAAGTCACACATGAAGGAACAAATGAAGTCAAAAGATTGAAAATTGATCTTTTAATGCATCAATATGAATTGTTCCAAATGAAACCAAAAGAAACTATTCAAGAAATGCTTACTAGATTCATTAACATTATTATTAATAAATTAGCTACTCTTCACTAGTGGAAAAACATCAAATGACACAACAAAACCGTTCCGGTTTAGGAAAAACCGGATAAACTATAGTCAACTAATCCGGTTTTACCAAGGACCGGATCAGTTTAGTTGGTCATGTGGCCCAAATTTCGTAAATTCATCTTTTCTGTCACTCAACTGATCCGGTGGGGTCATATCCAAATCAGTTGGTGGGCTGGCCCATGTTATATAACACACGCATATCAGGCCCTAACCCCTCTCTCATTTCTCTCCCTACCCTCCTCATCTCACCCCTCTCATCTCCCTTCTCTCAGCCCTCTGATATCACGCCTTCCTCTCTCTCTCATCTCCATCTGATCTCGTCTTTCTCTCTCTCATCTTCATATGATCTTACGCCTTCCTCTCTCATCTCCCTCTGATCTCACGCCTTCTTCTCACACCGACCTCTGTTCGCCGTCAACACCCACAAAGGGACGAACACCACTGCTTCGTTCACCGTCAAAACCCACGAAGGCACGCACACCAACCACTCCTCTCTCATCCTCACTCATCAACCACCACCCACGAACACAACCAACCAACCAATAATGTCATCGTCCCTCTCTCAAGTCGCAGATATATAGGGTTTTTAACATCAACCAATCACCAATCGTCGCTCCTCTCTTGACGCAGATCTAGGGATGTTCAACGTCAACCAACCACCACCCACAGACATAAGTCGCTCCTCATTTTGCAGGTTTCAAATTTGTTAGTTCAAAGATTGATTTTTTTGGTTCCCTTAATTTTCGTAATTTTTCGTTTCATTTTTTCGTTGCTAATCTAGGGTTTCTTAATTTATCGAGTAATTGTTTGTATTTTTTTTCGTAATTATTTTTCATTTTCATTTAAGTTTAGTCATTTCGTATCTATTTCTTTGTAATTTATTTTCTAATCCTGTTGTTAATTTCATAATTTCGTAATTTCAGTAAGTTATGTTGTTAATGTTGTAATTGTAATTAATTTTGTAATTTCTTAATAGTTGTAATTTATGTTTTTCATTTTGTATGTTCTAATTTATGTTTTTCATTTAGTATGTTCTAATTTTTTCGTTCTTATTGTTTATGTTGCATATGTTCGTATTTTTTAAAAATTTGCTCGTGTTTTAGCTTTCTTGGTTGCTGGCAGGGAATTGCTTCATTTATGTTTTAGCTTTGTTGGTTGCTCGCTGGGAAGTGGGAACTGTCAAATTTTTTTTTATATTAATAATCACCTAACTAATCCGGATCATTGTGAAAATCGGATCAGTTCACAGCTAACTAATACGGTTTTCACAAGAAAGTCGGGTCAATTATTTGTGAACTGATCCGGTTTTCTTAAAACCAGATCAGTCTATTTTCAACTGATCCGGTTATTGAAAACTGGATTGGTAAGCCCGGTTTTGACCAAATCCGATGGATTCTTTTCACTAGCGCTTGGTAAAGTTATCACATCTGAAGAACAGGTAATAAAGGTTCTTAAAAGTAACTGCCTTGCAGGAAACAAAAGACTTCACCAAATTTAATTTGGAACGATTTGTTGGTTCCTTGATGACGCATGAATTACACCTAGATTTAGAAAATGGAGAATCATCTCAGCAGAAGTCCATTGCATTGAAATCTGATGAAGACGATGAAACTGTAACTATAGATGATGAATCTGCTCTCATAGTCTGACGTTTCAAAAGGATGTTTAGGTACATGAAGAATGGAACTGCAAAGGTAATAATCGTAAATTCACTAGCAAAGGTGGTTGTCATAAATGTGACAGTTTAGATCACTTCATCAAGGAATGCCCACAAGGGGAACTGGAGAAAGGCAAGCACAAAAGAAAAGGAACGTAGCAAGGAAAGAACAAGGACTTCAAAACCCCTTTTTCCAAATCTGACTTTAGAAAAGCTATGATAGCTACATCGGGAGATACTGATTCAGAATATGAAGAGCATGACCAAACTACTAAAGAAATAGCCAATCTCTGTTTAATGGCTATTGATGAAAACGAATTTGATGAGGAGATCACATCACTTGAGGCAAGTCTAAGCATTATCCATACTCGTTTAACATCTTTGTCTAAAGATAAACTTTATGATTTGTTAGTTGATGATGTTAAAGATTGTGTGGATGAATGCACTAAGAGAAAACAAATTGAATATGCTCATAAAGTGAATAAGGAACATAGAGATTGGCTTAAGAACATTCGAATCGAAACTAAGGATCGTTTCTTTGATTTATTTAACAAAAAACTGAAAATAAAGGAAATCTATGAGAAAGTGAAAAGTGAAAACTGCTTGCTAAATTTAAAACTGTGTTAAATAAAAGAAATTGTTCTCCAAGTCAGTTCCTTTATTATAAAGTATGTTCCCTCCAAAAGCTTTAGATCTGAAATTGAAGAACTAAAGAAGGAAGTGATATTGTTAACAGAAAGGAACAAGAATCTGATAATGGAACTTGACTGCATTAGGAACAATAGAATTCTGTTAGCTGTTACATATTGGATAACTAATCTGCAACAAAAAGAGTTTAAGGACTTGGATATGTGTACAAAAAGAAAAAGGAGAAACCTAAGAAAAGAGTAAACACACTAAGTGACAATGTATGTATGTTTTGTGGTAAAACTGGACATTAATGGTGAAATTGTTCCACATGACTTGAACCTGTTCAAAAGAATGTTGAGAATAGTAACCTGAAATGGAAAGTAAAATGTTATGTTTATGAAAAACAAGAACCCAAATAGAGTTGGGTTCCTAAAACTAATAATCGATTGATTAAAATTTGCAGGCTAGAGTGAGAAGAAACAACACATGTGACCTAGACAACGGTTGTTCCAAACACATGATAGGCGACAAAACTAGATTTCTCTCACTCACAACCTTTGAAGGTGGAAGTGTGACATTTGCTGATAACAAGAAAGGTAACATCGTCGCTATCGGAAAAGTAGGAAAATCTAAAACCATAGTAAGCATTACCGGACCATTGGAACTCATACACATGGATCTATTCGTGGGCCAATGATGATTCAAAGTAGAAGTGGAAAAAGGTATGTTTTTGTTATTGTAGATGAATGCCCTCATTTAATTTCCTTGCGGAACTTGGCTCTTTCCGGCGCTTTTGGGGCCGGGGCCGCACTAGTCAAAGGTAGTTAGATCATAAGAAGACTTATGATACCGAATCCAGGCAGAATGAGAATATCCGCAGCCGGAGAAGCAATTCTTCCGGGTAGCACTTCAATATTCAGATCGGTCTTCTCCAATAGAGCATAACAAGTCTTTTCGTCGAAAAAGACGCCCAAAAGAAACTCAAATCCCCGGGTCAAGAAAAGCAACCAAGATTTTGACCGGATACGAAATCACTGGTGTTCGACTAAAAAGAGCTTATTGAATTGAATAAACTTACAGTAATTGAACTAGAAAAGAATTCGAAGAGAAAGAGCCGGAAATAAAGCATTGGGTCGAACTTTATAATAGCTATGAATAGTCATCAACTCCCGGGAAAGGGTATTGGGACGCGCTGTTGGACAATCCCCGAAACAGTTTGGCTTACACGACTTCCAAGATTGACAAGAATAGAAGTGGTTGGCCTTTCCGAGCTATAACCCAAAACCACTTTCTTAGTTAGAGTCCCCCTTTTAGTTAGGACTTTATTTACTGTTACACTTTCTTAAACAGGAATATTTGGCTTTGAAAGCATAGAAAAGCCGGCCCAGCCCGTAACGGTCATGCGGACTTGACGTCATCCCCACCTTCCTCCAGTATATCACTGGCAGTCCCTCGTGAGTACGGCACACACCTTTTTGTTTGTTTCAGAGCCGTTTTAGCGGAGCGAGGATCAAATCCCCCCTATGACCCCCCTAGCATTGGGCCGGTAAGGCATGAATCATTTATTGATTGGGAGGATTTCTTCTAGGATTACTTGGGCTCTGTTTCCTGCGTTCAACTTGGAGTTGGAAGAGTTGGATTTGGATTTTGTAAAAGCTGTTATTAGTTCCGACTCCCCGGTCTAGGCCTGGTACTTGGTAGTTCTAAGGTATCAGTGTCGCTACATTCTGTAAAAAAATTCATGCGAAGTGAAGCGGGAAAGACAAGTTTTCCGTAGGTCCTCGTAATTCGAGTGAGATTGTCATGGCGCTGGCAACAGGGGCATAAGTTCATACCCCGATGCAAGGATAGTAAGAAGACTTGATTTCTACGGGCTCTATATTGCGTTATCACGCCTTTTATTACAAAGGCTCTACACATTTACAGAGCTACCCCCTGTCCAGTGCCTGGCAGAGCTAAGGTAGCTTTCTTCTACTCTTTATCCCTATCTTCGCCCAGGCTAATGGGGCCTTACTTTTTCAGGGGGGAGAGTAGAGCCTCGAGAAGGACTGTTGAGAAGAAGATCCTTGGCCTGCCTTCGTTCGTTCTTTTTCTTTTGTTGTCCCCGGAGAGTTATGACCTCCTATAAGCTTGAGACCCCTTCACATGCTATACTGCTCACGACGGTGGCTCCATACAGTATCAACAAAATCCATGAGAAGAAAAGATAAAAAGTGAAACTGAATTTTCGCCGATTAAGAGGAACGCCCTGGAGCCTTTTTTTTTCATGCTTTCCCAGAGGTCTGGAGAAAGCTGCAATCAATAAGATTTCCCTAATCCTCCCTTCCCGAAAGGAAGAACGTGAAATTCTTTTTCCTTTCCGCGGGGACCAGGAGATTGGATCTAGCCGTAAGCAGCAAATCAAGATTAGATGGACAAAGAGAGCTTCAGTCAACACAGTCCTAGAAGCTCGATTCATGCGCACTTCTATTCCTAAGAGCCCCGCCTTTTGAGGGCTCCCGAACTTCTTGGAAAGCGGAGGCGATCCCCGAAAGCGAAGAAATGAAATCAAAGCGCATGATCACTTGCGGAGTAAAAAAATGAGTTGTACGTGGTCATTGAAATCTACGCTCTAACATTTTTTTTTTTGCAGATTGAAGAAGACCTTAGGCCGGAAACAACTTCTTTTAAGATGAAGGGCGCCCGTTCCACGAGAGGGAGGATTTAGGAGACCTGTTTTGCCATGCTGCTTGCTTTGGCGCTTGGGTATTATTCCTCTCCAGCAAAGATGAAACTTTCAATGAGTTTCTTGCCTTTGCAAAGAGGACCCAAAATTTAAGTGCACACAAAGTGCCGCATCTAAGATATGACCATGGTAGAGAATTTGAAAATGACAAGTTCAATGAGTTGTGTAGGAAAGAAGGTTTGGGTCACAACCTTTCAGCTCCTAGAATACAATTATAGAAAGGAAAAATCGTACCCTAGAAGATATGGTAAGAACAATGCTAATTGCCAGTGGTCTACAAAAGAACTTTTGGGTTGAAGAAGTGAATACATCATGCTACATCGTCAATAGAGCCATAATCAGACCTTTGATCAACAAGACTCCCTCTAAACTGTTTTTTGTCAAACACCCGAACATTACTTATTTAAGAACTTTTGATTGTAAATGCTTTGTTCCCATTAATGGGAAAGATAAGCTAGGAAAATTTGATGCTAGGAGTGATGAAGCAGTGTTCTTAGGTTCTGCCACCAACAGTAAAAGCCTATCGTGTCTACAATAAAACAACTCTGTGTAGAAGAAAGTATTCAAATTGTATTTGATGAAACTGACAAATTAACTCCAAATGAACAGGTAGAAGATTTTGAGGTTAGGTTAACTAAATACATAGACTCAAGTGACATCAAACCTCAAAGATTATGAATTTAAGAACAAGGAGAGACCAACTGATTAAACACAAGTTCCAAATGAAGAAAAATCAGATACCGCAAATCAGAACAATGTTTCTACCTCAAGTTCCCAAACAGATGAAGCGCAAAATCTGGGAACAACTGAAGAAACAATTGTTCCAATTCAAGAGTTCCAACCACAACCATGGAAACATAAAAAAAACTCACCCGGTGGTATTGATCATCAGTGACATATCCAAAGGAACTCAGACAAAAACTCAGTTAAGAAATTTTTATGCCTTCCAAGCATTCTTGTCAATGATGGAACCAAAGAACCATGAAGAAGCCCTGATTGACTCAGATTGGATAGTTGCCATGCAAGATGAGCTAAAGCAGTTTGAAAGAAACAAGGTATGACATCTAGAACAACACTCCAAAAATCAAAAAGTGATAGGCCTCAAATGAATCTTTAGGAACAAATTAGGTGAGTATAAAACTATAGTAAGGAACAAAGCTCGTCTAATAGTCAAAGGCTACAACCAACAAGAAGGTATTGATTATGATGAGACTTTTGCACCTGTTACAAGGTTAGTAACTATTTGAATTTTAATTGCTTTTGCTGCTTTTCATGGGTTTTATGTACTAAATGGACGTCAAGTGTGCCTTTCTAAATGATACCTAAATGGGGACATCTATGTGGAACAAACACCTGGTTTTGAAAATCCGGATTTCCCAAACCATGTTTATAAACTAGACAAAGCTTTGTATGGGATCAAGCAAGCTCCTAGAGCTTGCTATGCGAGATTGTCTAAGTTCCTACTTGAAAATGATTTTAAAGAGGTAGGGTTGACAAAACATTGTTAATAAAGTCCAAAAATACTGATTTGCTAATTGTCTAGATCAATGTAGATAACATTATATTTGGTGCTACTAACGAATCATAGTATGTAAGTACTTTGCAACTCTAATGAGCAATGAGTTCAAGATAAGCATTATGGGTCAGTTAAACTTTTTTCTTGGACTACAATCAAACAAACAGAAAAGGGTATCTTTGTTCATGAACAAAAATATATTAAGGAACTAATTAAGAAATTTGGTCTTGAAAACTCCAAAATCAACCATACACCTACGGGAACCGCAACTAGACTAGATAAGGATTCCATATGAACAATAGTTGATCAAAAGAAGTATAGAGGTATGATTGGTTCCTTGTTATATCTAACTGCAAGTCGTCCAGATATTGCTTTTAGTGTTGGTTTGTGTGCTAGGTTTCAATCAACTCCAAAGGAATCTCACTTGATTGCTGTAAAGAGAATCTCGATATACTTAAAAGGAACTAATGATCTAAGCTTGTTCTATCCAAGGAGAGTTACATTTGAGCTTAAAGGATTTGCATGTGCTGACTATGCTGGAGGCTTGTGAATAGAAAAAGCACTTCAGGTATGGTTGACTTCCTGGGTCATAGTTTAGTTTCTTAGAGTAACAAGAAACAGAACGTTGTTGCCTTATGCATAGCAGAAGCTGAGTATGTTGCTGCTGCAGCATGCTGTTCCCAAATGCTATGGATAAAACAACTACTACATGACTACAGAAGTAAACTTAATTGTGTTCCCATTTATTGTGATAACACAAGTGCTATAAGTATTCTAAAGTTCCAGTGCATCATTCTCGAGTCAAACATATTCATAAAAGAAACCACTTCTTGAAAGACAATGTTGAAAAAGGATTGATCAAGTTGGAATTTGCCAAACTGATCATTAAATTGATGATATACTAACTAAACCTTTAATTTGTGTTGTAGAGAGAGATGTGAACAATTAAGATTGGAACTAGATCATTTAAAATTATGATGATTGTGTTTTTCATGTACTTTCCCCTTGTAAATTGAAAATTGATATTTGTATAATAAGGTCAATAAAAGAAAATTTAAGTGGTACCATGCACAAGTTCACTATGTTTCTAACATGGATTTGAACGGATTCGGAACTACTCACTAATGTCTTCTAACATCCCCCATATTGTCTAATGTACCACTTGTAAATTTGAGACTAAATGTTATGTGCGAAATTTGGTTCCAAATGCAATAATACAAGTTAGTGCAGGTGTAGTAGTTTCTTTTTCTGAAAAAATTTTTTTTTTAAAATTCGTAGGGATTGATTTTATCATTAGCCTATAATTTCTATTCTTATCGATCTTAATTTCTTCATTTATTTTTCTATCTCACTATCACCTAACCACCACCTTTTTTTACTCCTACCGCCTTCTTTTACCTTAATTTGCGTGCCCTTTCTTCTTCCTTCATCCCCCTTAGTTCCCATCTCCCTCAAACGAGACTTCCTTTACTCTCACCATTTCGAATCTTGCCTCCTTTCATCTCATATATATTCTTCACCAAAATCATGGCAAGAACTAGTGCAAACACCAATCCAAGAACAAATCAACCACTTTTTTGGTCTTCTCCACCTTCAACCTCTCCCATGGATTCCTCAATTCTTCAATCACTAAAAATCATTCAAAGTTTTCCTCCACCATATTCTCCAACAAGAAGACATGCAAGCTCCAACAGTTTCCAAGAGAGAAACATCAAGAAAAGTCAGAGGGTTTGAACTCAAGAAAGCTGTTTCTATTCAATCGATGTATATTTTGGGTATGTGCATTGATCTTGCTTCGGGTAGAAAAGAGAAATTTACTAAAATTGTTGAAGTAGTGGAAAAACAAGATTGGGAAAAATTATTTGGTTCAAGTTTTGCCAATGTGTTAATTCCTGATGCATTAGATGAATTTTGCAAAAACTTTAAATTAATTGATGGGATTTATTTCTCAAAGGTCAAAGATACTAAAATTGACTTTGATGAAGCTAAATTATGGTCTATGTTCAATGTCCCCACTAGTGGTGTTGATGTGTATTTCAAATACAAACCCTCATTCCCTTTTTCTCATATAACTCAAGATGACCTAGTATGCACCTTTGGTGGATCCAAAGGAAGTAACACTTTGGATCACAATCTCCTAAATCCATTTCACAAAATTATGTATAACTTAGGTAAAGAAATCCCTTATCCCTAGGCAAGCAAAAAGAAAGGAGGTTCACTTGCTTGATATGGCTATGCATTGTTTGGAAACCCATACACAAATAAACTTCCCATTCCTCATGATTCAATACCTTGACCATTGTATTTCCAACAACACAGTTGTAGGTTATGGCTCCTTTTTGACTGAAATTATTACAGATGATGGGGTCTTAATGACAGGATTTGTTTCTCAATGACTAAGTCATGGAAACATCTTAAAAGCTCGATCAATTAAATATTTGGGGTTGTGTCTTGTTGATGAAAACTTGGAAAAGAAAGCTCGTGTTGGAGAAGAAGTAGAAGAAGAGCAAGAAGAAGAAAAAGAAGAAAAGGAACAAAGTTCCAAAGGGTCTAATAGGAAGAGGAACAAGAACGAAGTTCCTAATGAGGAAACCCACCAAAAGAACAGTAAGAAAAAGGAAACACCTCAAGTGGAACCTTATAGGCAAAGTTCCAGACTTGCCAAGTAACTCCTCTCTTGTGAAGAAGTTAAAGAGAATTAAAATCCAGATGAGTTACAAATTTTGGAAGTGCCTCCCTCCCCTGCTTCTATTGAGATTGGCATTATTACAGACCCTTATGCAGTTCTTCCCTCCTCTCTTGATACTGTTATGTTGGATGCTCCACTTTCTCCCTTTAACGATGATCCCCTATCCATCCCTGAAGCACCACTTCCTCCTCCTAGCCATAGACACATAATCGTGTCTCCCCATTTAGTACTCTATGATGACTAATACCCCGCTCTAATTGGTCCGGATCGAGGAAAGAATAAAGAACGAGTCTAAAATAAAATGTTTTAAGCAAAAAACCATTTTAATTCTTTTTATTAATCCATTTCCGAAAACCTTTTTATAAATAATTTTATAAAAGCCCAATTTCTAAAAAGATTTAAAATAACTTTTAAAATAACTCATCTTTAAAGACCTTTTAAAAAATAGTTTTTATGAAAGCCCAATTTTTAAAACCCCTTTTCTAGCCCAATTTAATTAATTATGTTTATTAGTTTTATCAACAAAACTATCTTTTATAAAAATCATCTTTATTCAAATTGTTTTCAATTATGTTTATCTAACTATTTTCTAAAAATATCGTTTAAAAGACCTAATTGTATTTGAAAACCTATCGCTTCCTAAATACCTAAACATCTCTATTCTATATGTTAACTCTTGAGGTCTTGGTGTCCACCCTTAATTACTTAAATACCCCCAACCCCCAACAAATATTACAACCCCACCCAACAGTAAATTAAAAGAAAAAAACACTACCATATGGAGTACTTAAAAAAACTGCCCCTACAAGTAGTTAAATGTTAACCAAAACCAGTAAGCAAAACCATAAAAACAAAAAACCACATCAAACAGGAACACTAGACGACAGTTTTTTTTTTTCCTTCATCTTCTTCCTCTTCCAAAATCTTCAATCCCTCGAGATAATATGGTCGGAGAAATACAAATGATTTCTTCATAATCCTTGTACAAATTTAAAGTCTAACATTCTTTTTTTTTTTTGTGATTTTAGTTTTATATGCGAAGCACCATAAACAATCAAGAGCAGCAAGCTAAGCAGTTGCAAGTTCCATCTGGAAAAAAAAAAAAAAGGTATTTCTTATTAAACTTGAAATACAAACTGTTTGTATGAAAAATAAGGAAGAAACCAAAATTAGCACACCAAGACTACAAAATTTTGACTCCCATACTCTAAAAAAAGAGGTGCACTAGATAATTTGCACCCCAAGAATCCAAAATTTCTGATAAATTTTTATAAAATAACTTAACCATGAATTACTTAGTAAGTTTAAAAGTTCAATTTGTTTTCAAACACCAAAAAAAATCAGAAAAAAGAAATTCGTAAAAAAAAGGAAATACCTGTATTCTTTACAACGATCAAAGGAATGGCCAGTCCAATCGTGAGTTCAATTAGCAGTCATAATCGGGAAAGAAATCAAACAAAGGAGTGTGCCTTTGATTTCTTTACTTTTGGGCCATATGCTTCACGGTAGTTATGTTTCGATCGTTTGACGCCAGTGGGTGTAGTTCTTAAAGGGGTGGTGTACGGAGTGGGAGGAGTGCGCGGGTAGGGAGGTCTTGAGGGAAGCAACGACAAGTTGGGGGTGATCGTTTTGGTGGTTGTTATGGTGAGAGTGGTGGTGTTGTTCTTTGAGGGATTTGGAGACTTGAGGGTCAAGGACAGAGATGGGCAGAGGATTTTGAGAGAAGGGTTGCTAATTGCTAATAAGGAGAGATGAAGTGTTGAGAGTTACTGAGTTAGTATATACATGCATATCAATTATCAATTATCAATTAAAAGAAATCTTTGTATCTTAGTATTTGGTAAAGTCAAAGCTTAAGATGTTATCTTAATAAATTGTATCAAAGAAGGATATCATACCTTAAATTGATTCTACTTCATTATGTTTGAGTTTGGGCTTTGTTTACTATTGTGTTCTTCCTTATTGATTCTAATTGATTAGTTTTATAATGATATACATTTTTTTGGGGGGTAGAGATTTTAGTTTGGTGTTTTTAATATGTTAACTTTTAATTTAGATGAATTTATTGTTCATATTGCTCATATGGTTCATACTTTATTTGCTTTTAATTTGTATTGCACTAATAAATGCATTTTAGATTTTTTTATTAGAAACAGACATGCGTATTAAAAAGTATTATTATAAAAAAAGGTTAATCATAAAGAAAAATTAACAAATATGGGTAATTTAATTGAATAATTTGCAAATGCGACACTAAATTAGGTAAAATAATATCACAAACTTATAATAACTGACTTCAAATTAAAATGATTTTTCATTTATTAAAATCTTATATATAAAGAGTTAGATAGGCTTAATTTAATACTCCCTCCGGTTCCTAAAGATCTTCCTTGTTACTGTTCCTACAGATACCAATGAGGATTCATTGATGTAGGGTCTAGGGTGGATAAATTATAATAAAGTAAGACCATAGAGGAGAGAGAGGGTAATAAAGTATAATAAAGTAAGATCATAGCCATAGGCCCATAGAGAGTAGTATATGGTACAAATTTATAAGTAAGCTTACTCTGCAACTACAACAACAACACTATTCTACATCATCACATAATACCTATCTACAGCCATATTACAAAGCAGAACGCAAGACACAATTTTTTCAAGACTTGTACAATAATTCAATCCAAGACCCATACAAGTCAACGACCCCGGACGGTGGTATAATTTCTGAAAACAACTAAATTAATCATCTTATTTTATTTCTTTAATTATTTTTATTATTTTTTTATTGAAATTACTAACCTTCTATTCGTGATGTAGATTGTTAACTCGTCCCTGCGACTGTAAGTATTGTATATTATACTAACTCCCTGTAATATTTTATTTATTTTTTTTCCTTTTTTATGAACATATTATTTTTTATGCCTGAT
This sequence comes from Beta lomatogona, assembly GCA_947646795.1. Classification (NCBI taxonomy): domain Eukaryota; kingdom Viridiplantae; phylum Streptophyta; class Magnoliopsida; order Caryophyllales; family Amaranthaceae; genus Beta; species Beta lomatogona. The sequence continues at coordinate 111,004 of CANSNZ010000423.1, read as the reverse complement.
TGTAATATTTATTACCCTGTATTTATTGTTAATCAAGACCTAAATAAATGTTCTAACTAAATAAGATAATATGGAAAACCTGCTAGGAACTCAGTAATATTATTGCTTATTAACTTGTCGCTAAAAATTAGTCTTTTATGTGTTTCCTGAACCAATCTAAACTAAATATTTTTAGGATGCTTAAAATTATTATATGATTATTCTTTTGCATAAAATTTATTGTGAATCGATATTTAGTAAAGGCCAACAATGGGCAACATGGTTCCTGACTGTGTTATACGTACCCTCACCCCGAACTCAATCTATGGATCATTTTGACCGTTTATGGAGTCCAATGGGGAAATCTACATAGGATAAGTCCCTAAAATGTCCCTACAGTTTTCAATATCCAATTAGGTTTATAAGTTTTACTCTAAAAATTTGTTGGCGACTTCTTAATAATGGGGTAGTCAAATACCCGCTCACATCGCGGTAGGCAAAAATAAAGCCACGCCTACATTAGCCCTCCTGTTCCTACTGCCCAAACTACTGTTCCTACCACCACAATACCAGAACATGCTCCTACCTCCAAACCAGATCCACCTACTACAACTAATCCTCTCACTCCTCCAGTTTCACAAACCATATCTCACCCCTCCTAATCCAAACCATCCTCCTTTCTCCAGCCACCACTCACCGTTCCTCCCATTGACCAACCATATATAACCAAGCATGCTGAGAGGATGGAGTGATTGTATGAGCTTGCCTATGACATGGCCCAAAACCAGATTGCTCTCCACCAAGGAACGGAAGGAGTTCATACCCAAGCTAGTTCCCTACATACTCACCTGACTACTATTTTCAAGTGCACAAATGTTGTGATTGACTCTTTCAACAAATTGAACTCTGGGCTAACACGGTTATACACCAAGGTGGAAGTTATTGAAAATGGATTAAAAGCTCTCGTTCAATAAGTTGTTGCTAATTATGCTGTGGTTTTGGAGAAATTGGAAGAAGTGGTTGTGGATGAAACTGTTATTGATGATGTCCCTGCTTCATCTCCCCCTTCTGCTCCCAGGGCTATTTTTTTTTGTTTTCTTCCCTTCAGACATATTTTTTGTTGTTCCTTTTTATGTCTATTTTATTTTGTTCCCTTCTTGTACGCATCTGTAGTGATTAATAAATTTGGACTTATTTTGCTTTAACTTGTGTTCCTATTTGCCATATTATAAGATTGCAGTTAGAGTAAGTTTCATTCCCCACTCCTACTCACCATAGTTCTCATACTTTAGTACTGTGCTTTGGTTCTTTCTTTGTATTCTATTTGATCCTTATCATCCTCAAAAATGGGTAAATTGTTGATCTTAAGTTTTGAAGATAACGTATAACAAAGACAAACTTATTAGGACTAATATTCTACAAGTGTTATTGATAGTGAAATAGATTTATCAAGGACTTTGAAGGATTCAAAGAGTATTGGACTTCAAAAGACTTGATGGAGTTGCTGGAAGTGGAGCTCCAAAAATCATTAGTTGATACTAGGAACTTCTGTAAAGGACAAGCAACAAACTGGAACAAAGAGTTGTTCCTAAGTTAAGGAATGTAGTTGTTTCTAAACTATGGCATCAACGACTTTATGAGAGTAGTTATTTGGCACAGTGAACTATGGAATATATTGGGAATAAGATCATATTCTTAGATTTGGTTTTCGTTTTATTAAAGTTGAAATTTTGCACTAGAACGATTTAATCTTCTAGGATAAATAAAGTCTTATCTTTATCTTTTTTATGATTTATCTTAATTGTTTTCTTCATGGAAAAATAAACTTTATTTATTTTGACCGGTTTTGATAACTCTATCTTAAGATTATTAAACATAATTTTTATCCAAAAATTAAATAAAATCTTATTTTATTTTTTGGAGTAATGTTCCTTAGATCTAGGTAAAAAGATAAACAACGATTTACTTAAAGATAAGTATGACTTACATATGTGAGCATGCGTATCTACAAATAGCTGATAAGTGTTTTTATCTTAAGTATCACTGGCTGAAGAAATTAGAGTGAAAGCATTATCCAATGCGTCAGTGCCATTAACTATTCTCACATATTTTAATGTTCCCAGTTTGTTGTGAGTTTCTCTTAGTGTTAATTCAAAGATTGTAACTGAGTTGGGGTTGAGATTTTGAGTGAAATCCTGTATTGGCGAGACGAGTTTGAGTGAAGTCAAGAGAGAGTAACAACAATTGAGGGATTGTTTCTTTCTAGTGGCTGAAGTATCACTGACTGAAGAAAATCGATTATAGTTTCTAGTGGTATAAGAGAAGGAACTATAGAGTAATAGGTTGTACTGAGTTGTTGACATATTATTAGTAGATGAGTTTTGTATAAACTCCTTTAGGATCGAGGTTTTTATTCCTATAAGGTCTAGGAAGGTTGTCATCGTAAAATCTCTTGTGCCTTTATATTGTTTTTCTCGTTGTTCTTTCAATTCCGAGAAAATTATTCATTGTTCCCAACAATACAATTCACCCCCTTGTGTATTGTTCCTAACTAAATAACAAAATCTACATTGGATAAATCTCTAAGTTGTTTAAGTTGTTCCTACAATTTTCTAATATCCAATTAGGTTTATGAGTGTTGTGGTCTAGTATCTTGTGAGCATGACAATGAATATCAAATAATTCTACCCAATAGGAGTATTGCACTTTTTCGTGATCAAGGATCATTCGAATATAGTTCTTGATGTTATTAACCAAACAGTGTGGTACTCATTTGGGGGGGGAATCTTTGGCCATGGTTGTGTTCGGGTTGGAAGGGAAACGATTTTGTGGGGGCGCAACACTAGGTGCAGGAGACCAGAAAAAGGCGTAGAGGAAGTAAAACTAAGGATCGGAAAAAAATGAAATTTTTTGTGGAAGCTTAGAGTTTTAACTTAGTTGTGATACCATGTTAGATTGTATAAAGCTCCTTAATCTTAGAGAGGTTCCATTAATCAATATATATAGGTTACAAGATATCAGTCCTAACTGTCTTAGGAAACCTGATGTGAGAAGGATAAACAATATAATATCGAAAACTATATAAAAATATATCCCTAAATATGTGGAAAAAATATCCTAAATATATTCTCTATCAGTACCGTCCGTGAATATACTGTTTAATTGAGGCTTTTGTAGGACACATGATCAAGGGATTAAGCTAAGCCGAAGCCAAAATAGCATGCTGGAGATATGTAGTGACCAAGCATTATGTACTCTAGTACTGTGATCAGGCCTTCATACTGAAACCAGTTGATTGATTTTTATCTGTACATTTTATGCATCAGTATTTTCCTCGTAGTAAATCTTCCAAAATGATGGCTTCTTATATTTCTTCAGGGACTCCATGCTGCTAAGATTACCTTTCAGTAGCTGCACAACCTGAAGAGAAAGCATTAATTTCTTGTCTATTACATCCAAGCAATTAGTAATTGCATGAAAATGAATTTCATTCGCCTCAATTCTAAGCTATTATTTCTTTGCACCTCTTATATGATTATGTCTCAAAAGTTCAAAATGTTAAACTTTGATATGAACGTAATTACCTCATTCATACGAGGTCGTAGAATTGAAGAACGTTGTACACACAAGGCAGCCGCTAAAAGCATTAGCTTCATCTGTTTTGAGTTGAAGCTATAATTAAGAGCAGGATCAATGAGCTCTCTGATGTTATTCTTCCTTAGTAGTGGCTTGGCCTGAAACAACAGAACAAAACACGCGAAGTTTAACTTCAATTAGAGGTTATGTAAATCGCACCACTCCTTTACATATGTAGTTATGATTTATGAAGGTCAAGCCAAAGGCTTACCCACATAACAAGGCTTTGCTGTGAGCAATCAAGAGCACGACGACCTGAAATTAGCTCCAACAAGAGCACACCGAATGCAAAAACATCGGTTCTTTCATCAACTATGCCATGCATCATGAATTCAGGTGCAAGATAGCTGCAAGAAATAAAGAACAAAAACTTAAGATACAGAAGACAATAAACATACAGGAAAACGAAACTTAAGTTGTACAAATATTACCCAAATGTCCCTTCAAATTTTAGAACGATGTGATGAGTCCATTTATCAGGTAGCCACTTTGCAAGCCCAAAATCACAAATCTGCAACTATATATTCCATTAGCTGACCAACATTACCCAAAAGCAAGACTATATTGTCCTGAGAATTTAAAAAAAACTAAACAAGAAAACCAAATAGTCAAAAATTACACTCAAATTTGTGACATACCTGGGGTTCAAAGTCTCTTGTGAGCAAAATATTGGCGGCTTTAATATCTCTATGGATAATTCGCCTTTGACAACCGTTGTGAAGGTACATTAGTCCATCAGCAATCCCTAATGCAATCTTATACCTAACATTCCAACCTAATTTTCCGTTTGAACCTAGCATATCAATTTGTGATTGATATAAAACAAGTACATATAAGTTAGAGGTGGACCAATTTTGTGTCTCGAATGTACTAAAAATTGAACATGTACAAACACTATGATCAGCACTAACCATGTAACAAAGAAGCTAAGCTGCCATGATGTGAATACTCAAGAACAAGATGCATTCCTCCTTCAACACAATAACCAATCAACTTGGTAGTATTGGGATGGTTAACATGAGCCATTATCCCTAGCTCTGCTAGAAAATCTGCGATCCTGTCTTCTGGGGTGCCCTTGGTAAGTCGTTTCACCGCGACAACTTCCCCATCATGCAATCGCCCTTTATAAACTTCAGCATATCCACCCTTCCCAATGAAATTCTCTACACATTCACAGCTAAAAAGAGTTTTAACATAGAAAAAGCTAAAATGTAGGCTATAGGCCTCTGTTTAAGCATTCAAATACGCCTCAAAGTAGAAATACTATCTATTATTTACTCATAAATAAATGGTTTGTGATTTTGTCAGAGATTCCCAATTACATACCACTAATACATTTGATAATATTGGCTGAAACGCAAGTATATTGATAAGTAATGTGAAACTGAAAATGTCAACACCTTAAATTAAGTATTATAATGTCAACACCTTATTTAAGTATTATAATGTTAACACCTTAAATATCTTAATGTAGAGTTTATGAGAAAGCTTTTACTTATTAATTATTGAATGAGGAAAGCCTATTATATAGGCATACAGTAGGTTTAGAAAACAAACGTGCAGCTAATAACAAACATTTAAAACTAAGCTATAAAATAGGATAAGGCTAATATCAAGCTAACAACTTTGACTGCTAGGATAGACATCAGAATATATGAGATAATTATCCTCCAATATCCCCCGCAAGATGGACGGTCGTTGGACGAGACCAATCTTGGACAGCAAGGTGGAGAACCGCGCCAAGGCAAGAGGCTTGGTTAAGGCATCGGCAAGTTGATCATCACCCGAAATGTGCTGGACTCGAAGTTTCCCATTTTGAACTTGTTCTCGTACAAAGTGAAAGGCGAGAGCAAGATGCTTCATTCTTGAATGAAAAACTGGGTTCTTGGAGTAGTGTGTGGCACTGAGATTGTCACAATAGATTGTAGGAATACATGGCTAGGTAGAAAGGAGGGAAAAGTTGTAGACATAGTTGGTGCAGCAAATGAGGATTTCAACGGCAAGGGTTAGGACTTAGGAGGATGAGAAATTGATTTGCAAGTTCTCTAACAAATAGTTGGGAAAAATTTTAGTAGGAGGTTGTAGTCCATTGCCACAAAAGAGGTATTCATATTGTCAGGTATCACCATTGAAGGAGAGGAGGATATCCATGATGGAATGGTGATAGTTGTTGAGATTGTTAATGTTTTTCCATAGAAGTTGGGAGAAAGGGATTGCATGTTTGGCAACGCTCTTGGTAGTCAAACTTCGAGGGTGCCGAAAAGGGATTGTGTCTCCATAAAGGATTTGGAGAAAAAAATTATATGAAGGTTTATAATGGGCATTTCTTGGTAGATAAACTACATGGTGCCTAAAAATTTATGATTGGCATTGCTTGGTAGATAAATTACATAGTGGTGCCTAATTATAGTTTGGGTTGGCATCTTGTGGTAGATAAACTACATAGTGCCGGAAAAAAAAAATTGTTTTCCTCCGTAAAGGTTTTGGAGGGTTCGCTATTTGGCATTTCATTGTTGATAGACTACAAAATTGCGAAATAAAAATTGTGATGAAGTTTTCCTGCTAATTTGGCTTATAAAGTTCATGAATCATGACCACACCGTAGGGGTTTTTCTTTTTCACCATTGGAGGAGAGGGAAAGAAAAAAAAAACGGTTGAGACTAGGGAGGATGAAAATGTGCAGCCATTGAATAAGGGTCGTAGAGTGCACAGTGTAGCCATTAAAGAATAAGAAGAGGAAGCATGGAGAGGAAGGAGATGGAGGTGGGATTGCGGAAGCGTAAAAAGATTAAGGCTCATGATACCATGTAGAGTTTATGAGAAAGCTTTTACTTATTAATTATTGAATGAGGAAAGCCTATTATATAGGCATACAGTAGGTTTAGAAAACAAACGTGCAGCTAATAACAAACATTTAAAACTAAGCTATAAAATAGGATAAGGCTAATATCAAGCTAACAACTTTGACCGCTAGGATAGACATGAGAATATCTGAGATAATTATCCTCCAATACTTAACTCCTCGTCGATTAAGGTAGCTGCAATGAGTTACCAAAACATAACCTATAAGAAAAATACTATCTACAATTTGACAATTATAAGAATATAAAAGGAAATTAAACTTAATTGTTATACCTTGGCTAAAATTTTTGGTCGCCAATTGGAGCTCATGAAGGGTGAAATTCCTGCAAGGTGAATCAGCATTGTTCAATCCAGCATTGCCATTATAACAACTGCCATTTGAAGAAATCGGGGCTTGTTCTCTCATACTTGTACTTCTAAATCCTGATAACTTGGGTACACTCAGAGAAGCTAATGCAGGTAATTGCTTCTTGGATTTAGTCCTCAAAAAATCTGCGAAACCACGAAAACGAGAAGCTGTCTGTTTTTTCTGGGCTTCGTTCTCTTCTGTGGAAGAATTTGTATCAGATTCAACACTTCGGAAATAGTCTTCAAGAACTCCAACAGGAGAATCTGAATTCTGCCCTGTTTTCTCCATTGCTGGTTTTACAGAGCCTAGTTCACCACCTATAAGTTATCCGGATTTATTAAGTAACTAGTTTTGAAGCTCTCGCACGGGTTGTTGCTTATTTTATCTTTTTGTAAATTTTTTTTAATATTATTGTCAATTTTGTGTTGCTGTTAAATGAGATTTTACACACACTACTGTATTTATAACTTTCTCCATTCCTTTTCTATTACAACAATTACCGCTTTGGGTAGTTTCATCTTTTGGAACTATTTCACTTTTGGTAAAACAAAAGCAACTATTGTTGACAATATTGCCTTTATTTTATGTTAATAAAACCCTCATTAATTATCTAAATTAACTCATAAAGTTGCGTTTACTTTATTAAGGATTATTTATCCCCTACTCTAGTTAACTAAAGGGGTACCTCTATGCTAAATCACCTATTTTTTATTTCCTTAAAAACCATGCTCACACCAATTGTTGTAGTAGAAAAAGAACAGAGAAAGTATTTGTCATTATACTATAATTTCTAGATTTGTTATTACGATATATAAATTTTATAATTTTTAATATCCAATTAAATATTGTAACTAACTCTATTATTAAATGGTATCCTAATAATAGGTATGACTAACAATAATTAACACAGTTTTAACATGAATAATACCCGAATTATAATTTAAAAAAGTAGAGCGAGGGTAATAATTTAATAGATGCAGAACATAAAGAATAGAGAAAAACATGAGTATCAGCCACAACTTCAACTTTGAATATAGCACATAAACACTAACGCATATAGAATGGAAGATGAAAAAGCAAAAAAGAAGATCATAATGATAGTTTCATGAATAAAATTAATTAAATGTAAAACTAATCTCTATTAATAATTGAAAATACTATTTAAGAGAGAAAAAATACCTCTTCATCAATTATGACCATATCAAGACTTATCAAACTTCCCCCTTTTTTATGATCCGTGACCTTAAACAGTCTAGAAACGCGAATCTTGATTTCCAAATAGTTTTAGTAGAATTAAATTCATGGAGAAAAGAATAAGATCTTACATATAGATATATGGAAAAAAAACATAAATAATTATGTATGCAATAAATATTCTAGTAATAAAATAATTAGTTAATTGCATAATACCTCTGCAATCTCGATGACAAACTTTCATTTGATTCTTCATGTAATGCCATCATAGAATGCTATAAGTTCAAAACTATGGATATGAATAATTTATCTTTATATAACTCAATTTTTAAAAGTATGATTCTTAAAGACATAATTAGTATTGTCAGGTATAATACGCTATTTTTATATATTTAAAATAAAGAATAAATAATATGTTATTATTCATCTAAATAAATACATTTTCATAAGTTGTAAAACAATATTGTATATAGATCTTATTTCAAAGCATATCTCGAGCACTATCCGACGGTAAAAAGAACTATACTATTGCGAATTATGTAGCAAAAGTTATAATCAATTTACATTGTATAATAGTTTAGATTTTTTATTTAAAATCAGACTATCAATTTTACATTGTTGTTTATTTTATTATATTTCATAAGTTGTAGAACTATATTGTAATTTGACTTTATTTCAAAGCATATTTAGAGCACTATCCAATGGTACAAAAATTATTATACACAATTTAGATAATATAATAATTTAGGTTGTTAATTCAAAACCAAACTCTAATTTTCGCTTATCAAAAGCTCCTTATATGCATTTAAATCTATGTAAAACTCTATTCTTTAAATATTTTCATGATTTGTGACCCTATATTGTAAATGGATCTTATTTCGAAGTATATTTCGAGCACTATCCAATGGTACAAAAATTATAATATTCCGTATTACGTAGCAAAAGTTATACGCAATTTACATAATATAATTATTTGGGTTGTTAACTCAAAATCAAACTCTAATTTTCGCTTATCCAAAACTCCTTATACCTATTTAAATTATTGTAGAACTCTATTTTTGTAAAAAATAAAAATAATAATTAATGACATGACAATCCTACGTGGCGCACTCTATGGCCTCGAAATCTTAAGGAGCTCCCTATGCTCCCGAAAAGTTTCTCCTTTATATATACATATATACTAGGTTTGAAGCCCGTGCGTTGCACGGTTTGTTTATTTTATTTTATTGCAAATTTTTTGTTAAAATTATTGTTGATTTTGTGTTGTTGTAAAATGAGATTTTTCAAGATCATTATATTTACATACTTCCTCCGTTCTTTTTGTATTACAACAATTACCACTTTAGGTAGTTTCATCTTTTGGAACCATTCCACTTTTGGTAAAAAAAGAAACTACAGTTGACAATATTACCTTTACTTTATGTTAATAAAACCATTATTAATTACCCGAATTGCCTTATAAAGTTGCGTTTACTTTAATAAGGATTTATTTGTCACATACTCTAGTTAACTAAAGACGTACCTCTATGCTAGACTACCCATTTTTTATTTCCTTAAAAACCATGTCCAAACCAATTAAATGGTTACCCAATAACAGGTATGACTAACAATAGCTAATACAGTTTTAACATGAATAATACCCGAATGATACTTTAAGAAAGTAGAGGGTAATAATTTAATTGGTGCAGGACATAAAGAATACTTTCTTAAAAATTGATAAGAATGACACGGCATGTTTAGGTGGAGCTCTTTATAATATTCTAAGGATGTTTTATTTATATCAAACTCTAATTTTTACATAATCCAAAACTCTAATATGTAACTTTATCGCTATAGATTTTAGTTAATAAATTTTGTTGCAATACTATATTGTTTTAGTTTAGTTCAGTAAGGTTGAGGTTTTGAAAGATAACATGTTTAATCCTGTAAATTGGACCTAGAATCAAATGTTATAATCACATATAATATACTATACTTAATACTTATAACCATTATTATATTTATCTAAAAAAAAGACTAAATAATGTCCTACAATGCATCTAATTTAATATATTTTCATGAGCTGTAACACTATATTGTAAATAGATCATATTTTAAAGCATATTTCAAGCACTCTCCAATGGTAAAAAAATTATAATGTTTTGAATTAGGTAGCAAAAGTTAAACTTAATTTACATAATATAATAATTTAGGTTGTTTATTCAAAACGCAACTCTAATCTTCCCCTATCCAAAACTCTTTTATGCATTTAAATATATGTAGAATTCTATTTTTTTCAAATATTTAAAATAAAAGTTAATGACATGACAATCTTAAGTGGCACTCTCTATTTCATAAATTGTAGAACTATATTGTAAATGTATCTTATTTCAAAGCATATTTCGAGCACTATCTAATGGTACAAAAATTATAATATTCTGAATTAGGTAGCAAAAGTTATACACAATTTACATAATACAATAATTTAGGTTGTTCATTCAAAACGAAACTCTAATTTCTGCTTATCCAAGACTCCTTATATGTATTTAAATCTATGTAGAACTCTATGTTTAGAAAAAAAATATAAAAATAAAAATTGATGACATGACAATCATACATGGCGCTCTATATTTCATAAGTTGTACAACATATTATAAATGGATCTTATTTCGAAGCATATTTCGAAGCATATTTCGAGCACTCTCCAATGGTACAAAAATTATAATATTTCGAATTACGTAGCAAAAGTTATACACAATTTTCATGATATAATAATTTAGGTTGTTGATTCAAATCCAAACTCTAATTTTCGCTTATCCATATCTGCTTATATGTATTTAAATCATCTAGAACTCTATTTTTGTAAAAAATAAAATATAAATTGATAACGTCGCAATCCTACGTGGCGCTCTATGAGCTCGAAATCTTGTTGTTTATTTTATTTTATTGCAAATTTTTTGTTAAAATTATTGTTGATTTTGTGTTGTTGTAAAATGAAATTTTTCAAAATCATTGTATTTACATACTTCCTCCGTTCTTTTTCTATTACAACAATTACCACTTTAGGTAGTTTCGTCTTTTGGAACCATTCCACTTTTGGTGACAAAAAGAAACTACAGTTGACAATATTACATTTACTCTATGTTAATAAAACCATCATTAATTACCCGAATTGCCTTATAAAGTTGCGTTTACTTTAATAAGGATTTATTTGTCCCCTACTCTAGTTAACTAAAGAGGTACCTCTATGCTAGACTACCCATTTTTTATTTCCTTAAAAACTATGTCCAAACCAATTAAATGGTATCCCAATAACAGGTATGACTAACAATAGCTAATACAGTTTTAATATGAATAATACCCGAATGATACTTTAAGCAAGTAGAGGGTAATAATTTAATTGATGCAGGACATAAATAATACTTTCTTAAAAATTGATAAGAATGACATGACATGCTTAGGTGGAGCTCTTTATAATATTCTAAGGATGTTTTATTTAAATCGAACTCAAATTTTACATAATCCAAAACTCTAATATGTAGCTTTATCGCTATAGATTTTAGTTAATAAATTTTGTTGCAATACTATATTGTTTTAGTTTAATTGAGTAAGGTTGAGGTTTTGAAAGATAATATGTTTAATCATGTTATAATACAATGTTATAATCACATATAATACACTATACTTAATACTTATAGCCATTATTATATTTATCTAAAAAGAAAGACTAAATAATGTCCTACAATGCATCTAATTTAATATATTTTCATGAATTGTAACTCTATATTGTAAATAGATCATATTTTGAAGCATATTTCAAGCACTCTCAAATGGTAAAAAAATTATAATGTTTTGCATTAGGTAGCAAAAGTTAAATTCAATTTACATAATATAATAATTTAGGTTGTTTATTCAAAACGCAACTCTAATTTCCCCCTATTCAAAACTATTTTATGTATTTAAATATATATAGAATTCTATTTTTTCAAATATTTAAAATAAAAACTAATGACATGGCAATCTTAAGTAGCGCTCTCTATTTCATAAATTATAGAACTATATTGTAAATGATTCTTATTTCAAAGCATATTTCGAGCACTATCTAATGGTACAGAAATTATAATATTCTGAATTATGTAGCAAAAGTTATACACAATTTACATAATACAATAATTTAGGTTGTTCATTCAAACGAAACTCTAATTTCTGCTTATCCAAGACTCCTTATATGTATTTAAATCTATGTAAAACTCTATTTTTAGAAAAAATATAAAAATAAAAATTAATGACATGACAATCTTACACGGCGCTCTATATTTCATAAGTTGTACAACTATATTATAAATGGATCTTATTTCAAAGCATATTTCGAGCACTCTCCAATGGTACAAAAATTATAATATTCTGAATTACGTAGCAAAACTTATACACAATTTTCATGATATAATAATTTAGATTGTTGATTCAAATCCAAACTCTAATTTTCGCTTATCCAAATCTTCTTATATGTATTTGAATCATCTAGAACTCTATTTTTGTTAAAAATAAAAATATAAATTGATGACGTGGCAATCTTACGTGGCACGCTATATGAGTTCGAAATCTTGAGGAGCTCCCTATGCTCTCGAAAAGTTCCTCCTTTATATATATATATATTGATTGATTGATTGATTTGAGCTCAGAAATAGAGATTCAGTAATTCAATGTAGTTGTTTCTCGCAAAAACTTGTATTGAAAAAGTTGTTTCCGATAAATTTTCCAAAATAAATAGAATATCTTTTACCTAGAAGAGTAGAAAATGGAGCAAAATTCTGTTTCCAATGGGTGTGAGATCAAATCCAGTAATCTGTAATTCAATGTGGTGGGCCTGTGACATTGAAGAAACGTGAAGATTATTGGTAGAGTAAAAGTTGAGAAATTATGCATAAAAAAACAAAACAAATATATGAAAACGTAATCAGTAATTTTGCATAATCAAATGAGTTTTGCAAGGTAAGGAACAGATTGAACAACCCACAATTCTACAAAGAGAAACAAGAAAGCACCTTTGCGCCAAGCTTTTTTTAAATTATTAATTAGAAGAAATAACAACAAATGAACGTTATTTGTTGACAAAGAATAAAAAAAGATTACTTAAAAGAGAAGAACCCTACTAAGAAAAACAGTTCATACTGAGATATTTATTCATATAATTTAAACCAAAAGTAAAAGATTAACAATAGCAACTCAATGAGTACTATTTTCCCAATATCTTCCATATCCTAGCATGTACTTGCTCAGTTCTTTAACTTGCAACATTGAAACATAGCATAATAATTTAGAATAGCAGTGAGGTAGAGAGAAAAGGACCCGTGTTGCAAGTAGTAATATACAGCTTTGTAAAATGGTAAATGTCATACGAATCAGTTTTAATAAGTGAAAATTACCTTTAAGCAGCAAAAATCTGCTTCGAGCAGTAAGCCAGTAAATATCACTTATCATAACTAAAGTAAAATCAGTAAACTACATATGAAAAATACAGTAAAGATCAACAAAAATGAGCTTTAATGTGAAATTCAGTTTCAAACCGTAAAAATAATTTGAGTTCAATAAAAAAAAAAAAACTAGAAACAAAGGCTTATAAACGTAATGAAGTAGTAATGAATATACAAAGACAACTCAAGTAATGATTATAACTCACAAGCAAATGGAAGCAAAATTTGGGGAAGAACGAAAAGGAAGTTCAACCAAGAAATCCGAAGAAAAATAAACAAGTATGTCTTTTGAAGATTATCCAAGCTCAAGAGAGCAGAAAAAGTTGGTTTATATATATGAGTAATGACAAGATGTATATGTTTAAGAAAACGGTTTGTGATGAATGATGATAAATGAGACCGGCTTTCAAAGTTATTGTGGTGTCAAGTAATCGATTACATCAATAATTTTCTCAGAAGAGAAAGAGGGCCCTCAAATATAATAAAATCCCAGATCTTAAGTTCATATTTTTCGGGAAATCATTACATGGGATTTGTGTAGTTTGCAAGACAAATGGTCATTGAGTGGTTTGTATTTGTATTACTGTATAAGAAATGAAATAATAATAGAAAATTAAGGAGGTAACAGTAAGACGAAAAAGAGGATGTGTTTTTACGTTGCAAGTTGGAGTAAGAGAGTGACGGCTGTGTGACACTTCTAGGAAAAGTATGAAAAATTGACATGGTGCTGGTACTTGAAAAGAGGAAGCTCTTTAGTCAAAATGTCTGTTCAGTGTCCATGTTCTGTAGTTGATGTTGATTGACAAACTATCCGTTATGTTGACCCATTGTTATATTGTCTTCTAGTGCTTATGGAGTTGAATTGAATTTGAATATACATATGTACTCCCTCCATATTTTTTTATTACTATATTTCCACTTTAGGAAATCAAACTACTAACTTAACTAATTATTGTGTTTTTTTGTAAATACAAATATAGTCATGTATGGTCTTGTTAAATTCGTTTCGATGTGTAGTTTTATAATATCAAATTTTTATCATTTTTACTTAATGGGAATAGCAGATATTAAGGGTTTAAAAATATCTTAAAAAACGTGTCAAAACAATGTAGAAATTAAAAAACAAAGGGAATAAATGTGAAAACTGAAAAGGTATTGTTGAGCACACTCTTGACTTTTATGCAACAACAATACCAGTCTACAATTACTTCTATTCTGGTGTGTGGGCTAATCTGAGTCGGGTGTCGTTTGTGTCGAGTCACGTTCAGTTACAGTTTAAAAGTAGGATTTTTTGTCCATAAATACCTTATTCACACTCTTTTTGCGAGAAACTACTTTATTTACAAAATTTTGTACAAAACTATCTTTGTTACGTTATTGTTTGTTGACCACAACCTAAATTTTTTTTCCGACGTTTGACTGTAGTTTTACGTTGAGTAAATCCCATGTGCAAGTCATGTGACTTGTTATTTTCCTTATTTTATTCCCCCTTCTACATTATTCCTCCCTTCTATAGTGTACAGAACCCATGTGCATATCCTTAGTTAGGTAAGGAGAGAGTGTGTTAGTTTAGAAAAGGTAGGGAAAAATAGAAGGGGAGAACAGAATAAGAAAAATAACAAGTCACGTGACCTGCACATAGGGATGGCAACGGGTCGGATCTGGACCGGGTCCAGGTGGACCCGGATCCAGGTCCGTTTTTAGGCACTGGATCCATATCCGACCCGAATCCAGTGGGTCTGAAAATGTTGGACCCGGATCCAGATCCGACGGATCCTGCTGATCTGGGTCCAAAACGAATCTGGCATAATTTGTATTATTTTTACCTACTTTTCATATAAAATGATCCCTGATGCGAAACAAGAAGATCCAACGTAGTTTATAGTTAATGAGTCGTGTGTTTTAGTAGTTTATTTCATGTTCTCATGTTGTTTTGTTTTAGTAGGAGTCATGGTTTTGCCTACGTTCTTAAAACGATGGATTTTACATGATTCAAGTTGGTTAGGAGTCGTTGTAACTAATCCAAAGTGGATTAGGAGTTTAGGTCGTTGTAACTAATCCTAGTTGGATTAGGAGTCTAGTTATTCTAATTCTAGTTGGATTAGGAGTCTAGTTATTCTAATTCTAGTTGGATTAGGGTTTAGGATGTACTATAAATTCGGTTGTTTTCATAATAAAAAAGATAGACGTTGTTGATTATTGATTAAGAAATATTGAGAGTATTGCTGAGCATACTTGAGATAAAGTTTAGAGACTAGCTTGACTAGTGGATCAAAGTCGTTGCCTTTGTTCCAAACTTGAAGTCGTTGCCTTCAAGATTCACTCCATTTTCACCTTCAAACACAAGCCATAACCGTTTCTTTTAATCAAGAAACCTCCATAACTATCTGGAACACCAAGTTCCACATCAAGTGGTATCAGAGCTTTGCCCAAGATCCCAAGGCGACACTTGTTTTTACTGCCCGAATTCATCCCGAATTTGCAGTAACTTTGAGGGCCTCGAACTCCCATCATACTTCGAATTTTTTGAAGATTTTTGATCCTAAACTGGACTACATCTTGTCTAGTTTATTGTGTTAAAATTTCACGAAGTTTCTAGGAGTTTTGATATAGTTTTGAGATCGTTCTTTGAAGACGTGCCAGAATCGCTGGAATCAAGAACAGCGATATTAAAACGAGGATTACCAGCGTTTGAGAAGGAATTTGGCTACGAAATTTTAACTGGAATCTTACAACATACAAATCTAGATTGTGTTCAAATTTCACAAGTTTTGGCCGTGTTTTGAGGAAGTTACGTATTTCCTAAGTTGAGGCGGTTTGTTGAGACTTCTTGATCATGGGGACTCCCATTACTCGAGAAGAATTGCAGACTATGATGGTGAGTATGATGAGGGAATTTAATGAAAGCTTTGCCTCCATCAATGAAAAGATTACCAACAGCACGAATGCCATTCATATGACCAACCAAAGGGTTGAATCTTTGGCCGGAAATCTGGAAGAACAAGGAGGAGAAAGACGTCCAAATAGGGAGCCACCAATAAGAACTCCTGTGGAGAGTGATAGAGACTTCAAACTCATGGATTTGAAGGAGTTTACTGGTGAAGGAGACGTTGAGGACCTCCAAGAATGGATTCGGCAATTTGAAAAACTTATGGACTATTAGGGTTTCGATGAACAAAAGGCTTTCAAAGTTGCACACTTGAAGATCACTAGATATGCTAGTATATGGTTCGAAAGCTTGAGGAACAAGAGAATCAGGGATGGTGATCCAAGGATTGATACTTGGTCCGAATTGAAGAGGCAACTCAAGAAGAGATTCATCCCACGCGAATATCTTCAAGAACAGTTCTTAAAGCTCAACCAAATTCAACAAAACTCCAAGAGTGTGGCTGAGTATACCAAGGAGTTTGAGAAGTTGTGTATATTGTGTGAGTTGGACGAGAAAGAGGAGATGAAGATTGGACGTTTCATCACCGGATTGAGGCCTTCCATAGCCAATAAGGTAGAGACATCTAACTACATTTTTTTCGATGATGTGCTTAGGTTGGCCTAGAGATTTGAAAAGCAAGAAAGGGAGGTGAGTAAGGGTAAGGAGAAAACATACTCTAGCAGTTCCTATTCCACTTCCTACAAAAATAAGCCTACCTTTAACGATTCTACACAACCATCATCATCCTCGTCCGAATTTGAACCAAAACTGAAACCTAAAGTGTTTATTAGTCCTGAACATGCGGCTTTGGCTAAGAAACAATGTTATAAGTGCCAAGGGTTTGGTCATATCTCACGTGATTGCCCACAAAAGATCACTATCACCCCTAAGGATCATAGAACCCTCGTGAATTTCCTTGCTCAACAAAGGGAAGAGGAGGAACGTGCATGCATTGAGGAGGAGGAGGGAACTAAAGAAGGGGAGTCGGATTTTGAAGATGATAGTAAGTGGGAAGATCAAGAATTACAAGTAGCTGCTCCAGATAAGGATACCCTCATCTTAAGGAGATTACTTAGAGCCCAAGCTGCACCATTAGAGGAAGAAGCACAAAGGGAAAATCTTTTCTACACACGCTGCTTAGTTAAAGGGAGACCTTGTAAGCTAATCAATTGACAGTGGGTCTTGTGCTAATGTGGCATCTTGAAAGATGGTGAGTACCTTAAAATTACCCGCTAGAGAACATCCAAAGCCTTACAGCCTTAATTGGTTGAATGATAATGATTCTATCAAGGTGAAGAAACAAGCGCTTGTGGCGTTTTCTATAGGAGATTACCAAGATGAACTTTGGTGTGATGTCATCCCCATGAGTGCGTGTGCTGTACTCCTAGGAAGACCTTGGCAGTGGATGAGAGATGTGAATCATGCGGGGAAGAGAAACATTTATTCGGTTGCTAAAGAGAATAAGAGGTATAGATTAAAGCCTTTACCGCCCAAGACGTTAAATTTTAAAACTACAACCAACATGCTCGTAAAGGCTTCACAATTCAAATGTAGTTAAAGGAAGGCAAGGTGCACTACATGTTATATCTTAAGGAACCAATGCTAAATTCTTCATCCCCACCGAGTTCATATGACAGTGTTTGTACCACTTTCAAGAATTTGGATGACTTAGCTCCTTACATTGCCGAGAATTTGGGGACAAATTCTTTTCAAGAAGGGGAGAATGATGCGAAACAAGAAGATCCAACGTAGTTTATAGTTAATGAGTCGTGTGTTTTAGTAGTTTATTTCATGTTCTCATATTGTTTTGTTTTAGTAGGAGTCATGGTTTTGCCTACGTTCTTAAAACGATGGATTTTACATGATTCAAGTTGGTTAGGAGTCGTTGTAAATAATCCAAAGTGGATTAGGAGTTTAGGTCGTTGTAACTAATCCTAGTTGGATTAGGAGTCTAGTTATTCTAATTCTAGTTGGATTAGGAGTCTAGTTATTCTAATTCTAGTTGGATTAGGGTTTAGGATGTACTATAAATTCGGTTGTTTTCATAATAAAAAAGATAGACGTTGTTGATTATTGATTAAGAAATATTGAGAGTATTGCTGAGCATACTTGAGATAAAGTTTAGAGACTAGCTTGACTAGTGGATCAAAGTCGTTGCCTTTGTTCCAAACTTGAAGTCGTTGCCTTCAAGATTCACTCCATTTTCACCTTCAAACACAAGCCATAACCGTTTCTTTTAATCAAGAAACCTCCATAACTATCTGGAACACCAAGTTCCACATCAATCCCAATTCAAAAAAAATTAACAATCAATAATTTTACTTCAAATTCGTTGCTAATTCAACAAGCTTACAACAATTTGAAACTCTAAAAATAAATTAGATCTAAAAACTTACACTAATTAAAATTAAATAAACAACTTTGTAAATTCCCAAATTCGTAGTAGAATCAGAGCTCACGCCTAGTGGTGCCGCTGATAGTGGATGGTGGTGCGGTGCCGCAGGTTGTCGCCCGTGCGAAGAGAGAGAAAGGAAATGACGGGAAAGAGAAGCGTTGGCACTTGGCAGTGGAGGTCGTGCTCTGCAGGTCGCGACTGCAGTCGGTGGCTGGCGGTCGTGGGTTCAGCCGGTAGCAGGCTTGGTGGGTGCTGGTAAATGGAGCACAACGGATGTGCACTGCACAGAAGGAAGGGGACTTGCTGGTGGTGGGCAGATCTTGATTCGGGGTTGGTGGTGGCTGGCGAGAGAGAAGAAGAGTGAAAGTCAGTAGGTGAGGGAGATGGAGTGTTAGGTTTTAGGGATTGAAGAGGAGAACGTGAAAAAAGAATGAAATGAAGAAGGTCAGAACTCAGAAGAGGCTTTTAGAACATTAGAAGTGGAGAGGAGGCCCAGCAGCAGCCCCCAGCCCAACTTCGTTTTTGAAAAGAAAAACGGATCTGCGGATCCGAGTCCGACCCAGATCCAACGGGTCCATAAATTTAGGATCCAGACCCTGAAAAACGGATCCGGGCCGTGTCCAGGATCCATTGTCATCCCTACCTGCACATGAGTTTTACTCACCGGAAAACTACGGTCAAACGTCGGAAAAAATTTTTAGGTAGTGGTCAACAAACAATAACTTAACAAAGGTAGTTTTGTACAAAATTTTGTAAATAATGTAGTTTCTCGCAAAAAAAGAGTTTAAGTAATATAGTTTTGGACAAAAAATCCTTAAAAGTATTTGGTCAAATACGTGTCTGATCAATTTTCATTCGAACCAACTCAGATCGTCACCATTTTGGGTTTGGATCTGCATTCAGTCGGGTCAAAATCAAAGCGACCGAATGCAGATTAGGTTAATGGAATCGGGTTTGAATCTAATTAGTTGGGGTTCAATTAAGGTTAAAATTGAATCATTATCAGGTTGGGTTTCAGTTGAGGTGAGTCATTATCGGATCGAGTTTTGTTCAGCTCGCGTCAACCTCGAATTGGGTTACATTCTAGTCGGGTCAAGTTTGGATGGGATCAAAACCAAATCGAGTTACATTTTGATAAGGCCAAGCCCGAGTAAGATGCACCTCAAATCAAGTTATCTCCGGGTAAGGTGAAATCTTAATCATGTCAACATTAGATCGGGATATGTTCGGGTGGGGTCAAGTATGGATTGAGACAATCCAAATTACTATAATTTAAATAATATATATAATAGTTTTGACAATAGCGGAAATACATAACTTCGGAGAAGGTCACTATTAAAGGGATTAATTAAAAGTTGACGAAAATAAGACAATACCCAAAATGAAACTAAGGGTTCAGTCCCAATACTATCCTTGAGGAATTTTACAACCTTACTTAAACATTCAAAACAAAATATCCAAAAATGCGCATATCAACTAGCACGAAAGAACATCCATCCAAAAAAAGATTAATAATTTCACCATGAAGTACGTGAAAAATAGACGGCAACAACAACCACCGTCAGTGAGGAGTAACTAACAACTCCCCCAGTCTAAGATTAATTAGAGAAACATAATAAAGATTTAAGGAAAAAAGAATTTAGGTTGTTTGCTACACATGAACACATCATAGCATAACAAATATTCTTTTGACTGTTTCATTATACAGTCAGGAATAGTTGGATACTCAGTTGTTTCCTAACAGCCTAGAACCAGCTGTAATAACAATTGTTCCCTGCAACTGTTTGTCATTATTCAAAACCTAGGGGGACTCAATAGTACACAACGTGCATGATAAACACGAAGGGAATGCGAACAAAGTACTCCAACCTCACTAAAATATTTGCAAGTGCATGAAACAACATGGGACTCCTTGTTGAAGCTTACTTGATGTTTGATAATATCAACCAATGGTCTCCAAACATAGTATAAGAAAATCACACCAACATTGCTAACATCTTTAAAATAACAAGATGTACCTTTCACAAACTGCACTTCAAACAACTTGTACACTTCTCTAGTGTAAACCTCACGAGCAAGCATAAGTATCCTCACATTTGCATAAGCCCAATGTCGATTACTTCTCAAACATTGAAAGTCTTCACCATTATCCTTACTTCCATTCGGTTACCATAGTACTAAAACAGTGGTAAAAGTCACACAACCCATGGGTCTTCTTGAGTCTACAAGAGATGGAATGGTTCGTCGACTCACTTCTTTGCGATCACAAAGCTCCACCAGAGAAAATGTCCTTAGAATATGCAGGACACCACTTCTCCTTCAAGAGGTACAAATTATGCAACCACTTGTTGTCAGAACATTTATATTTTAACAGCATATTGTAGTACAAAAAATGAATATTGCACATCTAAAAACTGAACATTTGTTATATAAATTAAAAATAAAAAGAATACATTTTCCAAAAGTACATGAAGTTATCAGCTGTATCACAATATTTGAGTAAGTAGTCAAACCACTTAGTGAATCCATCCAAAGCCCTCAAAGCTCCAATGTTAGTAATAGAATTTTCACCAAGATGACATGTACATAATCTATAACGCGCAGTAGGGAAAACAATCTTAATAGCAGCAGCCATAGAAGTTGATTGATAAGTTATTATCGTAACAGGAGGTCTACAAGCTGTGGACACTAGTGGAAAAAAACGGAAGGGTTGCGGTCAAAACAGTCCTAAGGGCTGCATTTTTTGCCAGCAGCCCTTTCCGTAGCAGCCCTTCACTGCGTTTTTAAACCGCAGCCCTTCACAACGAAGGGCTGCGTTTTAGACCCTAAACCGCAGCCCTCCCAATATGGAAGGGCTGCGGTTTTGGGCCTAAAACGCAGCCCTTCTTTGTACAAAGGGTTGCGGTTTTTTTGACCCAAAAAAAATAATTTTTTTTTTGGCATTTTTTTACTCCTAAATATATCAAGAAATTTACAACATGGAAAATAAAAAAGAACAGTCGAAATTTATAGATCTGAAAATGAAAAAAAAGGAACGAAAATGAAAAAAAAGGAACGAAAATGAAAAAAAAAAGAACGAAAATGAAAAAAAGGAACGAAAATGAAAAAAAAGAACAAAAATGAAAAAACGAACGAAAATGAAAAAAAGGGAACGAAAATGAAAAAAAAAATACGAACAAAAATGAAATAAAGCAAACGAAAATACAAAAGAGAAAAAATTATAGATCTAAAATTGCATGAACATTAATCAAAACAAAGATCAAGAAATTATAGATCTGAAATCCGAAAAATTATCACTTGTTGTTGTCGTTGCTTAAGCGGAGTTCGACGACGAGGAAGAGATGAGCGGAGGAAAAGGGGAAGAACAGCGCGGCGCAGCAAGGCGCGACAAGGCGGCGCAGATCTCGTCTGTCGCCTCATTGCGGACCCTCGTTGAGAGGAGACGAACGACGAACGAGGAGGACGAATGAACGACGGACGAGGAGGACGAACGAACGACGAACCCTCGTTGCTGCGTGGTGTTGCTGCCGTCGGAGGGTGAGAGAGAAGGAGGGAAGGAGGAGATTATTGTTGTCGTGTTGTTGTGGAAGGAGGGAGAAGGGAGGAGGGTGAGAGAGAAAGGAGAAGGAGGATGTGGATGTGAGAGAGGAGAGAGAATGAGGGATAGGAAATTGTGAGAACCCTAGCCCGCTTAACATTTTAAGCCCACGAATTCCTTTCAAATTTTTTTTAAAAAAAGCCCATAAAGGGCTGCGTTTTTT
This sequence comes from Beta lomatogona, assembly GCA_947646795.1. Taxonomy (NCBI): domain Eukaryota; kingdom Viridiplantae; phylum Streptophyta; class Magnoliopsida; order Caryophyllales; family Amaranthaceae; genus Beta; species Beta lomatogona. Next base: position 88,446 of record CANSNZ010000423.1, on the reverse strand, counting down.
AAAAAACGCAGCCCTTTATTACTTATAGGGCTGCGGTTTTTTTAAAAAACGCACCCCTTTATTACTTATAGGGATGCAGTTTTTGCATTGACCGCAGCCCTTCGTAAATGAAGGGCTGCGTTGAAGGGCTGCATTTTTCAAAAATCATGCCATACTTATTAGTTCTATATGTAGTATTAAATACCAAAAGATCACCAAAATGTTCATAATCCCTTTTCATCATTCCATCTCTCCAAAAGAAGCTAATCAAAGTTCCAGTACTATCAAGTTCAAACTCATAAAAGAAATCAGATTCTTTAGCCTACCTGTACAAAATAAATTGACAACAAAACAACAATCAAAACAAATATTCAACTCCTAAATACAAATGTTCAATTATGAAAACACAATATTCAATTTTTAATACCTTTGAGCAAATAAACAAATAAGTTGATTACAATATTCACCATCTTACTCCTTTGATATCTCGATAGCTAAAACATCAAATGCATCCCTCAAAGTGTAACCAATAATTGGTGATCCTCCAGCTTAGTTTCGAACTACACGATAGGCATCGCTAACTTGAACATAACATGATTTCAAAGTACTTAAAAACTGCTTTTGTTCCTCAGGAAGTTTTCTTTGAGATCTCATCAAATGTCCTTTCTTGTAGGCGTGTTTTTATTTCGCCTACGCGGTGTGAGCGCATATTTGATTTGACTACCCCACTGTTAAGGTTTTATTGAACATTGTTTTGGAAGAAGTCGCCAAAAATTCTTTTTAGGAAGAATCATAAACCTAATTGGATATGGGAAACCGTAGGGACAAATTATCCAATGTAGATTTTCCCGTCCTGACTCCATAGATGATCAAAATGAACCAAAGATTGAGTTCAGGGGTGAGAGTACAAATATGGTCATAATGAACCACATTCGCCCACAGTTGGCCTCTACTAAATATCGATTCATTACAGATTTTATGCCAAAGAATAATCAAATAATGTTTTAAGCACCCTAAAAATATTTAGTCTGAATTGGTTCAGGAAACACATAAAAAGACTAATTTTAGTGAGATGTTATTAGGCGATCAATTTACAAGGAACCTATCAGGTTGTCCAAATTAATCTGATTAATATTAGAACATTTATTTAGGACTTTGATTAGCAAAAATAACACGTGGGTGATAAAAGCATTAAAACTGGATAATCATATAATATGCTTATAATGACCAGGCAGGCATATAATAATGTATGAAAAGAAAGTAAAAAAGAAAGAACGAGGTTTAGAATATATAGTAGAGTGATTTTATATTAAAGATCTACATAATGAAATAAGTATTTAGTAACTTCAATATAAAAATAGAATTTATTCAAGGATCCTCAGGTATTATACCTATGCGGCTTAGATTGAAGAGCGCTGATCTTTAGGCGGAGCAATTGTGGAACCAGGAACGCCGTATGATCAGAAACAATAGTTGATTTGAAAGTGATTGAGTGTTTAGTATTCGAAGTGTATTTCGGAGTATTTGAGAGAATTTATGTGCGTAAAAATAATAATTCGAAGCCGTCCGTAATTCGGGAAATCACGGATATATATAGGCAAAAGGAGACGTGCGCTCCACGCAAGACCTGCGCCAGGCGCAGTCCTACGTGGCAGGCGCACTGCCACGCGTCAGGCGCACATTGGTGTGCCTAACGCAGCCAGCCCAATCAGGTTTAAGCACGTGTAAACGAGTTTTGAAAAGATAGAAAAGAAAGTTGTGTCTCACACAAGACTTGCGTCAGACGCAGGACTCTATGTGAGTCACAAAATCTACGTGTCAGGCGCTCATTGGCGCGCCTGACGCGGTATGGCCAATGTGCTGGATGCACGTGGCGCGCTGAGCGCAGGCCCCGCGTCCGGTGCATCTTCTTGAATATTCGAGCATATTCAATTGCGCGTCTTTCGAAGATACCTTTTTTATCCCTAAAATTCCGGAGATGGAATTTTACGGATTAAAATCTGATTTATTTATCAAAGATAATAAAATATTTATGAAAAATATCTATTAGAATAATAAATATTTGATTGGGCTTTCAAAATGGACTTAAAACATTTTATGGGCTTAAAATACAATTAATCATCCTGGACAATTAATTGGGCATTAGAATATCATTTCAAAACACATTTTGGATTGGTTCTTTAAATTGCTCTTCCATTGGATCGCACCAACTAATGTCGTGGTATGTTTCATCATTGGATTCTTAAATGGGGAGACATGATTATGTGTCTACAAAAGCCCCCACTTTGACCGAGGTTCAGGAAACCGATAGTCAAAGTATACGGTGTCGGGACGGAGAACGATTCTAAACGCTCTGCAGTTTAGAACCGATCTATAACCGCCGGTCTCTACAAAACAAAGATAGTACGCAAGACAATAACTACAAGCAAGCTGATTACCTGTAGAAGAAGATATTAGCAGATAGGTGCAAACAACTCAGATAAAGTACATAGTGATGCAAATGATGCAAACTTAGACTCTCTAAGGATACATAAGACGCAATGCAAGGATTTAGGTTATGCAAAGCTAAGGGATGACACGTCATGCAAGGTCAGGGTTATGTAGGAATAGAATGTATGAAATGCAATGTAAGGTCAGGGTTTTGCAAGGCTGCAATACAAGGTCAGGAGTTTGCAAGGCTAGAAGATGGATAGCATGATAGAATGATAAAATGATTAGAAATGCATAGAATGATTTTCGAAAATCCATTTTAGTAAATGATTGGGGTTCGTAAACGAGGTCCGAGGATTACAACTTCTCGGGAGTTTGATTTGAATTGGAGGAACCACCACACATAGGGAACCCCTACTTTGGGTGAGCTTGCCTGAATTAGTCTTGAGCCTTGATCGAAATGTACTTGATCTGATATTGAAATGTAGTAGCTATGTCTTGAACATTGAAAGTTTTCACTAGGGATTGTACTGGGGATTCTTCTTTGGGAAGTTGATGTCGGCAAAGTCAAGTATCGCCAGAAACCATGAAATTATCGGAGAGTCCTTCAGGGACAAGGAGAGCTTGGATTGAAAAATAAAAAAGGGTTTAATTTACGACTCAAATAGATATAGGTGGGAAACGGCTTTGACGAGGCTAGATTCAGACTCGAGTCTATGTCGGGATCTAGAAAGATATTATGCTCCTGAACTCTAGAAAATCAAATCATTAGATCTTGACTAATTTATTTTTATTTTAGCGGTTGGACCTCGAGATGAGGATTCCTACGTATCCTTGCGGAATCAGACCATTCGTTGTTCCGCATCTGATGTCTTTTTTTTATTATATTTTCTTTTGTGCCCTAACTTTTGCCTAGGCTGCCCTTTCGGGTTTTCAACCTAGCGGGCTTGGACTAGGGATGGCAACGGGTCGGATCTGGACCGGGTCCAGGTGGACCCGGATCCAGATCCGTTTTCAGACCCTGGATCCAGATCCGACCCGGATCCAGCGGGTCTGAGAAAGTTGGACCCGGATCCAGATCCAACGGATCCTGCGGATCCGGGTCCAAAACGGGTCCAAAACGGGTCCGACTCATTTCATGCACTTTCACCTACTTTGTGATATTAAAATGATTTCCAAAGCGAACAAACTGATTTCCGAAGCGTTGAAACGCTAATTGTTCACATCTCCAACGGATAGAAGATCAATTTCATTACAACTAGGAGATAGAAAAACCAATAAAACTACAACAAATTATACACAAATGTCTTCCGAATAACAATCCGAATAACAATCAAAAAAAGAAACAAAGTAACAACAACATTTCATTGTCAAACGTTCATCTCACACACTTCCATTTCCCAAGAGCTCTAATCTTCATCGCTACTAATATCATCAACATCCTACAACATAAAACCAACCAACAAAAAAATCATATTTGTAAATATCATTAAGTACTCATGATTATGTAAATAATAAATTTCTTAACATTACCATGTCAATAATATCTATCATTTCCGCATCATCTTCACAATCTTCATTAATAGTGGAACAAACATGAGTTCCTTCAAAGGTGTCTTTATCATAAAGAAAAAAAAAACAAAAAAAAAAATTAGATAATAATATCAATTATAAAATAAAAGGGAGAACCATAAGTATATGCTACTTATATGTTAAAATTACCTTTGACATCATCAATCATCCAATTTTGCAAACACATTAAAGCCTCCACGGTGTGTGAATGAAGCCTAGAACGGTGAGCACTAACCACTCTTCCACCCATGCTAAATGCACTTTCCGAAGCAACCGATGAGACCGGAATTGCAAGGATATCCTTTGCAATTTTTTTCAAAGTAGGGTAATGTTTGTCTCTTTTCCACCAATCAAGAACATCAAATGCATTATCCTCGGGTTCGGTAGCACTCTCCAAGTATTGTTCAACCTCACCCTTCACCGGCATCACTCCTATTTTTAGTCTCTTTGATCTAGCAAACTCATCCTCATCACCATCCTCATGAAACCCTCTTGTTAATGGTGATTGTTCATTCACTACTTGACTTTTATTTTGATACTCAAGGACAAGATTATCAAGAGTCTTCCTTACTCTTATCAATTCAACATTAGCACCATCTCCATATAACCTCCCAAAATAATGAGTCACACAATCCATTTTATTTCTTGGATCTAAAATAGCGGCAATGGCCAAAATCCCATTAATGTGTGACCAATACTTGTCAAACTTTTCAACCATACTCCTAGCCATTGTCCTAACAACCTCATTATCTCCATCTTCCATCCAACGACTCAAAGCAAGTCTAATCTCACAAACCGTTCGAAAAAACAAATTCGAAGTGGGACGATTCCTAATAGAGAAAACCTTAGTCGCCTTATAGAAAATTTCCAACTTTTGACAAACAATAGTAGCCATATTCCAATCTTGCTCACTAGGAACAACAAATTTCAACCTTTTATTTAAACGTTTCAACTTATTAAAAACTTCCTTGAAAGGCAAACTAGATTCAAGCATCAAAAAGGTAGAATTCCACCTAGTTTTGCAATCAAGACCAACCCTTTTAACCTTAGTCATATTCAAAACACGACAAACCTCTTCAAACTTTTCAATCCTTTTAGGGGTAGACATCCAAAAAGCAATACACTCCCGAACTTTTACAATTGCGGGATCAATCATATTTAACCCATCTTTCACAATCAAATTTAAAATATGAGCACTACACCTCATATGTAAAAAGTCTCCACCCAACACTAAACAACTACTTTCCAATTTCTCCATTAACACATTCATCATGGCATCATTAGTTGTACAATTATCAACAACAATAGAAGAAATTTTGTTCTCCAAACAATATTGAGACAAACAATCCATAAGAATCTTAGCAATAACCCCCTTGGTGTGCGGGCATGGAACAAAACAAAACCTATACAAAACCATACATAACAAATAAATAAAATGATTCCTCTTAAATCTATTTATTCTAAACAAAACTAAATTATTATCATATAACCATAAAATAAACAAACTAATTAAAACATTACCTCAATGTTCGATTATGCAAAACCCAATTTTGATCGATGAAATGTGATGTCACGGCCATATACCCTTTCTTTTGGTTGGAAGCAGTCCACATGTCAGTTGTAATAGCCACTCTACCCTCACTATTCTCCAACAAAACTTTAAGCGAACACCTCTCATTGTTGTACATTTTCAACACATCGCTCTTCAATGTGTTTCTTGAAATCATCTTGAAATTATCATTCAAGCTCTTCACAAAGCTCCTAAAACCCATGTGATCAACAATAGACAACGGGTATTCATGTATTACCACCATTCTAACCAACTCCCTCCTTGAAACTTCTTGATCAAATATCACTTTCTTTTGTTTTTCCTTAACCGCCAAAGAAGTAGATCCATCTGATTCCTCTTTGATCTTCAACTGTGTTTGACCCGCTGCAAGGTTGAAATGTCTTGCTGAACATGTCTTCTTGGCATGTTTGAGGAGATGTGAAGTCCCGCTACTTCCACTATAAGAGAGTGTTTTTTTACAATTCTTACACTTTGCCTTTTTCACACCATTAACCACAATCAACTCAAAAAAATTCCAAGCCCCAGAAGTTAGTTTCTTATTTGACTTAAGATCACAACTTGCCTCTTTTTCTTTGTCACCCTCAACAAAGCCTTCGGAATCCCCTTCTTCCCCATCCAAATCAAGGACCTCAAATGGTTGTTCATTATGGTGACTAGAACCGGCATCATTATCTTTAGGAGTAACTCCATCCATATTCTAAAATCTGACTATATTATTTGACAATAAATTCAAATCAATTTTTCAATTTAAACAATACTAACTACACTAACATACTAACATACTAACTATACTAACATACTAACTAAACTTCGAAATCAAATTATTTGACTTAACTACACTAACATACAAATGAAATTCGAAATTCAATGGCAAAGATAACATTCACTATACTTTAATTCTTCAAATTCAACCCTAAACAAATCAAATTCAATCAAATTCAACCCTAACAAATGAAACACAGCATCTTAAAACAAATCTCACAACAAATTAAAAACCCTAAACACCACAAATCCACAATACAACCACAACAAACAATAACTTTCAACAACAAAGTCGATTCAATGCAAAACCGAAACCCTAAACATATCATACCAAATCAAAACCCTAGAAAATCATCAATATCATCAAAGAAGAGAACAAGAAAAAGGATAACAAGAAAAAAAATCAAATTTCGAAAAGTAAACAGAGAAAGAGAAAGAGACAGACCTGAGTGACGTGCGCAGGAACCTGAGTTGGAAACGGTGGCCGGAACCGTGGCTGGAAACGTGCGCAGGAACCGTGGCTGGAAACGATGGCCGGAACCGGCCGGAACTTGGCTTGAATCGCGTGAATCTGGCCGGAACTGGTGGAGAAAGACTGAACGAGTGTAGTAGGTCTGTAGGAGTGAGAGGAAAATGGGAGTATGGTTCGAAGACAGTAGGAGTGTTAGGGTTTAGGCTAGAAACTTAGAAGTTTAGACTTTAGGACATTAGAATTGTTAAAATTAAAATTAAAATGGAGGGGAGGCCCAGCGGCTGCCAGCCCAATGTGGCTAAAAAAAAAAAACGGATCTGCGGATCCGGGTCCGGGTCTACTGTACAAACCCGGACCCGGATCCGTGATCAGACAAGTGGACCCGGATCCGACCCGGATCCAACGGGTCCACAATTTTAGGATCCAGACCCGGAAAAACGGATCCGGGTCCACGGATCCGGGCCGGGTCCGGGATCCACTGCCATCTCTAGCTTGGACATACCTTGAAAAAGGAGTTAGGGTTGATAAAAGGTTGAAAGGTTGAAAGGCTTAGATGAAGGTTGAATTGGTTAGGATAATGTAAATATCATGTATTTGGATTATATGGATTTTGGATTATATGGCTAAGGCTTTGATGGACAGAAGGAATTTAAATGAGGGGTAGAACTTGCGTGCAAGCCCCCTAGCTTGACTTTTTATTTCTTTGCCTTTGGCTCTTTCTTTTTTTGCATTTTTTCTTTTTGTCATGTGCGTTGCTTTTGATTTTGCTTTTTTTTTTCGCACTTTGAATTTCTTCACTTTTTTGTTTTTGCCTGGCATTGATACTTTTTGTAATGTAGTGAGGCTTGCACACGAGTTTGGTTTAGGGTATTGGAAGGCTTAAAGGATATTTGTGGAGCTTTGGTTAATGGAGGGATTATTTGGCTAAGTATCATGGAGATGATGGTTTAAAGGATTTTTGTTTTTCCTTAGTTGTATGAGGATGGCTTATGAAAGGTATTGGAAGGGAGAGGGGAATAACTCCTGATCCATAGTATGTCCTCTTTTTTTTATTTTTCTCCTTTTTTATTTTTTTTATTTATTTCAGATCTCTTTTATTATTATTAGTCAAGCCATTTAGGTGATTTAAGTTTCATCATTGAATTAGAAGCATAAATAAGATGATGGAAGACCAATGAAAATGAATAGAAAATGCGATTATTTTATTAATTGAAAATGAATGAAACAAGGCTGATAAACATTATAGTCCTAAAGGACATAGACTCGACGGGAAATGAAATGAAGGAGCTAGGGGAGGGACTCTCCGACTCAACCTAGAAAACTAGCATTAAATGACTCTGCCCCAGTATTATTTAGGCGCTTCCCAAAGGGTTGCCACTATTGCTGACTTTTGTTGCAGGTGGAATTGACAATCTACCGTCTTCAACCATATCCTGCAGGTGATTCTTTAAGGTCCAACACGCAGAAGTTGGGTGTCCATTCCCTTGGTGGTACTTGCAGTAGGCATTAGGATCCTACCTCTTGGATCTATTTTCGGGAGCAGGATCTGGAGTAGGGCCAATAGGCTGAAGTGCTCCCTTTGCATGAAGTCTAGTGAAGGCTTCTAAGGACATGCCTAAAGGTGCGAGTGTTGTTTAAGGCTTTTGATGACTTCTCTTTTCAGCAGCTATGGCATTGACCTCATTGCTTTTGGAGCTAGAAGGGCTGTTGTTACTCTTCTTGAAGAGTTGTTGTTGTTGTTGGAACCCTTATTTTTGTTGGCCTGTACCTCTTCTTTAATCAGCGGGCCTACCTTATAGAGCTTCGTGAAAGACTCTATAGGTTGGAACTTGATATGATCCCCATACTTCGGCTGCAGGTTACAGATCACCAGTCGGACTTGATCCTCCTGAGATGGCCTATTAATCATTTGTGCAGCTTTATCCCTCCATCTGTTAAGGAAGGTGATGAAGTCTTCGTTGGAGTTTTGTTTACTACTACAAAATAGGGCTATAGCAACGGCCTAAATGTGTTGGCAAAGATCCATTAAATGTTGCCATAGACCTATAGCAGCATTTTATATGGCGTTGTCAATAGGTGGCGCTGCTATAACTCTATGGCAACAGTTATGATGCCTTAGGCAACAACTTAATAAAAAATGTTGCCATAGTTATCATTAGCAACGCTTTTCTTAGGCAACGATTTTTAACTTTTACCAACAGTTTTATTATATCTAAGGTGACAGTTATTAAGCTTTAGTAACAATTATTTAGGATTTCAAGCAACATTTTTAGTGTTTAAACTAACACTATTATTATCTATAGCAGCACTATCAACCGTCTATGACAACGTTTATTGCTCTAATATTGCAACACTTTTGTAGTCTATGACAACATTTCTTGATAGAACTATTGTGACACATTTACATGAGTCTATAACAACATTTATTGCTATACTATTGCGGCACTTTTATGTGAGTCTATAGCAACGTTTCTTGATACAACTATTGTAGCACTTTAATGTGAGCTTATAGCAGCAGTTTCATACGCGTTTATTTAATAGCTCATTAAAATGAAAATATTATATCAAAATTATCAACTACTACAAAAAGAAACATTCATTTCAAATTAAGTTTTACTTAATATTAAAATAAAATATCCATAACAGTCTAACTAATAACAAAAACCATTGTTATAATATAAATACATCAATTCAGAAAACTAATGAATCTCCAAAAAGAACTAATAGTTGCTGCAATCTAGAACCTATTTAGTATTTAATTTATTTGTCCAAAAGAACTTCAAAGTATGCCCTTCCTGCCATCCGTTTAATCTACCAATCTCCTTCTATCTACCATCCTGTAAATAGAAAATAATAGTCAAGATAATAGGAAAATTAATATATGTAATTAAAATGAAATAATATGATCAATCCTGCAAAACAACATTTGAAAACCACACAATACAAGTGCACAGGGAAGAACAAACCAAAGCAACCAGAAGCCACCCTTGCGGAAACAGAGCAACTACTAGCACCTCATAACCTGCTAACTGGAAACAAAACAGCTACAAACAACTCAAGCACAATCCACAAATAAGACCTGCCTAATTATGGACTTATTGCCTAATTACATCTAAACTTCACAATCACCAAACACCAAAAGCTCACACCAAAAGCTCACAATCATTAAACACCATAATTTCACAAGCATCAAACATCATAATTCTAAATCTACATATAAGTGTATAACAAAATAAGTAAAGAAGCTTTATAAAACATACCTATAAGTAACCAGGACCAATAAATAGAGTGGTGTCTAGAAATTATTTATGCATCACTTGAAAGTGTAGACACCAAAACTGTTGTAATCATTTCTGCAATCAAGCTAGGGTCCTTTTTCGGTAGTCGTCCAAGTGAAGCACCAAATGAATCAAGAGTTTCAGGTCCAAGTGAAGCATAAACTGAATCAAGAGTTTCCCATAGGATTTATGCAACTGTTTCTCCTACTCCTACTGGAAAAGAAAGGGTGCATAGAGATGAACTTCTATGCATATCACTAATTCAGCAATTTTACATTTTCAGGTCTGATCTGAACAATCATACAAGTGCACTCTTGCAACAAAGAGATTGCATAAATTACATTAAACATCATGGTAGGCTCTATGTTGCGGTCTAGTCGAAAAGAAACAGTTTTAGATCTTATTCTTATCTATCATGGTGAACTTGCTCTTTATAGAACCTGGATAATATAGCATACTTAATCTAAAGTTGATGTGAACTTGCTCTTTATAGAAGTTACGGAAAACTGAAGTGAATACAGTGAACTATTGATCATCAAAAAGTATAGACTGATGTAAGAAAATGCAGAAAATACTCAACTCTCATAAAAGATACTATAGATGTTATATAGTCGGACTCTCACGCTCTAAAATTGCAGAATACTATGAATTGAAGAAAAAAATTAAGAGTGATGCTGAAGGTTGAAATTCACTTACCCAAGCTCCTTTTTTATGCTCTAGGTGCTTTAGATTTATGTTCTCTACTCTCACATCCTTCAATTTAATTTTATGATGCAAACTTTACCAGCAATTACACGTCCCTATAGGCTGCTGAAGTAACGATACAGTAAAAAAGAAACAAAGAAGCATATGCTGAAGATTCTATGGCTTTGTAATTGCAGCAGCTAAAAAGATATATGCAGATCGTTTGACTGGTAAAGTTACAAGTTCAAGCATAGTCAACTCAGCCACCTTAAATGAATTTTTCAGAATGCTTGCAGACCTAGTGGGAAGCTCATATTGGTGATGGTAGGAGGAAGTATCCCTATTTCCTTGACCACTACAATATTCCTAGTCATTTGCCACAAAGGCATTACCAATAGATTAGATTTACTTACAATAGCATAAGGTCTACTTACAATCTAGTACCCTTGAAAAGCTTCACCGGCCTACTATAGGGTCTTAGATATTAGATTTATGCATCCTCCCCCCTGCTGTTGTAGGGAAGTGGAAGACTTTAACTTGGGAAGTTTATTAAGTTCCTTCTGCAGCTTGAAACATACATAATAATGGCACAGTCATATTGAAAGTAGGCAGATTAGTCTCCGTCTACCAATGTTACAAGTCAAGGGCATGCTGGTAGCTCAGATATGCAGTTGTTGCAGCCAAATTTTACAAGGAACTTGACTTTTAAAGTGAAAGGAGTGCAAGGTGGAGACAGGACGGGAGATAAAAGTAGACACTGACATCTTATTGAACCCCCAGCAATGCGCAATTAGAGTTGAGAGTCTTACGACTACATCATTGGTTCCTGAATTTCCTCACATAACCATCACTAAAAGCAAATAGAATTTCCCGGCCCTTAGAAGAAACTAAAAGATAGGAAATACTCCACGCCATATTTGTCAATAAGCACCAGGTTTGAGGCCTGAATGTATATTATATCTGAGTATATATCAGATAGAACCCCCAGTGATGCTTCTCATATTATGCAATCAAATTATTAAACACCCATTCAGTTAGAAAATGAGTAGGATGGGCACAATCACTCAGGCATAATGATATTCACACCCCTGCAAGTATTGATTACATCATAGAAGTATGATAACAGAGCAGCAAGAGCAGAAAGTCCCAACTGATAAAAACAGTATTTGCATTTACAGCAGTAGCATTCACAGCATTCAAGCGATAAAAAAATTTGCATTCACAGTAGTAGCATTCACAACATTCAAGTGATAAAAAAATTTACAGAGTTCAAAATACAAGATAAAATCTTACAATTCTTTCGGAGTAGGTTTTTTGGGCAACAAATGCTTCCCAATCCTCTTTTGTGACGTGATCTCAGATTTGATAAGGCAACAATGTTCGTACATGCTTCTTTTCCAATGCCTCTTCATTTTCCCCTCCCTCCTCATCTTCCTTTTCCTCTCCTTCCTTATTCTCCTTTTCCTTTCCTTTTGTCAACTTCTATTTTCCTAGATTAAACGAAATCCCTCTATTTTCTTATCAGCTGCCCCTTATAACACAAACAGAAACTAGCAAAAGAAATCTTGCGATGACCTTGCCAAGTTGAACGCTTGCGATAAAGAATTTCAACCACCATCGGGTGTTGAACGCTGGCGAAGCATCAAGGGCAGAAACTATCTGCAACATGATGGCGGAAGACTTTGAGAAATGATTGAAGAAACTAATTAGATTAAACCCTAGAATTAATTGAGTAATTCAAAAAAACCTAGAAATTAGGAAAAAATAAAACCTGAAGGAGTTTGGGAGGTTGATTGAAGAAACAGCGAGTTCGAAACCAATTGAGTGATTCAATTGCGGCGGACTAGAGAAGAGTTCGTTGAAACCAATTAAGAGGAGTTCGCTGAAACAGCGAGTTTGGGACTTCAGCGGAGAACTCGGCAGGGAGCGAAGGATGACGGAGGTAGGGAGCGAGGGACGGCGGAGGAGTACAGTACTCGGGTCGAAATAAAGAGAGGGTCGAGAGAACGATGGACTTGGGAGGGAGGGAAAACAAGTGACGTTTTGGGTTAACAAAATCATGAAAAAAAAGTGGGGAGGAAAAACAAAAAAAAAAAGCCTTCTATTGATTTTTTTTTTTTTATAAACCTAATTTTTATTTTTAACTTTGTTTTAGATGCTTGACACAAAAAAAACAGTTGCAATATCTTATCAAAATATTAAAAAAAATTAAAACTGTTGCAATAAATTAGTCATATTATATAACTGTTGCAATAGTTTTTCTATAGCAACATTTTTCCAAAGTTAAAGTCTACAAAAATTAATAATTATTTAACTGTTGCAATAGCTATGATATAGCAACGCTAGTAAAACTGTTGCATAAAAGAGCGTTGCTATAGCCCTATTTTGTGGGAAGCTGAGTATTGTATGTGTATTGTTTGTGGAACTCTTCTCTGATGTAGTCTCAGTCATTCAGCTTGGCCTTATCTAGTGACCTGAACTACTTGGATGGATGTGCATCCAAGGTCAAGGGAAAGACATAAGGAGACAGGTCCTTGCTCATGCCCTTGAGAGCCATAGAGATGGAAAATGCTCTCAAGTGATCATCTAGGTCTTCGACCCCTTGAATTTTGGGAGGTCACCCAATGTTACTTTTTTAGGGAGCTTGTCCCTCAGTTCAGGATCAATGATGTCATGGCCATGAGCTTGACTCTCGAGTGCAGGATTTGACTGGATCAATTGTTCGAGTTTTTAAAACCTTAATTATGTGTTGGTCTTGTTTGATGGTGGAGTGCCGCCTTGCTCGTCTTCTTCAGTTAGCTTCTCCCTTAGTGCCTTAATCTCTTTGTCTTGTTCCTTAAGACGAGAGTTTATCAGTGTGAGTTGAGCCATAATGGCACTGAGCTGTTGATTAGTGTCCCCCATTTCAGATGACGACTCGGAAGAGTCGGAGGATTCGTCTGAAAAGGTTAGGATGCACTTGACGAGTCTGGGAGTAGGTCGACCTTGTTGCCTCTCTGTTGGACGTTCCCAAGTTATAATCTCACGACCTGTCCTGAACAGAAATCGAATGGACCTCGTAAATTTTAAGAACTAATGTTTTCGAAATGAGAAATGGAGATGAGAAATGAGATCTGGAAATGGAAATGGGGAATGAAAATGGAAAATGATTTTGAAATGGAAATGGAAATGGTTATGGGTTTTGGACTAGTATAGACTTGACCATGATGGAGACATGGGCCTAATTATATGCAAATGGAGACATGGACTAGACTGGACTATGCAAGCAGATTGGACTCCACGATTGGGTTTAGGAGAGACTAGACTTTAAACTTGCGGGTGAGCAAACAGGCTAGACTTTAAGGAAGACTGGACAATAAGGGAGACTAGACTCTTAACCTAAGGTAAGCACGCTAGGCAGCTAGATTTTGAACTTACGGGTGAGCAAGCAAGCTAGACAACTAGACTTCGGAACTTACATTAGATTAAGCAGGCTAGACTCAACAATTGCCTATAGACTTATGGAATGCTAGACTTTGAACTTACGGGTGAGAAAGTAGGCTAGACATTAAGAAAGGCTGGATAATAACAGAGACCAAATTCTTAACTTAAGGCAAGCAAGCTAGGCAACTAGACTTTGAACATTTGGGGGAACAAGCAGGCTACACAACTAGACTTCAAAACTTACATTAAACTAAGCAGGCTAGACTCGAAAATTTCCTATAGACTTAAGGAATACTAGACCTTGAACTTACGGGTGAGCAAGTAGGCTAGACACAACAATTGCCTATAGACGTAAGGAATGCTAGACCTTGAACTTACGGGTGAGCAAGCAGGCTGGACTTTAGGGGATGAGCTTTTATAGTCCTAAGACTAAATTTTTATAGTCAGAAGACTGACTAGGGCTTACATGAAGATGCAAACTAGACCTAGGACATGAATTGACATATAGGCTTGACTTGGACTAGGATTGGATTTAGAATGGAATAGACTGGGATTGGACTTGAACTGGGCTTGACATAAATTAGGGTTCACATAGAGATGCAAATGGGCCTAGCTTTGACTTGAACTAGACTTATATGGGCCTATGATGGATTCTAATGCTAGTGAATGTATGGACTGAAATGCACATGGGCCTAAATGAATGCAAAATGGATTCTAATGCATATGGGCCTAGAATTTGGTTGATTGGATTGAAGGTGTTTAGACTGGGCTTAGAATTTTCGAAATTCATTTTTGAAAGGAACCCCTTGTTTTATCTTTTGTTAGGAAAAGACGATGGATTAATTTTGAATTTTTTTTTTTTTTGAAATGTCGTGGCATGATGATGATTAGTAAATGTTTTCGAAAAAAGTAGAACAGAAAAGGGTGCAGGATTGATTTTGAAAAAAAGTGTAATTTTTTTTTGAAATTAAATGAATATGGTAAGGTAAGATTGATAGGGAAGATTAGTTGAACAGTAGGGAGGAAATGGGAAGAGGTAGACATGCATGACAACACTAACTCTACAATGACCCTTAGATGCATTTTTTTAGGACAGAACTTGAGCTTGCATGAAAAGACTGATTTTTTTTTATTTATGTTGAATTAGGTGATAAGCCTTAATGACCAAATTACGTGAATGCAGACAGACACACATAAGACCGAACATAGGATCAACAATTACGACGGCTAAACTGACGAAAAGTGCGCGATGCACAGACTGCGTGCCGCGCAGCATTGCTGCGCGCGGCGCACAACCCTGCGTCTGGCGCGGGAGTGGTGCGCCACGTGCAACTTAATGCGCTCGGCGCACTACTCTCCGACATGTTTTTCGGGGATTTGGGCGACGAATTGGCCGATTGACGAATTTTTCTTGTTTGTTAGACGCGATTTTTGGAACGACGCATAGTAATGACAATTTGACAAAATAGTAGTAGGCAAAATTGCAATCACAGGCAAATGCCATATAACATGGATGCAAAAGTTCCAACCTAAAGTCCAGTTCTATGTTTGAAACCATTGGTCGGGTTTAGGTTCAGTCTGAAAAGGGTCCATGACTAAGAGATTAATCTCACGCTTCGTACCCCTGCTTAAAGAGGTGGCCACGTGTAAGACGCACTCCAGTCTTAAGTCAGGAACAAGAGAACAATGCCATGGTTGGGTAGGTTTGCTTATGACTAAGATTCAACACTATCGCTCAGGCAGCTTTTTGGAAGGACAAAGCGCAAACCCCCCCGGGGGTGACCTCACACATAGAACATGTGCTAATGAGGCAAGGTAGATTGTCTTTATGGTGGCTGAACAGTAGCCATGCATATGCAGAACTGTATATTATTCTAAGGCATAAAAGAAGAATGAATCGTATTTTTCAAGTTTCAACCACTCATTTAAAAAATTTAATTTTTTAAAATCCTCCCTAGTGAAGTCTCCAAATTGTAGGCGTGTTTTTATTTCTCTTACGCGCTGTGAGCGTGTATTAGATTTGACTACCCACTGCTAAGGTTTTACTGAAAATTGTTTTGGAAGAAGTCGCCAACAATTCTTTTTAGGAAGAATCATAAACCTAATTGGATATGGGAAACCGTATGGACAAATTATCCAATGTAGATTTCCCTGTCTTGACTCCATAGATGGTGAAAATGAACCAAAGATTGAGTTCGGGGGTGAGAGTACAAATATGGTCATAATGAACCACATTCGCCCAAAGTTGGCCTCTACTAAATATCGATTCATTATAGATTTTATGCTAAAGAATATTCAAATAATGTTTTAAGCACCCTAAAAATATTTAATCTAAATTGGTTCAGGAAACACATAAAAAGACTAATTTTAGTGACATGTTATTAGGCAATCAATTTACAAGGAGCCTACCAGGTTGCCAAATTAATCTGATTAATATTAGAACATTTATTTAGGTCTTTGATTAGCAAAAATAACATGTGGGTGATAAAAGCATTAAAATAGAACAATCATATAATATGCATATAATGATCAGGCAGGCATATAATAATGTATGAAAAGAAAATAAAAAAGAAAGAAGGAGGTTTAGAATATATAGTAGAGCAATTTTATATTAAAGATCTACATCATGAAATAAGAGGTTAGTAACTTCAATATAAAAATATAGAATTTATTTAAGGATCCTCAGGTATTAAACCTATGCGGCTTAGATTGAAGAGCGCGACGATTTTTAGGCGGAGCAATTGTGGAACCAGGAACAACGTATGATCATCCATACGATGGAGTCCTTGGGTTTCCG
The DNA here is from genome assembly GCA_947646795.1 of Beta lomatogona. NCBI lineage: Eukaryota > Viridiplantae > Streptophyta > Magnoliopsida > Caryophyllales > Amaranthaceae > Beta > Beta lomatogona. The sequence goes on along the minus strand of CANSNZ010000423.1, from coordinate 71,479 downwards.
AAATAGTGTAAAAAGAAGTGCTTCGAATCATTGCTATTTCGGAGTATTCGAGAGAATTTGTGTGCGTCAAAATAATAATTCGAAGCCGTCCGTAATTCGGGAAATCACGTATATTTATAGGCAAAAGGAGACGTGCACTCCACGCAAGACCTGCGCCAGGCGCAATCCTACGTGGCAGGCGCACATTGGTGTGCCTCATGCAGCCAGCCCAATCAGGTTTAAACACGTGTAAACGCGTTTTGAAGAGATAGAAAAGAAAGTTGCGTCTCACACAAGACTTGCGTCAGACGCATGACTCTATGTGAGTCACAAAATCTACGTGTCAGGCGCTCATTGGCGCGCCTGACGCGATATGACCAATGTGCTGGATGCACGTGGCGCGCTGAGCGCAGCCCCCGCGTCCGGCGCATATTCTGGAATATTCGAGCATATTCGATTGCGCGTCTTTTGAAGATACCTTTTTTATCCCTAAAATTTCGGAGATGGAATTTTACGGATTAAAATATGATTTATTTATCAAAGATAATAAAATATTTATGAAAAATATCTATTAGAATAATAAATATTTGATTGGGCTTTTAAAATGGACTTAAAATATTTTATGGGCTTAAAATACAATTAATCATCATGGACAATTAATTGGGTTTTAGAATATCATTATAAAACACATTTTGGATTGGTCCTTTAAATTGCTCTTCCATTGGGTTGCACCAACTAATGTCGCGGTATGTTTCATCATTGGATCCTTAAATGGGGAGACACGATTATGTGTCTACACTTCTCAATAGAAATCAATTCATGGTTGTGATACATCTTATGTCTAACAACTGTCGAAACACCACTTTTATCAATACTAAAGTGAATAAAAGCCTTACAGCCACACCTATCTAGTTTTTCATAGGATACACACTTTTCCTTCCCATTATCCTTGAAACCAGAATTAGGTAAACCTTCTCATACTCCAACTCCCATCACCTTGACGAACCCTAACCTTACCCTTCCTCACACTAAAACCTTTCCTAAAAACATAATTATTATACAATTTGTAAGGCTCTTCATCACTCTTCACAATAAAATACAATAATTCAGACTCCCCTGCTCAACAATAGAAACAGATTCTATAGAAACACATTTTGCTAATGTTCAAATATTGAAACAAAACATTCAAACTATAAAAACAAATATTCAAATAAAAAATTTCAGTACTCTTGTAACATTAGATAACTAACAAATATTCATATTTATAAACGAAATATTCAAATATACACACCAAATATACCAAATTATAAACATGCTTATCATCAACGATTTTATGTCCAAATATTGCAACAAAATATTCAAACTATAAAAACAAATATTCAAATAAAAAACTTCAGTACTCTTGTAACAATTGATAATTAACAAATATTCATATTTATAAACCAAATATTCAAATATACACACCATATATACCAAATCATAAACATGTTTATCATCAACAAATAAATCTATGCAAATGTACTTTTCACAACAAAAACTACAAATAGTTTCTACCATTTTAAAAACCAAAATTATAATATTTATTTAATATAACAAATTTATACATCATCAAATATACAACAACAAGTAGAATTTGAACATCAAAATAATAGAAAGATAAATCTATTCAAATAAAATTAGAATATACTCACTAGAATAAGAATAAAATTTCCATAAAAAAAGGAACAATTCCGTAAAATTAATACTCACTCTATTCTCAAGAAACATCAGCAGGATCCATTAGTGCTTCCAACTGCAGATTACTACCAGAACTCCTATCTTCATCTTCTACAAATTCATCTCGAATATTTGACATTTTAAAAACAATTTCGAAAATCTCTTTGAGATCGAAATAAATGCAAAAATATTGAATGATTGAAACAAAACAAGAGAATGATTGAAAAAAAACGAGAAAGTGATTGAATGATTGAAGATTGAATGAAATAACAGAGCACAAAAAGAGAGGAAAGTTTCTGTTTTTAAAAACACACAAAACTCTGTCGTTTTGGGCCGAGGGGTCTATCTTGCTACATGGACCCGAGTCCATGTAATAATTTGTGTTTATAACATACCTGAATAGAGAATAGAAATCAGGAAAGTACGGGAGAATGGCTTCGTTCAGTGATGGAACCACAGCGAGAGCTAGGCTCGAAGCTCTGGTGGGGTTCCAGCGTGGCTGGTGGCTGGTTTTGTTCCAACGAGCACTAGGGCACAATGAGGCAGGAGAGAGAGATGTAGGAGAGGAGAAACACGAGAGGAGAGGAGAGGAAATGTGACAGGTCGTTGTATACTCGCCAAATATAACCTAATTTATCCAATATAGAAAAAGTATAGGGTCGAATCCACAAGGAAGTAGGGTTAAATCAAGAGTTAATTAGCTAACTACAATGAGCGAAATCAATTTTTGGATTTTGTTTGAAAGTTTAGCAATGATTCTAAATTCTAATTAAACTAGGAAATTTGCAAAGTAAATCAACAAACAATTAAAGGAGATAAGACAAGGGTAAAGAAACAAGAGGATTAGGGGGATTCACCAACACTCAATCCAAGGATCCAATCATCAAAGCCAAGAGGAAACAAATGGGGGATCACAAGGGAAAAATCACGAACATATGAACTCTAACGACTCTCTCGAGCAAATTAGAGGAGCTTGACTTGTCACTCATGACCTATTCTCAAGGCATGAGCAACCAATCTAGCCATATCAAGCACAACATGATTAATCAACCTTCCCTAAACTAGAGAATGCCTATTTTCATGGAGATCCTAGTCTAGCAACCAAACTTAGTTTATTCCTAGCTTCATTTCTCAATCCTTCACTAGAAATTCCAAATATGTAAGTTAAGTGATGATCAAGCACCCAACAAACCAAGTAAAACAAGTTTGATCAACAAGTTCAACTCCAAAAGTTAACCCCCTAACTTGATCTAAGATTCAAAGAGTAAATGAAGGTTACATCCCTTCCCCTAGTAAGAAACTACTCACACATTATGGAAATAAAACAAAACAAAGCTTGAAATAACTTCATCACCATAACCATGGAGGAAAAGAGAAAAATGCAAATAATTAACTAATAAAGCGAGATCTAAACAAACAAAGCATGAAATAAGCAAGGATAATAGAAGAAAAGAAGAAAATAAACAAAGATTACCATCTTTAAGCTTTCATAAATGAAGAATGGAGATCCAAAAGCTTCAAACTTCCACTTTTCTCTCTCCTAGGGTTTTGCTCTAAACTTGAATGCTAAAACAAGATCTAATTTCTCTCTAATCTCTAATTAAAAATTGCATAAGTTAGATTAAGAGGAGTCCCTCTTTTATAATCATAAGAAATAAAACAGAAAATTGCAAAACAGCCCCCGCATTAAAACAAACAAAGTCGCAAAAGCGTTTTCGGATAATGACCCGACCCGGGCGGGTAAGATATCCCGAGCACTCGGGTCAACAGACCCGGGCTGGTCAAATAGTCAGGAATCATTGTCACTTCTCAAAGCAAGTGCCCCGGGCGGGTCTGTGAACCCGAGCCCTCAGGTCAACATACCCTGGCGGTAAGACTGATGTTGAAGAGCTGCTTTGGCTGGCCGGGTTGACCCGGGGGTGTCAGACGTCTCGGACCCTCGGGTCAGCGTCCTCCTCTCTTTCTTCTTGTCTTTCGAGCCCTTTGGTGCTCCAATCCTTCAATGCTTAGCCTCGGGCTTGTGCATAAATCCTCCAAGCGCGCTCCAAATCCTGAAATAAAAACAAACAACCGAAGAAAGAGCGCAAAGGAGGGAAGATGCACAAAAAGAAAGAAAAGGAAGAAACTTAACCTAAATTAACCTAAAAACTATCATAAAAACCATTAAAAACTAATCATAAGTTAAGCATATAAACCAATCATCAAACTCCCCCAAGCTAGATCTTTGCTTGTCCCCAAGCAAAATAGATTAAAACACAAGTAGGAGAATGAAAATTTATTTGAAAACAAAATGAAGAAGAAAAAGGGAAAAAAAAATGAAAAAGGAAGGAAGGATAAAGAATTTACACTAACTCATTTTCGTAGGAATCACGATTGCATTTAGCACATGCAACAAGCTCTTTAAACTCCTAGATCGCTCTAGAGGGCGAGTGGGATCTCGCGAGGGTTTCCAAAGAGTTTTCAAACCCACAACTCTAGTATTTCATCAACAATTTATTCAATCAAATTCAAAAGCAATGCCCAAGTCAACTATCAATGAAATGGTTCATGAGCAAGAATATAGAGAAACTTTCAAAGCAACTAATTTCCAAGTGTACTCATAGGATGTGGGTAGAGAAAGCAACTAATCAAGATTGTAAAATGACACCTAATTGGACTTTTTACTCTCTCATTAGAGAACACCTAGCTATCCAAAAGACTTAGGGCCTTTCAAGTGTTATAGAATCTCAAACCACTAGTCCACCATCCCTAGACACACAAATATGCCTTAGACTCCACTCTACTCAAAACTTTAGAAAAATAGTACTAAGTGTGGGAGGCATCCACAAATTGACCTCTTTTATTGGAATTCTTCTATTCTTTTGCTTTTTGTTTTGCTTCACCCTTTTTTTTCACGCCTTTTTTGACTGTTTTTGGCATTTTCTTTTTCCCTTATTATGAGAATTTTTTCTATACAAAAGAGGAGTAACTACTCACTAAAGAAAAACATGAGAACTTGTGGCTTTTTGTACCACTTATTACAAACGAAAAGAAGTACAAACTAAGCTTGTTGTAGAGTTTTGTTTGAGGACATGATGAGCATATTTAGGGACACTAGGGACCGCAAATTTTAAGCTAAATTTATTCAAGCATGAGCAACATAGTCAAGATTCAAGACTAGACATCCAATTGAGCATTCATTGGTTTCATTTTGGTTGATTCTAATGCAATCAAGATTAATCACCTCCTAAAGCACCACAACCCAAGCTCACACTCTTCCAAAAGGAGCCTCTAAACATATACTCAAAATCCAAGCAAGGAATCCACATATATCATCAACTAGCATCTTCCTTGGGCAAGGGAATCAAAACTTTGTTCAAAGCTAAAACTTCTTTTTGTTTTTCTTTGTTTTTCATTTTTTTTTTTTTGCTATTTTTTGCTCTTTTTCAAGACTTTTTTTTGAACTAAAAACAAAGAAATAAATAAATAAAGAAGGGAAAGAAAAGGAACAGAAGTAAAGCTAAAACAAGGAAAGAAAATTGTTTTTGGTTTTATTTTTAAAATATATTTTTTTATTTTTCTAAAAAACTAAGAAAATAAACAAATAAGAAAAATGGAATCATGGCACACCACATATTAACAAGCATTGGCCCATTCACCAAGCTTAACCACAATCACAAACAACAATTCGATCAAAATAGCAACAAGGATCCCCGAACGGCTACCCCGTAAAGTAAAAACTACCCAAACCATGAAAATACCCCCCCAAGCCAAACCAAACACTGTCCTTGGTGTGAAAGGAAGAACAATCGGGGAGGGGGAGTGGCGAGAGACCAACTCAAGGGTCGAGGTCCTCCTCCCCCTCGAGGGGTGGCGGGGGTTGCATATAGGAGGCATAGGGGGTGCCGGGAGGGACCATGTTGTTATCATGAAAGAATTGCAAGATGGGGGTAAAACTCTCTTGCATCTCTTGTTGGAAGGTGGTTAGTCTTTGTTCAAAACTATCAAACCGCCTATCTATATGAGCATAAATAGGGGCATAGTCGGGAACATAGGTGGGATGGGGTTGGGGAGGAGGATGGGGAGGGGCGGAAGAGGAGGAGGCTAGCTCATGGGGATCCCACCTATGGTAGGTGCGGATCTCCGTGCCTTCCTCCGCGGCTTCCAGGATGAGATAGTTGACTTGCCCCGTTTTAATCTCGGTGATACGGCGGTTTGGAAGTTGAATGGAAGACATTTTACCAGTCTTCCAATTAAAATGGATTCCGGTCACTGTAAAACAACGCGCATCTTGTAGGTATTGTTAGTTTATTAGGGTCGGTCCTGGGACCTCGGGGGTCATAGGGCGAACCCTAATGTGTTCAGCAATGGCGGTAATCAAACCGCCTACAACAATCGACCCACGTCCGAGAGTTTTTGGGGGTGCCTACCCTTTTGAGATGGCGGGCGAACATCAAAGGTATGTTCAGCTTCTTCTTATTCCATAGGTAAGAACCTATGATCATACGTTCCGACTGACTTATCTTTGAGTTATCCTTTCTCCCAAAGATAGTGTTCCCCAAAAACTTTCGGAAGTACCGGATAGCCGGTTGGTGTATGAGTGAGTCATTTGCATTTTTTGCTTCATAACTTTTTCCGTCACTCAACTTACTCCAACAATCATTAAGGTTGAAAGAAGGTGCGGGAGTGGTGCTCGATTCAATTTTTAATTCAAAAATTTCAGCAAATCACCAAGAGGCATAGAACGAGCAACATTCCCCAACCTAAAATTGAGAACGGCTTCGGCTCCAGTTGTGCACGCAAGTCGTTGCTCTCCGGTTACTTCCAAGGAGCTTTAGAATTCAAGTGTTATGCATTTGTAAGATTTTTTCTCATCAATAATACTTTTTCATATTCAAACTGTCAGCTATATTATTAACATCCCCCCGAATCCCCCATAATGACAACAAGGTCTCATCAACAAAACGGGTAGGCGCGAATTCCTTAGCCTTAAGGGCTTGGAATCTATTAAAATGCTTTAAACCATCAAAAACAATGAAAGGGAATTCGGGATCATGAAATTCACCGGGGGCATCAAGACCCGAGACGTTTCCTCTTGTGATGGTTGGCTTGAGCTAGCTTGCCCTACTTGCCTACTCCGCTTTGAATTCCTCCTCTCCATGCTTCGAATTGCTTGTTGCTCAAAGTTTCAAAATCCCGTAACTTAGTGGTGAGGGTGGAAAAAAGTGAAAAAAAAAATTTTGTTTGTCTTTGAGTTTTTTATGAGAGAAATGGAAGGGAAATGATATTTTAGGAAGAATTTGTGAAGAGATTTGAGTGGAAGATGATAAATTTGAGAGTTATGGTAAAATTTTTGAGGAGAGAGAAAATGGTGATAAATGGTGGAGATGGGGTTTTTTGAAGGAGAAAAAGTTAAAATTTGTGGAGGAAAGTTGATTAGGATGAAGATTTGTGAGGGATTTTAAGTTTTTGAGTGGTGATTTGAGTGATTTGAGTGAGTTTTAGGGGGCTAGGGTTTGGAGTTTGAAGAGAGTTAGAGAGGGTTGAGAGGTTGAAGATGAAGAAAGAGTGAAGAGAAAATAAGGAGAGATAGAAAAAAATTAGAATTTTCGGCCCTTTTCCTTGCTAACTGACAGCCCGACCCGGGCGGGTCGCCTCACCCAAGCCCTCGGGTCGAGCGACCCGGGCGGGTCAGTTTACGGCAGCTGCATCTCATAATCACTCGACCCGGGCCGGTCAAGACACCCAAGCCCTCAGGTTGAGCTGACCCGGGTGGGTCACGCTGTTAGGAATATTTTTTTTCCTTAGCCACCATCGACCCGGGCGGGGGCATGGACCCGGACCCTCGGGTCACCTTCTTTGACTCATTTTTTCTTTCTTTTTCTTCTTTCTTTACTCCAACGTTCTCCAAATCAATCCTAAACATACCCAAATGACAATATCACCACAACAAGCAATTCAAAAGTCATAATCATATGTGCAAAGCCATCATTCCAAGTAAATTAAAACCAAAAAGAAGAGAAAGAAATAGAAATAAGTGAGAAATATGGGCTGCCTCCCGCTAAGCGCTTGTTTTAAGTCATTAGCTTGACTACCATAAATCTTCAATCATTTGGAGGGGAGTAGTCCTCAAGAGCAATAGAGTGTGCTTCTTGAATAGGTGTACCATCATAATATATCTTGAGCCTTTGTCCGTTCACTTTGAAACATCCCTTTGCATCGTTACAAATCTCGACCGCACCATGTGGGAATACTTGAGGCACGGTGAATAGACCACTCCTCCTTGATTTGAGCTTGCTCGGAAATAGCCTCAACCTCGAATTGAACAAAAGAACTTTGTCACCAACTTTGAATTCCCTTTTCATGATTCGTTGATCATGCCAAGCCTTTGTTCTCTCTTTGTACACCCGGGAGCTCTCATAGGCATCCCTCCGAAGCTCCTCAAGCTCATGGACATCAAGCATCCTTCTTTCACCCGAGGCTTGAAGGTCAAAATTCATGGCCTTGATGGCCCAATAAGCCTTGTGATCCAATTCCACGGGCAAATGACACGATTTTCCATAAACAAGCTTGTAAGGTGTCATGCCAATAGGGGTTTTGTAGGCCGTGCTATAGGTCCACAATGCATCATCCAACTTGGAAGACCAATCCTTTTGAGATCGGTTCACCGTCTTCTCCAAAATGAGCTTGACCTCTCTATTAGATATCTCCGCTTGACCACTAGATTGAGGGTGGTAAGAGAGACCCATTTTGTGATGCACCCCATATTTAGCAAGAAGGGCTTTGAATGATTTCTTGGCGAAGTGTGATCCCCTATCACTAATGATGGCTCTTGGAACTCCGAAACGGGGGAAAATCACCGTCTCAAATAGCTTGACCACTACCTTGGCATCATTTATAGGGGAGGCAATTGCTTCAACCCATTTAGAAACGTAATCAACTGCTACCAAGATGTAACGATTACCAAGGGAGGAGGGAAAGGGACCCATGAAATCAATCCCCTAAACATCAAAAACTTCCAACTCCAAGATGCTTGTAAGGGGTAGTTCATGCATCTTTGAGATATTGCCAGCTCTTTGGCACCGATCACAAGCCTTGATAAAGCCCCAAACATCCTTGAACATGCTTGGCCAAAATAATCCACATTGCAAAATCTTTGCCACGGTCTTGTCGGCTCCCATATGACCACCACATGGGGATGGATGACACATCCCTATTTCATATTCAATCTCATCATCCGGGAGACACCTTCGGTAAATACCATCCACCCCCCTCTTGAACAAGTATGGGTCCTCCCATACATAGTGCTTGGCCTCATGCATGAACCTCCGCTTTTGTTGGTAGTTAAGATCATCCGGTATGACTCCACTAGCATGAAAATTAGCAAAATCCGCGAACCAAGGAGCATACATGGCCTTAACGGCGTAGAGGAAATCATCTTGGAGAGAATCATTGATAGGAGGATCCAAGTCTTGTGAATCATCCATGAAAAGGCGAGAAAGGTGGTCGGCAACCGAGTTTTCGGTGCCCTTCTTGTCTTTGATCTCAATATCAAACTCTTGTAGGAGAAGGATCCACCTAATTAACCGAGGCTTGGCATCCTTCTTGGTCATGCGGTACTTGATAGCCACATGATCTGTGTAGACCACCACCTTGGAGCACACAAGATATGATCGGAACTTGTCAAAAGCAAAAACGATTGCTAGGAGTTCCTTCTCCATGGTGGCATAATTCCTTTGAGCGGAATCAAGCGTCTTGCTTGCATAGTAGATCACATGTAGCTTCCCTTCTTTTCTTTGTCCTAAAACGGCTCCCATTGTGCTATCACTAGCATAACACATTAGTTCAAAAGGCAAGCTCCAATCCGGAGCTTGCACTATGGGAGCGGAAATTAAGGCCTTTTTTAGAGTTTGAAAAGCATGCATGCAATCTTTGTCAAATTTGAATTCAATGTCTTTTTGAAGCAAATTGGATAGGGGTTTTGAGATTTTTGAGAAATCTTTAATAAAACGGCGATAAAAGCCCGCATGCCCAAGAAAAGATCTCACTCCCTTCACCGAAGTTGGGGGAGGCAATTTCTCAATAACCTCAATCTTAGCCCTATCCACCTCAATCCCTTTTTGAGAGATCTTATGACCAAGGACTATGTCATCTTCAACCATAAAATGACATTTTTCCCAATTAAGAACGAGATTCATCTTTTGACATCTCTCCAAAACCTTTTGAAGGTTGGAGAGACAAATGTCAAAAGATGAACCTACCATGGAGAAGTCATCCATGAAAACTTCTATGGTTGATTCAATCATATCCGAAAAAATGGCAGTCATACACATTTGGAAGGTGGAAGGAGCATTACACAATCCAAATGGCATCTTTGATAAGCGAAGGTGCCAAATGGACATGTGAATGTTGTCTTCTCTTGGTCATCGGGGTGAATGGGGATTTGAAAGAACTCCGAATAACCATCCAAAAAGCAAAAATGGGTATGACCCGCCAATCTTTCAAGCATTTGGTTAATAAAAGGGAGGGGGAAATGGTCTTTCCTGGTGGCCTTATTCAACTTACGATAATCAATGCACATGCGCCAACCGGTGACCGATCTTGTGGAGATAAGCTCACCTTTGTCATTTTTGATGACGGTCATTCCTCCCTTTTTTGGGATAACTTGAACGGGGCTAACCCACCTACTATCGGAGATAGGGTAGATTATCCCTGCCTCAAGGAGTTTCAAAACTTCTTTTTTTACCACTTCCTTCATGTTAGGATTTAGCCGTCTTTGAGGCTCAATTGAGGAGGCTTGACCATCATCCAAATGAATTTGATGCATACACAAGGTGGGACTTAGACCCTTGAGATCATCAATTGTATACCCAATGGCACTTCGATGTTGTTTTTTAACACCAAGAAGTTTGTCAAGAGAAGGCCCATTGAGTGTAGAATTGACAATCACGGGGTAAGTCTCGTTATCTCCAAGAAAACCATACTTCAGAGAAGGAGGGAGGGGTTTTAACTCACATGTAGGAGGAGGCGTAGTCCTCTCCTCTTTTTCTAATGAAGCCTCCAAAACCTCGAAGCTTGCATGAGTAGGTTGTTAGATCGGTGCCTTGTCCATGGCTTGCTTGAGGTGCCAAGCTTCACCCTCCTTTTCTTGTTCTTCCTCTAAGAGTAAATCCTCAAGTGGATCTCTTGCTTCAACCAAAGCCCTTAGGCTCAATACATCATGTTCAAGAGTATCAATTTGGTGTACTTCCTCCGTGATTGGGGACTTCATGCTCTTGTTGAAAGCGAACTCCATCTTTTCATCTCCAACTCTCAATGTCATTACATCTCTCTTCATGTCAACTAGCACTCCGGCCGTTTTCAAGAAAGGCCTTCCCAAAATAAGAGGTACCTGGGAGTCTTCTTCCATCTCCATTACTACAAAGTCACAAGGAATGAATACTCTCCCAACTTGCACCGGAACATCCTCCAATTCTCCAACGAGCACCTTAACCGAGCGATCCGCTAGTTATATCACCCTTCTTGTTGGCTTAAGCTCAAAGTTGAGCTTCTTTGCAATGGAGAGTGGCATTAGGCTTACACTAGCCCTATGGTCGGCCAATGCTCTCTTTGGCTCCAAATCTCCAATTCTCAAGGGTGTGGAGAAGGACCCCGGATCTTCAAGCTTTTTGGGGAGCTTGTTTTGGAGGACCGCACTAACTTCGGCAGTGAGAGCAATGGTGGAACTTTCTTCAAGTTTGGACTTGTTAGAAAGAAGTTCCTTTAGAAACTTGGCATAGGTGGGCATTTGATCCATAGCTTGAAGAAATGGGATGTGAACTTGTAAACCTTTCATAACCTCAAGAAACTTGACAAATTTGTCATTGAAGTGCTTATTGGTCAACCTTTGAGGATATGGAACCGGAGGGGTGTAGCTTTTCATCGGATGAGGCTCTTTACTTGACTTTTCGAGTTCAACAACTATAGGAGTGTCATCCTCATGAATGTCTTCCACAACGACATTTTCAACCTCTTTATCAACTTCACTATCCACATTCTCACTCTCATTGGAGGGGTTAGCATCATCAAGTGTGGGCATTTTAGGACCCTCATAGTGAGCCCTGGATCTTAAAGTGATGGCTTTAGCTTGCTCTCGGATAATGGGTTGGCAAGGAAGTTGGGTGGAAGAGTTTAAAGAGTTGTTGCTCACTTGTTGAGCGACTTGGGAAAGTTGGGTTTCAATGATCTTATTGTGGGCATTCATTTGTTGGAGGGAAGTGTGCATGTCTCCAAACTTCCTATCATTATCGGCATTGGTTTTTGTTTGTTGAGCTAAGAAGAGTTGAAGAGTGGATTCAAGAGAGGATTGTTTTGGTTGATTTGGTTCAAAGGGAGCTCTAGGGGGTGGTTGTGTGAATGTTTGTTGAGGGTTATGGAATCCAGGTTTCTAGCTTGGTAAGGTTGGGGTGGTTGAGGGTTCTTCCATCCTCCACTCGCATTGTTATTCCATCTCCCTTGGTTGTTGAAGTTAGGATTTCCCTCACCCCTAGTATTCACCCAAGCAACATGGTCCATAGACCCACCACAATAGGAGCTAGCGTGGTCCGACCCACCACAAATCTCACAAGAAAAAGCTTGAGAAGTACCTTGGCTAGGAGATGCCAAGCTTACATTTTCCAATTTCTTTGCAAGGGTATCAAGGTTTGTATTGATGTGGTCAATGGTATCAAGATCATACTTGCCTTTGCTTACACTCTTCTTGCTTGCGATTCTAGTAGAATTCCCCCAAGAGTAGTGTCTTACTACCTCTTCAATTGTAGGCTCAATATTGTCAACCGAAAGCTTTGTTAGTTGACCTCCCGCACCCGAATCAAGGCTTGCACGGGTCATAGGGAGAAGACCATCATAAAAGCTTCGTATAAGCATCCATTGACTATACCCATGGTGAGGACAAGATATTCGAAGGTCCTTGAACCTATCCCAAGCTCCATATAATGTCTCATCCTCCTCTTGAGAGAAATTGGCAATATTCCTCCTAGCTTTGGAGGTCTTCTCTTGAGAATAGAATTCATCCACAAAAGCCGTGGTAACTTGTGCCCAAGTTGTCAAAGAGTCTTCCGGAACGAAATTGCAACCATTTCTTAGCCTTGCCCACAAGGGAGAAGTGAAATAGGTTGAGCCTCACAAACTCTTGACTCACATTGTTTTGCTTCACCGTGGCACATAGCTCCAAGAAGTTAGCCAAATGCTCAAGAGGGCACTCATGAGTCATACCCCCATAAGGCTCTTGTTTGATCATGCGGAGAAAATTCGAAGTTGGCGGTGGTAGTTGGGCGGCGAATACCAATTTTGAGTTCAAATGTCTCGGGATGCCAAAATCCCGTAATGCTCTAGGAGCCTCATCCCCCATAATGCTAGAAGTAGTGGAGATAGACGACTCTTGTTCAAAACCCGGTTCTTCAACGATCGATGGTTGGACAGTAGGTTCCCTAAAGATTCTCCTTAATTGCCTCAATGTATTTTCAAGGTTATGATCGATGGGGATGGTTGGATCGCCCCTCAATCTTCGTGACATGCAACCAACAAAGCTAAGGAGAAAATTAGTAAAAACAACCAAGAGGTAAACAAACCAAAATAATGAAAAAGGCAATTTATTCTCAAAATTAACCAATTAGCTAATGTTAACCGCTACTTCCCCGGCAACGGCGCCAAAATTTGACAGGTCGTTGTATTCTCGCCAAATATAACCTAATTTATCCAATATAGGATAAGTATAGGGTCGAATCCACAAGGAAGTAGGGTTAAATCAAGAGTTAATTAGCTAACTACAATGAGCTAAATCAATTTTTGGGTTTTGTTTGAAAGTTTTATAATGATTCTAAATTCTAATTAAACTAGGAAATTTGCAAAGTAAATCAACGAACAATTAAAGGAGATAAGACAAGGGTAAAGAAACTAGAGGATTAGGGGGATTCACCAACACTCAATCCAAGGATCCAATCATCAAAGCCAAGGGGAAACAAATGAGGGATCACAAGGGGAAAATCACGAACATATGAACTCTAATTACTCTCTCGAGCTAATTAGAGGAGCTTGATTAGTCACTCATGACCTATTCTCATGGCATGAGCAACCAATCTAGCCAAATCAAGCACAACATGATTAATCAAGCTTCCCTATATCTAGTCTAGCAACCAAACTTAGTTTATTCCTAGCTTCATTTCTCAATCCTTCACTAGAAATTCCAAATATGTAAGTTAAGTGATGATCAAGCACCCAACAAACCAAGTAAAACAAGTTTGATCAACAAGTTCAACCCCAAAAGTTAACCCCCTAACTTGATCTGAGATTCAAAAAGTAAATGAAGGTTACATCCCTTCCCCTAGTAAGAAACTACTCACACATTATGGAAATAAAACAAAATAAAGCTTGAAATAACTTCATCACCATAACCATGGAGGAAAAGAGAAAAATGCAAATAATCAACTAATAAAACAAGATCTAAACAAACAAAGCATGAAATAAGCAAGGATAATAGAAGAAAAGAAGAAAATAAACAAAGATTACCAACTTTAAGCTTTCATAAATGAAGTGTGGAGATCCAAAAGCTTCAAACTTCCACTTTTCTCTCTCCTAGGGTTTTGCTCTAAACTTGAATGCTAAAACAAGATCTAATTTCTCTCTAATCTCTAATTAAAAATTGCTTAAATTAAAATAAGAGGAGTCCCTCTTTTATAGTCATAAGAAATAAAATAGAAAATTACAAAATAGCCCCCGCATTAAAATAAACAAAGTCGCAAAAGCGTTTCCAAAAAAATGACCCGACTCGGGCGGGTAAGATAACCCGAGCACTCGGGTCAACAGACCCGGGCGGGTCAAATAGTCAGGAATCATTGTCATTTCTCAAAGCAAGTGCCCCGGGCGGGTCTGTGAACCCGGGCCCTCGGGTCAACAGACCTGGGCGGGTAAGACTGATGTTGAAGAGCTGCTTTGGTTGGCTGGGCTGACCCGGGCCCTCAGGTCAGCGTCCTCCTCTCTTTCTCCTTGTCTTTCGAGCCCTTTGGTGCTTCAATCCTTCAATGCTTAATCTCGGGCTTGTGCATTAATCCTCCAAGCGCGCTCCAAATCCTGAAATAAAAACAAGCACCCAAAGAAAGAGCGCAAAGGAGGGAAGATGCACAAAAAGAAAGAAAAGGAAGAAACTTAACCTAAATTAACCTAAAAACTATCATAAAAACTATTAAAAACTAATCATAAGTTAAGCATATAAGCCAATCATCAAAAAGAGTGCAACGAGACAGATGCGGAACCAGGGGTGTGGCTCGGATGCGTAAAGATGGCACGCAGTTCGGTGGATGACAGTGGTGATGTGAGGGGTGTTAGCCGCACAGCGGCACCATGGTGACCGATCAAAAAAAGAGTAAAGAGATAGGTAGTGCGAAAATCAAAGGGCTTTTGGGGGTTCTCTAGGTTATATTTTCTAGCAAGGATGGGGCTAATTCCGAGGAGCTTTTCGTGGAGTGGTGATCCATATGAGAAATGGTCATTTCCTATAAATCCTAGTTTTGTTAGGATTTGTGTTGTTTTCCTAATTCTAGTAGGAATAGGACTCTTAAAATCCTAATCCTAGTAGGATTAGCTCCTAGTTCTGTTAGGAGTCTAAAAGTTTTAGTTTGTTTGTAATTCTAGTTGAGTTAGAATTACTAACATTTTACTATTGTTTTGTAAGTTCGAGCTCTCTTTTCAACTCAAGATTAAGAATGTGAGGATGAAAAGGATGATGTAGATGAGGAATGTAAAATAGTTGGCTAATGATTTGAAGTTTGTTGTAATTTGAGATTTGGTTATGCTTATGTAACACCTCAGTGGGAAAGATCTTTACTATGTTAGATAGCTTCCAAAATATTAGTCATGCAACTTAACTTTGGTAGTGATTGAGTTGTAACACATGGTATTTTGTTAATGAAGTCATAAATCAATTTTAACTTTGGTAGTGAGTAAAAGGCCAAATATTTGACAAGTTCTTTTAATGAAACCTCATAATTTCAAGTGCATTGGCAGTAACATAGTTGGGCCCGTAATGAAGCATCAATTGTGTCTGTACTTAAATCATCATTTGTTGTCAAGCCCCAAGTAGTATCATGTCATAATTCTATACAGAGGCTCAAGCCGTAAGTCAAGCACATCCAATTACATACAAGCCCAACTAATGCTAAGTGAGTAGTCAATCCCATATGCAAATATCTTCTAATAATATGTCCATTTATTTTAAATATGGCAAATATCCTTTTCATAATATGTCCATTTATTTTATTTATATACTGCAAATATCTTCTAATAGTAGTACCATGGCATAATTTCGTACTAGCACTATATGCACGCGAGGCGTCCACATTATATTAATATTAATAATACATCAAAAAGTGTTAAAAAACTAACTTAAGAGTGTAATATTTATGGTGAATATTGATGAGCGCTATGGTTTTTTTTTATTTGCATTGCTCTAGTGTAAAGAGTAATGTTTTCCAGAAAGGACTACGTCAAGGTTTGATATGTTTTTTAAACAATGATCTAGGTTATGTTTTTTAATTATATAAAAATACATATATTTTATTAGTGTATTTTATGAGTAGTTTAATTTAATTTCACTAGGTAATTGAGATTTTTAGTCATAATATGGTGAGTATACTTCAATAAAAAAATAAATTATAAATTGATAATATCTCTTTAGTTATTTATTATCCCAACAGATTGTGAGCCCCCAAAAATTAAAAAAAAAAATGAATATTCTCCAAGTTTTTTAATTATTTTATGGTTTGTTAATGCATGTTATATGAAATTGTTATTGCAACTGAGAGTTTAGATAGTAAGAAACTCCGTAAATATTTGCTTTTATAATTGTTTGAAAATTGATTTAGTCATCAGTTTATATTTTCAATTGTGAGTTTCCTCTTTTTGCACATTTTTTATGTATTTCTTTTTGGTAATGTAGAATTTTCCTTATTAGCATATTTGTAAATGAGGAAAGAATTAAGAAAATCTTTTATTTTTATTTTTTGTGAGATTAAGGGTATATAAGTATTTTCAAGGGGACTTTATAGCTCCCCCTTGGCTTATATAATAGAGCCAACTACCATGCTACTTTTGAATATACTAGACAAACATATGACAAGCACATCCAACTGTGAGGCCCAACCCATAATCTAATGAAATCTCCATTTGGGTACTTATAAAAACACCAAGCCATCAGAGTTGGGCCCAATATGTGTTATCCACATTCAAACACCAAGTTGACAACATAATTCCCATAGGTAACAAAAGATTAAATACAAAATAGCAAGGCATATAAGTCCAACATTGACCAACTTGGGCCTAGCCTAGCCTATAACAATTGATAACATATAAGTACATGGTTAAGAACCGTAGGAAATCGATTCCAGGCCCAGGCGCAATAAAACTACATGTTCCAAAATTGTGAACTTATAATATGACCATCCAAAAATACATATTCACCATAATTTACCACCCACAAAGTTACATACCATAAAAAATTAAACCGTGACTATGATAACCTTTTTAAATTTACCACCCTTGCTTTGATACGTAGCCAACTTCGCCTTCACATATTCCCTAGCAGTAATGTACTCACATAGAAATCTTCACAAAGAAGCCATTTTCGTCCATCCATTATATTTCCCTATCGAAAAGACAAATAGATTAAATAGGTAAAACGTAAATTCTGCCCAACATTAAACTAGTTAATAGGGTGAATTACAAATAAATTACCGGCCATCTTTAGAAAAACAAAGTATGCTATGCAGAAAAATATTGTAAAGGATATTAAATTAAAGACGGAATATAGAGACACGTATAACATTGAAACTATGCTTAAGTCAATCAGCGTAACTCTTAACCACAAGTAGCATATGAACACCACAACTATGCCTGATATACAATGATAAAGGGTGACACTACAAGAAAAGTGGTAATCAACGACGGCTAAAAGCCGACGTTGACCCAAAAAAAACCGTCGCTGATCAATCAACGACGGCTAGCAGTCGTTGAAATGCAGTCGTTGAAACGATGGTCGCTGATATTGGAATCAACGACCGTCAAGCCGTCGGTGAAAAAATCAACGACGGTTTCCTGATCATCAGCGACCGTAAATGAAAACCGACGTTGACTCTACGGCAACGACTGTTTTAAACAGACGGTAAATCAGCGACTGTTTTAAACCGTTGCTGTTTCACCGACCATTTTTAACCGTCGGTGTATCACCGACTGTTACAAACCGTCGTTGTATCACCGACTGTTTAAATCCGTCGTTGATTTCGTTGATTCAACGGCTGTGGTTAATCGTCGCTATTATATTATAGCAGTCGTTGAAATTCAAGTCCATGGCTGCATAGAGTACCTTACAGCGACTGCCTAGCCGTCGTTGATTTAATGTTTAGCCGTCGTTGTTGTTTTAAAATAATATTATTTAAAATATTATTGTTCTTAATAATAATTAAACATGTACCTGCACAGCTGCACCTAAATATACCACACTAAAGCTGTTCCTCCATCACATTCAATTTTTTCAATTACAAAAATATGCAATTTTGATATATATTACAATTTGCATAGATACTTGTATAATTACATGAAATATATTACAATTATGTACACAAAATAGATCCCGATGTCGGGAAATAAAGTAGAAGTCGGTGTTTACAAAAAATATATATCGACAAAGCTAGAAACTAATAAGCTAGATGCCGATAAATATAGACACTAAATGTCTATAGTTAGACAAACTACCTAGATTAAATATATGTACGCAAAATAGATCCCGGTGTCGGGAAATAAAGTAGAAGTCGGGTTCCAAAAAAAATAACCCGACACATCTAGAAACAAAGCGAGATGCCGATAAATATTGACACTAAATGCATATAGTTAGACTAACTATATCCAACTATAAGTTAGTTACCTAGTTGTCAAAACCAAAAAAACTACACTGTCAAGGGTGTCTCTGTAGCACTACCGCCACCACCAAACCCTGGGTCATCTTCTGGTCTGCGTTGTGGAGGGGGGCCTGGGTTGCAACCTGAGAACATGTGGTCGAAACTAGACATGTTCCTCATCATTTCCTCTACGAGGGCCCGACTTGACTCTTCCACCCGTGCTACGACCATTGCCTCCACCTCTTCCATCCATGCAGCGACCTTTGCCTCCACCTGCGCCTCAATCTGAGAAAAAATGGACGGCTCATATGGTTGTGAAGAGCCGCCATCTCCTCGCCCTGATGAAGAGTTGTAGTACAAATAATCTCCCCGACCCAACCCCTGAACTTTTACTCTGTTTCTCCCCCCAACTGTCTCCCAATACAACAGATCAGGGTTCGGCTGTGACCCTTGAGTGGTACAATGATCCAGCTTCTTATTGTATGTCTCCTGCATTTGGTTAAATATACTCATATTCAAGTAATATAAAGTGGCCAAAATGACGTATATTTGGTTCTAACTTGCCTATATTGTGTATTTTAAATCAAAACAACTTATAAATACATTAAAATAACTATAGATATGATGTTTGAGGTGTTTCTAACTTAAACTAACTTCAAACTACTCATATTCATTCATTTCGAAGTTAAATGGCCTAAAATGGCCTCAAAAGGCCTATATTTGGTTCTAACTTGCCTATATTGTGTATTTTCAATCAAAACAACTTATAATTACATTAAACTAACCATAGATATGATGTTTGAGGTGTTTATAACTTAAACTAACATCAAACTACTCATATTCATTCATTTTCAAGTAAATGGCCTAAAATGGCCTCAAAAGGCCTATATTTGGTTCTAACTTGCCTATATTGTGTATTTTCAATCAAAACAACTTATAATTACATTAAAATAACTATAGATATGATGTTTGAGGTGTTTATAACTTAAACTAACATCAAACTACTCATATTCATTCATTTTCAAGTAAAATGGCCTAAAATGCCCTCAAAAGGCCTATATTTGGTTCTAACTTGCCTATATTGTGTATTTTCAATCAAAAAAACTTATAAATACATTAAACTAACTATATATATGATGTTTGAGGTGTTTATAACTTAAACTAACATCAAACTACTCATATTCATTCATTTTCAAGTAAAATGGCCTAAAATGCCCTCAAAAGACCTATGTTTGGTTCTAACTTGCCTATATTGTGTATTTTCAATCAAAACAACTTATAAATACATTAAACTAACTATAGATATGATGTTTGAGGTGTTTATAACTTAAACTAACATCAAACTACTCATATTCATTCATTTTCAAGTAAAATGGCCTAAAATGCCCTCAAAAGACCTATGTTTGGTTCTAACTTGCCTATATTGTGTATTTTAAATCAAAAAAACTTATAAATACATGAAAATAACTATAGATATGATGTTTGAGGTGTTTATAACTTAAACTAACATCAAACTACTCATATTCATTCATTTTCAAGTAAATGGCCTAAAATGGCCTCAAAAGGCCTATATTTGGTTCTAACTTGCCTATATTGTGTATTTTCAATCAAAACAACTTATAATTACATTAAACTAACTATAGATATGATGTTTGAGGTGTTTATAACTTAAACTAACATCAAACTACTCATATTCATTCATTTTCAAGTAAAATGGCCTAAAATGGCCTCAAAAAGGCCTATATTTGGTTCTAACTTGCCTATATTGTGTATTTTCAATCAAAACAACTTATAATTACATTAAAATAACTATAGATATGATGTTTGAGGTGTTTATAACTTAAACTAACATCAAACTACTCATATTCATTCATTTTCAAGTAAATGGCCTAAAATGGCCTCAAAAGGCCTATATTTGGTTCTAACTTGCCTATATTGTGTATTTTCAATCAAAACAACTTATAATTACATTAAAATAACTATAGATATGATGTTTGAGGTGTTTATAACTTAAACTAACATCAAACTACTCATATTCATTCATTTTCAAGTAAATGGCCTAAAATGGCCTCAAAAGGCCTATATTTGGTTCTAACTTGCCTATATTGTGTATTTTCAATCAAAACAACTTATAAATACATTAAACTAACTATATATATGATGTTTGAGGTGTTTATAACTTAAACTAACATCAAACTACTCATATTCATTCATTTTCAAGTAAAATGGCCTAAAATGCCCTCAAAAGACCTATGTTTGGTTCTAACTTACCTATATTGTGTATTTTCAATCAAAACAACTTATAAATACATTAAACTAACTATATATATGATGTTTGAGGTGTTTATAACTTAAACTAACATCAAACTACTCATATTCATTCATTTTCAAGTAAAATGGCCTAAAATGCCCTCAAAAGACCTATGTTTGGTTCTAACTTGCCTATATTGTGTATTTTAAATCAAAAAAACTTATAAATACATGAAACTAACTATAGATATGATGTTTGAGGTGTTTATAACTTAAACTAACATCAAACTACTCATATTCATTCATTTTCAAGTAAAATGGCCTAAAATGCCCTCAAAAGACCTATGTTTGGTTCTAACTTGCCTATATTGTGTATTTTAAATCAAAAAAAACTTATAAATACATGAAAATAACTATAGATATGATGTTTGAGGTGTTTATAACTTAAACTAACATCAAACTACTCATATTTATTCATTTTCAAGTAAATGGCCTACAATGGCCTGAAAAGGCCTATATATTTGGTTCTAACTTGCCTATATTGTGTATTTTCAATCAAAACAACTTATAATTACATTAAACTAAAAATAGATATGATGTTTGAGGTGTTTATAACTTAAACTTACATCAAACTACTCATATTCATTCATTTTCAAGTAAATGGCCAACAATGGCCTCAAAAGGCCTATATTTGGTTCTAACTTGCCTATATTGTGTATTTTCAATCAAAACAAATTATAATTACATTAAAATAACTATAGATATGATGTTTGAGGTGTTTATAACTTAAACTAACATCAAACTACTCATATTCATTCATTTTCAAGTAAAATGGCCTAAAATGGCCTCAAAAGGCCTATATTTGGTTCTAACTTGCCTATATTGTGTATTTTCAATCAAAACAACTTATAATTACATTAAAATAACTATATATATGATGTTTGAGGTGTTTATAACTTA
Source organism: Beta lomatogona (assembly GCA_947646795.1). Classification (NCBI taxonomy): domain Eukaryota; kingdom Viridiplantae; phylum Streptophyta; class Magnoliopsida; order Caryophyllales; family Amaranthaceae; genus Beta; species Beta lomatogona. The sequence goes on along the minus strand of CANSNZ010000423.1, from coordinate 49,670 downwards.
AACTAACATCAAACTACTCATATTCATTCATTTTCAAGTAAAATGGCCTAAAATGCCCTCAAAAGACCTATGTTTGGTTCTAACTTGCCTATATTGTGTATTTTCAATCAAAACAACTTATAAATACATTAAACTAACTATATATATGATGTTTGAGGTGTTTATAACTTAAACTAACATCAAACTACTCATATTCATTCATTTTCAAGTAAAATGGCCTAAAATGCCCTCAAAAGACCTATGTTTGGTTCTAACTTGCCTATATTGTGTATTTTAAATCAAAAAAACTTATAAATACATGAAACTAACTATAGATATGATGTTTGAGGTGTTTATAACTTAAACTAACATCAAACTACTCATATTCATTCATTTTCAAGTAAAATGGCCTAAAATGCCCTCAAAAGACCTATGTTTGGTTCTAACTTGCCTATATTGTGTATTTTAAATCAAAAAAACTTATAAATACATGAAAATAACTATAGATATGATGTTTGAGGTGTTTATAACTTAAACTAACATCAAACTACTCATATTCATTCATTTTCAAGTAAATGGCCTAAAATGGCCTCAAAAGGCCTATATTTGGTTCTAACTTGCCTATATTGTGTATTTTCAATCAAAACAACTTATAATTACATTAAACTAACTATAGATATGATGTTTGAGGTGTTTATAACTTAAACTAACATCAAACTACTCATATTCATTCATTTTCAAGTAAAATGGCCTAAAATGGCCTCAAAAGGCCTATATTTGGTTCTAACTTGCCTATATTGTGTATTTTCAATCAAAACAACTTATAATTACATTAAAATAACTATAGATATGATGTTTGAGGTGTTTATAACTTAAACTAACATCAAACTACTCATATTCATTCATTTTCAAGTAAAATGGCCTAAAATGGCCTCAAAAGGCCTATATTTGGTTCTAACTTGCCTATATTGTGTATTTTCAATCAAAACAACTTATAATTACATTAAAATAACTATAGATATGATGTTTGAGGTGTTTATAACTTAAACTAACATCAAACTACTCATATTCATTCATTTTCAAGTAAATGGACTAAAATGGCCTCAAAAGGCCTATATTTGGTTCTAACTTGCCTATATTGTGTATTTTCAATCAAAACAACTTATAAATACATTAAACTAACTATAGATATGATGTTTGAGGTGTTTATAACTTAAACTAACATCAAACTACTCATATTCATTCATTTTCAAGTAAAATGGCCTAAAATGCCCTCAAAAGACCTATGTTTGGTTCTAACTTGCCTATATTGTGTATTTTCAATCAAAACAACTTATAAATACATTAAAATAACTATAGATATGATGTTTGAGGTGTTTATAACTTAAACTAACATCAAACTACTCATATTCATTCATTTTCAAGTAAAATGGCCTAAAATGCCCTCAAAAGACCTATGTTTGGTTCTAACTTGCCTATATTGTGTATTTTAAATCAAAAAAACTTATAAATACATGAAAATAACTATAGATATGATGTTTGAGGTGTTTATAACTTAAACTAACATCAAACTACTCATATTCATTCATTTTCAAGTAAAATGGCCTAAAATGGCCTCAAAAGGCCTATATTTGGTTCTAACTTGCCTATATTGTGTATTTTCAATCAAAACAACTTATAATTACATTAAAACTAAATACATAAGATATGATTTTTGAGGTGTTTATAACTTAAACTAACATCAAACTACTCATATTCATTCATTTTCAAGTAAATGGCCTAAAATGGCCTCAAAAGGCCTATATTTGGTTCTAACTTGCCTATATTGTGTATTTTCAATCAAAACAACTTATAATTACATTAAAATAACTATAGATATGATGTTTGAGGTGTTTATAACTTAAACTAACATCAAACTACTCATATTCATTCATTTTCAAGTAAATGGCCTAAAATGGCCTCAAAAGGCCTATATTTGGTTCTAACTTGCCTATATTGTGTATTTTCAATCAAAACAACTTATAATTACATTAAACTAACTATATATATGATGTTTGAGGTGTTTATAACTTAAACTAACATCAAACTACTCATATTCATTCATTTTCAAGAAAAATGGCCTAAAATGCCCTCAAAAGACCTATGTTTGGTTCTAACTTGCCTATATTGTGTATTTTCAATCAAAACAACTTATAAATACATTAAACTAACTATATATATGATGTTTGAGGTGTTTATAACTTAAACTAACATCAAACTACTCATATTCATTCATTTTCAAGTAAAATGGCCTAAAATGCCCTCAAAAGACCTATGTTTGGTTCTAACTTGCCTATATTGTGTATTTTAAATCAAAAAAACTTATAAATACATGAAACTAACTATAGATATGATGTTTGAGGTGTTTATAACTTAAACTAACATCAAACTACTCATATTCATTCATTTTCAAGTAAAATGGCCTAAAATGCCCTCAAAAGACCTATGTTTGGTTCTAACTTGCCTATATTGTGTATTTTAAATCAAAAAAACTTATAAATACATGAAAATAACTATAGATATGATGTTTGAGGTGTTTATAACTTAAACTAACATCAAACTACTCATATTCATTCATTTTCAAGTAAAATGGCCTAAAATGGCCTAAAAAGGCCTATATTTGGTTCTAACTTGCCTATATTGTGTATTTTCAATCAAAACAACTTATAATTACATTAAACTTACAATAGATATGATGTTTGAGGTGTTTATAACTTAAACTTACATCAAACTACTCATATTCATTCATTTTCAAGTAAATGGCCAACAATGGCCTCAAAAGGCCTATATTTGGTTCTAACTTGCCTATATTGTGTATTTTCAATCAAAACAACTTATAATTACATTAAAATAACTATAGATATGATGTTTGAGGTGTTTATAACTTAAACTAACATCAAACTACTCATATTCATTCATTTTCAAGTAAATGGCCTAAAATGGCCTCAAAAGGCCTATATTTGGTTCTAACTTGCCTATATTGTGTATTTTCAATCAAAACAACTTATAATTACATTAAAATAACTATATATATGATGTTTGAGGTGTTTATAACTTAAACTAACATCAAACTACTCATATTCATTCATTTTCAAGTAAAATGGCCTAAAATGCCCTCAAAAGACCTATGTTTGGTTCTAACTTGCCTATATTGTGTATTTTCAATCAAAACAACTTATAAATACATTAAACTAACTATAGATATGATGTTTGAGGTGTTTATAACTTAAACTAACATCAAACTACTCATATTCATTCATTTTCAAGTAAAATGGCCTAAAATGCCCTCAAAAGACCTATGTTTGGTTCTAACTTGCCTATATTGTGTATTTTAAATCAAAAAAACTTATAAATACATGAAAATAACTATAGATATGATGTTTGAGGTGTTTATAACTTAAACTAACATCAAACTACTCATATTCATTCATTTTCAAGTAAAATGGCCTAAAATGGCCTCAAAAGGCCTATATTTGGTTCTAACTTGCCTATATTGTGTATTTTCAATCAAAACAACTTATAATTACATTAAACTAACAATAGATATGATGTTTGAGGTGTTTATAACTTAAACTTACACATCAAACTACTCATATTCATTCATTTTCAAGTAAAATGGCCTAAAATGGCCTAAAAGCCTAAAAGGCCTATATTTGGTTCTAACTTGCCTATATTGTGTATTTTCAATCAAAACAACTTATAATTACATTAAAATAACTATAGATATGATGTTTGAGGTGTTTATAACTTAAACTAACATCAAACTACTCATATTCATTCATTTTCAAGTAAATAATGGCCTAAAATGGCCTCAAAAGGCCTATATTTGGTTCTAACTTGCCTATATTGTGTATTTTCAATCAAAACAACTTATAATTACATTAAAATAACTATAGATATGATGTTTGAGGTGTTTATAACTTAAACTAACATCAAACTACTCATATTCATTCATTTTCAAGTAAAATGGCCTAAAATGGCCTCAAAAGGCCTATGTTTGGTTCTAACTTGCCTATATTGTGTATTTTCAATCAAAACAACTTATAATTACATTAAAATAACTATATATATGATGTTTGAGGTGTTTATAACTTAAACTAACATCAAACTACTCATATTCATTCATTTTCAAGTAAAATGGCCTAAAATGCCCTCAAAAGACCTATGTTTGGTTCTAACTTGCCTATATTGTGTATTTTAAATCAAAAAAACTTATAAATACATGAAACTAACTATAGATATGATGTTTGAGGTGTTTATAACTTAAACTAACATCAAACTACTCATATTCATTCATTTTCAAGTAAAATGGCCTAAAATGCCCTCAAAAGACCTATGTTTGGTTCTAACTTGCCTATATTGTGTATTTTAAATCAAAAAAACTTATAAATACATGAAAATAACTATAGATATGATGTTTGAGGTGTTTATAACTTAAACTAACATCAAACTACTCATATTCATTCATTTTCAAGTAAATGGCCTACAATGGCCTCAAAAAGGCCTATATTTGGTTCTAACTTGCCTATATTGTGTATTTTCAATCAAAACAACTTATAATTACATTAAACTAACTATAGATATGATGTTTGAGGTGTTTATAACTTAAACTAACATCAAACTACTCATATTCATTCATTTTCAAGTAAATGGCCTAAAATGGCCTCAAAAGGCCTATATTTGGTTCTAACTTGCCTATATTGTGTATTTTCAATCAAAACAACTTATAATTACATTAAAATAACTATAGATATGATGTTTGAGGTGTTTATAACTTAAACTAACATCAAACTACTCATATTCATTCATTTTCAAGTAAAATGGCCTAAAATGGCCTCAAAAGGCCTATATTTGGTTCTAACTTGCCTATATTGTGTATTTTCAATCAAAACAACTTATAATTACATTAAAATAACTATATATATGATGTTTGAGGTGTTTATAACTTAAACTAACATCAAACTACTCATATTCATTCATTTTCAAGTAAAATGGCCTAAAATGGCCTCAAAATGGCCTATATTTGGTTCTAACTTGCCTATATTGTGTATTTTCAATCAAAACAACTTATAATTACATTAAAATAACTATAGATATGATGTTTGAGGTGTTTATAACTTAAACTAACATCAAACTACTCATATTCATTCATTTTCAAGTAAAATGGCCTAAAATGGCCTCAAAAGGCCTATATTTGGTTCTAACTTGCCTATATTGTGTATTTTCAATCAAAACAACTTATAATTACATTAAAATAACTATAGATATGATGTTTGAGGTGTTTATAACTTAAACTAACATCAAACTACTCATATTCATTCATTTTCAAGTAAAATGGCCTAAAATGCCCTCAAAAGAACTATGTTTGGTTCTAAATTGCCTATATTGTGTATTTTCAATCAAAACAACTTATAATTACATTAAAATAACTATATATATGATGTTTGAGGTGTTTATAACTTAAACTAACATCAAACTACTCATATTCATTCATTTTCAAGTAAAATGGCCTAAAATGCCCTCAAAAGACCTATGTTTGGTTCTAACTTGCCTATATTGTGTATTTTAAATCAAAAAAACTTATAAATACATGAAACTAACTATAGATACGATGTTTGAGGTGTTTATAACTTAAACTAACATCAAACTGCTCATATTCATTCATTTTCAAGTAAAATGGCCTAAAATGGCCTCAAAAGACCTATGTTTGGTTCTAACTTGCCTATATTGTGTATTTTAAATCAAAACAACTTATAAATACATTAAAATAACTATAGATATGATGTTTGAGGTGTTTATAACTTAAACTAACATCAAACTACTCATATTCATTCATTTTCAAGTAAAATGGCCTACAATGGCCTCAAAAGGCCTATATTTGGTTCTAACTTGCCTATATTGTGTATTTTCAATCAAAACAACTTATAATTACATTAAAATAACTATAGATATGATGTTTGAGGTGTTTATAACTTAAACTAACATCAAACTACTCATATTCATTCATTTTCAAGTAAATGGACTAAAATGGCCTCAAAAGGCCTATATTTGGTTCTAACTTGCCTATATTGTGTATTTTCAATCAAAACAACTTATAATTACATTAAAATAACTATAGATATGATGTTTGAGGTGTTTATAACTTAAACTAACATCAAACTACTCATATTCATTCATTTTCAAGTAAAATGGCCTAAAATGGCCTCAAAAGGGCCTATATTTGGATCTAACTTGCCTATATTGTGTATTTTCAATCAAAACAACTTATAATTACATTAAAATAACTATATATATGATGTTTGAGGTGTTTATAACTTAAACTAACATCAAACTACTCATATTCATTCATTTTCAAGTAAATGGCCTAAAATGGCCTCAAAAGGCCTATATTTGGTTCTAACTTGCCTATATTGTGTATTTTCAATCAAAACAACTTATAATTACATTAAAATAACTATATATATGATGTTTGAGGTGTTTATAACTTAAACTAACATCAAACTACTCATATTCATTCATTTTCAAGTAAAATGGCCTAAAATGCCCTCAAAAGACCTATGTTTGGTTCTAACTTGCCTATATTGTGTATTTTCAATCAAAACAACTTATAAATACATTAAACTAACTATAGATATGATGTTTGAGGTGTTTATAACTTAAACTAACATCAAACTACTCATATTCATTCATTTTCAAGTAAAATGGCCTAAAATGGCCTCAAAAGGCCTATATTTGGTTCTAACTTGCCTATATTGTGTATTTTACAATCAAAACAACTTATAAATACATTAAACTAACTATAGATATGATGTTTGAGGTGTTTATAACTTAAACTAACATCAAACTACTCATATTCATTCATTTTCAAGTAAAATGGCCTAAAATGGCCTCAAAAGGCCTATATTTGGTTCTAACTTGCCTATATTGTGTATTTTCAATCAAAACAACTTATAATTACATTAAAATAACTATAGATATGATGTTTGAGGTGTTTATAACTTAAACTAACATCAAACTACTCATATTCATTCATTTTCAAGTAAAATGGCCTAAAATGGCCTCAAAAGGCCTATATTTGGTTCTAACTTGCCTATATTGTGTATTTTCAATCAAAACAACTTATAATTACATTAAAATAACTATATATATGATGTTTGAGGTGTTTATAACTTAAACTAACATCAAACTACTCATATTCATTCATTTTCAAGTAAAATGGCCTAAAATGGCCTCAAAAGGCCTATATTTGGTTCTAACTTGCCTATATTGTGTATTTTCAATCAAAACAACTTATAATTACATTAAAATAACTATAGATATGATGTTTGAGGTGTTTATAACTTAAACTAACATCAAACTACTCATATTCATTCATTTTCAAGTAAAATGGCCTAAAATGGCCTCAAAAGGCCTATATTTGGTTCTAACTTGCCTATATTGTGTATTTTCAATCAAAACAACTTATAATTACATTAAAATAACTATATATATGATGTTTGAGGTGTTTATAACTTAAACTAACATCAAACTACTCATATTCATTCATTTTCAAGTAAAATGGCCTAAAATGGCCTCAAAAGACCTATATTTGGTTCTAACTTGCCTATATTGTGTATTTTCAATCAAAACAACTTATAATTACATTAAACTAACTATATATATGATGTTTGAGGTGTTTATAACTTAAACTAACATCAAACTACTCATATTCATTCATTTTCAAGTAAAATGGCCTAAAATGGCCTCAAAAGACCTATGTTTGGTTCTAACTTGCCTATATTGTGTATTTTCAATCAAAAAAACTTATAAATACATTAAAATAACTATAGATATGATGTTTGAGGTGTTTATAACTTAAACTAACATCAAACTACTCATATTCATTCATTTTCAAGTAAAATGGCCTAAAATGGCCTCCAAAAGGCCTATATTTGGTTCTAACTTGCCTATATTGTGTATTTTCAATCAAAACAACTTATAATTACATTAAACTAAAAATAGATATGATGTTTGAGGTGTTTATAACTTAAACTAACATCAAACTACTCATATTCATTCATTTTCAAGTAAAATGGCCTAAAATGGCCTCAAAAGGCCTATATTTGGTTCTAACTTGCCTATATTGTGTATTTTCAATCAAAACAAATTATAATTACATTAAAATAACTATAGATATGATGTTTGAGGTGTTTATAACTTAAACTAACATCAAACTACTCATATTCATTCATTTTCAAGTAAATGGACTAAAATGGCCTCAAAAGGCCTATATTTGGTTCTAACTTGCCTATATTGTGTATTTTCAATCAAAACAACTTATAATTACATTAAACTAACTATATATATGATGTTTGAGGTGTTTATAACTTAAACTAACATCAAACTACTCATATTCATACATTTTCAAGTAAAATGGCCTAAAATGGCCTCAAAAGGCCTATATTTGGTTCTAACTTGCCTATATTGTGTATTTTCAATCAAAACAACTTATAATTACATTAAAATAACTATATATATGATGTTTGAGGTGTTTATAACTTAAACTAACATCAAACTACTCATATTCATTCATTTTCAAGTAAAATGGCCTAAAATGGCCTCAAAAGGCCTATATTTGGTTCTAACTTGCCTATATTGTGTATTTTCAATCAAAACAACTTATAATTACATTAAACTAACTATAGATATGATGTTTGAGGTGTTTATAACTTAAACTAACATCAAACTACTCATATTCATTCATTTTCAAGTAAAATGGCCTAAAATGGCCTCAAAAGCCTATATTTGGTTCTAACTTTGCCTATATTGTGTATTTTACAATCAAAAAAACTTATAATTACATTAAAATAACTATAGATATGATGTTTGAGGTGTTTATAACTTAAACTAACATCAAACTACTCATATTCATTCATTTTCAAGTAAAATGGCCTAAAATGGCCTCAAAAGGCCTATATTTGGTTCTAACTTGCCTATATTGTGTATTTTCAATCAAAACAACTTATAATTACATTAAACTAACTATAGATATGATGTTTGAGGTGTTTATAACTTAAACTAACATCAAACTACTCATATTCATTCATTTTCAAGTAAAATGGCCTAAAATGGCCTCAAAAGGCCTATATTTGGTTCTAACTTGCCTATATTGTGTATTTTCAATCAAAACAACTTATAATTACATTAAAATAACTATATATATGATGTTTGAGGTGTTTATAACTTAAACTAACATCAAACTACTCATATTCATTCATTTTCAAGTAAAATGGCCTAAAATGGCCTCAAAAGGCCTATATTTGGTTCTAACTTGCCTATATTGTGTATTTTCAATCAAAACAACTTATAATTACATTAAAATAACTATATATATGATGTTTGAGGTGTTTATAACTTAAACTAACATCAAACTACTCATATTCATTCATTTTCAAGTAAAATGGCCTAAAATGGCCTCAAAAGGCCTATATTTGGTTCTAACTTGCCTATATTGTGTATTTTCAATCAAAACAACTTATAATTACATTAAACTAACTATATATATGATGTTTGAGGTGTTTATAACTTAAACTAACATCAAACTACTCATATTCATTCATTTTCAAGTAAAATGGCCTAAAATGCCCTCAAAAGACCTATGTTTGGTTCTAACTTGCCTATATTGTGTATTTTAAATCAAAAAAGCTTATAAATACATGAAACTAACTATGGATATGATGTTTGAGGTGTTTATAACTTAAGCTAACATCAAACTACTCATATTCATTCATTTTCAAGTAAATGGCCTACAATGGCCTCAAAAGGCCTATATTTGGTTCTAACTTGCCTATATTGTGTATTTTCAATCAAAACAACTTATAATTACATTAAACTAACAATAGATATGATGTTTGAGGTGTTTATAACTTAAACTAACATCAAACTACTCATATTCATTCATTTTCAAGTAAATGGCCTACAATGGCCTCAAAAGGCCTATATTTGGTTCTAACTTGCCTATATTGTGTATTTTCAATCAAAACAACTTATAATTACATTAAACTAACTATATATATGATGTTTAAGGTGTTTATAACTTAAACTAACATCAAACTACTCATATTCATTCATTTTCAAATAAAATGCCCTAAAAGGCCCTTAAAAAGCCTATATTTGGTTCTAACTTGCCTATATCGTGTATTTTCAATGAAAATAACTTATAATTACATTAAAATAACTATATATATGATGTTTGAGGTGTTTATAACTTAAACTAACATCAAACTACTCATATTCATTCATTTTCAAGTAAATGGCCTAAAATGGCCTCAAAAGGCCTATATTTGGTTCTAACTTGCCTATATTGTGTTTTTTCAATCAAAACAACTTATAAATACATTAAACTAACTATATATATGATGTTTGAGGTGTTTATAACTTAAACTAACATCAAACTACTCATATTCATTCATTTTCAAGTAAAATGGCCTAAAATGGCCTCAAAAGGCCTATATTTGGTTCTAACTTGCCTATATTGTGTATTTTCAATCAAAACAACTTATAATTACATTAAACTAACTATATATATGATGTTTGAGGTGTTTATAACTTAAACTAACATCAAACTACTCATATTCATTCATTTTCAAGTAAAATGGCCTAAAATGGCCTCAAAAGGCCTATATTTGGTTCTAACTTGCCTATATTGTGTATTTTCAATCAAAACAACTTATAATTACATTAAACTAACTATAGATATGATGTTTGAGGTGTTTATAACTTAAACTAGCATCAAACTACTCGTATTCATTCATTTTCAAGTAAAATGGCCTAAAATGGCCTCAAAAGGCCTATATTTGGTTCTAACTTGCCTATATTGTGTATTTTCAATCAAAACAAACTTATAAATACATTAAAATAACTATAGATATGATGTTTGAGGTGTTTATAACTTAAACTAACATCAAACTACTCATATTCATTCATTTTCAAGTAAAATGGCCTAAAATGGCCTCAAAAGGCCTATATTTGGTTCTAACTTGCCTATATTGTGTATTTTCAATCAAAACAACTTATAATTACATTAAACTAACTATAGATATGATGTTTGAGGTGTTTATAACTTAAACTAACATCAAAATACTCATATTCATTCATTTTCAAGTAAAATGGCCAACAATGGGCTCAAAAGGCCTATATTTGGTTCTAACTTGCCTATATTGTGTATTTTCAATCAAAACAACTTATAATTACATTAAAATAACTATATATATGATGTTTGAGGTGTTTATAACTTAAACTAACATCAAACTACTCATATTCATTCATTTTCAAGTAAATGGCCTAAAATGGCCTCAAAAGGCCTATATTTGGTTCTAACTTGCCTATATTGTGTATTTTCAATCAAAACAACTTATAATTACATTAAACTAACTATATATATGATGTTTGAGGTGTTTATAACTTAAACTAACATCAAACTACTCATATTCATTCATTTTCAAGTAAAATGGCCTAAAATGGCCTCAAAAGGCCTATATTTGGTTCTAACTTTGCCTATTTTGTGTATTTTCAATCAAAACAACTTATAATTACATTAAACTAACTATATATATGATGTTTGAGGTGTTTATAACTTAAACTAGCATCAAACTACTCATATTCATTCATTTTCAAGTAAAATGGCCTAAAATGGCCTCAAAAGACCTATATTTGGTTCTAACTTGCCTATATTGTGTATTTTCAATCAAAACAACTTATAATTACATTAAAATAACTATAGATATGATGTTTGAGGTGTTTATAACTTAAACTAACATCAAACTACTCATATTCATTCATTTTCAAGTAAAATGGACAAAAATGGGCTAAAATGGCCTATATTTGGTTCTAACATGCCTATACTTTATATTTTCAATCAAAACAACTTATAATTACATTAAACTAACTATAGATATGATGTTTGAGGTGTTTATAACTTAAACTAACATCAAACTACTCATATTCATTCATTTTCAAGTAAAATGGCCTAAAATGGCCTCAAAAGGCCTATATTTGGTTCTAACTTGCCTATATTGTGTATTTTCAATCAAAACAACTTATAATTACATTAAAATAACTATAGATATGATGTTTGAGGTGTTTATAACTTAAACTAACATCAAACTGCTCATATTCATTCATTTTCAAGTAAAATGGCCTAAAATGGCCTCAAAAGGCCTATATTTGGTTCTAACTTGCCTATATTGTGTATTTTCAATCAAAACAACTTATAATTACATTAAACTAACTATAGATATGATGTTTGAGGTGTTTATAACTTAAACTAACATCAAACTACTCATATTCATTCATTTTCAAGTAAAATGGCCTAAAATGGCCTCAAAAGGCCTATATTTGGTTCTAACTTGCCTATATTGTGTATTTTCAATCAAAACAACTTATAATTACATTAAACTAACTATATATATGATGTTTGAGGTGTTTATAACTTAAACTAACATCAAACTACTCATATTCATTCATTTTCAAGTAAAATGGCCTAAAATGGCCTCAAAAGGCCTATATTTGGTTCTAACTTGCCTATATTGTGTATTTTCAATCAAAACAACTTATAATTACATTAAAATAACTATATATATGATGTTTGAGGTGTTTATAACTTAAACTAACATCAAACTACTCATATTCATTCATTTTCAAGTAAAATGGCCTAAAATGGCCTCAAAAGGCCTATATTTGGTTCTAACTTGCCTATATTGTGTATTTTCAATCAAAACAACTTATAATTACATTAAACTAACTATATATATGATGTTTGAGGTGTTTATAACTTAAACTAACATCAAACTACTCATATTCATTCATTTTCAAGTAAAATGGCCTAAAATGGCCTCAAAAGGCCTATATTTGGTTCTAACTTGCCTATATTGTGTATTTTCAATCAAAACAACTTATAATTACATTAAAATAACTATATATATGATGTTTGAGGTGTTTATAACTTAAACTAACATCAAACTACTCATATTCATTCATTTTCAAGTAAAATGGCCTAAAATGGCCTCAAAAGGCCTATATTTGGTTCTAACTTGCCTATATTGTGTATTTTCAATCAAAACAACTTATAATTACATTAAAATAACTATAGATATGATGTTTGAGGTGTTTATAACTTAAACTAACATCAAACTACTCATATTCATTCATTTTCAAGTAAAATGGCCTAAAATGGCCTCAAAAGGCCTATATTTGGTTCTAACTTGCCTATATTGTGTATTTTCAATCAAAACAACTTATAATTACATTAAACTAACTATAGATATGATGTTTGAGGTGTTTATAACTTAAACTAACATCAAACTACTCATATTCATTCATTTTCAAGTAAAATGGCCTAAAATGGCCTCAAAAGGCCTATATTTGGTTCTAACTTGCCTATATTGTGTATTTTCAATCAAAACAACTTATAATTACATTAAAATAACTATAGATATATGATGTTTGAGGTGTTTATAACTTAAACTAACATCAAACTACTCATATTCATTCATTTTCAAGTAAAATGGCCTAAAATGGCCTCAAAAGGCCTATATTTGGTTCTAACTTGCCTATATTGTGTATTTTCAATCAAAACAACTTATAATTACATTAAACTAACTATATATATGATGTTTGAGGTGTTTATAACTTAAACTAACATCAAACTACTCATATTCATTCATTTTCAAGTAAAATGGCCTAAAATGGCCTCAAAAGGCCTATATTTGGTTCTAACTTGCCTATATTGTGTATTTTCAATCAAAACAACTTATAATTACATTAAACTAACTATATATATGATGTTTGAGGTGTTTATAACTTAAACTAACATCAAACTACTCATATTCATTCATTTTCAAGTAAAATGGCCTAAAATGGCCTCAAAAGGCCTATATTTGGTTCTAACTTGCCTATATTGTGTATTTTCAATCAAAACAACTTATAATTACATTAAAATAACTATAGATATGATGTTTGAGGTGTTTATAACTTAAACTAACATCAAACTACTCATATTCATTCATTTTCAAGTAAAATGGCCTAAAATGGCCTCAAAAAGGCCTATATTTGGTTCTAACTTGCCTATATTGTGTATTTTCAATCAAAACAACTTATAATTACATTAAACTAACTATAGATATGATGTTTGAGGTGTTTATAACTTAAACTAACATCAAACTACTCATATTCATTCATTTTCAAGTAAAATGGCCTAAAATGGCCTCAAAAGGCCTATATTTGGTTCTAACTTGCCTATATTGTGTATTTTCAATCAAAACAACTTATAATTACATTAAACTAACTATATATATGATGTTTGAGGTGTTTATAACTTAAACTAACATCAAACTACTCATATTCATTCATTTTCAAGTAAAATGGCCTAAAATGGCCTCAAAAGGCCTATATTTGGTTCTAACTTGCCTATATTGTGTATTTTCAATCAAAACAACTTATAATTACATTAAAATAACTATATATATGATGTTTGAGGTGTTTATAACTTAAACTAACATCAAACTACTCATATTCATTCATTTTCAAGTAAAATGGCCTAAAATGGCCTCAAAAGGCCTATATTTGGTTCTAACTTGCCTATATTGTGTATTTTCAATCAAAACAACTTATAATTACATTAAAATAACTATAGATATGATGTTTGAAGTGTTTATAACATAAACTAACATCAAACTACTCATATTCATTCATTTTCAAGTAAAATGGCCTAAAATGGCCTCAAAAGGCCTATATTTGGTTCTAACTTGCCTATATTGTGTATTTTCAATCAAAACAACTTATAATTACATTAAACTAACTATATATATGATGTTTGAGGTGTTTATAACTTAAACTAACATCAAACTACTCATATTCATTCATTTTCAAGTAAAATGGCCTAAAATGGCCTCAAAAGGCCTATATTTGGTTCTAACTTGCCTATATTGTGTATTTTCAATCAAAACAACTTATAATTACATTAAAATAACTATATATATGATGTTTGAGGTGTTTATAACTTAAACTAACATCAAACTACTCATATTCATTCATTTTCAAGTAAAATGGCCTAAAATGGCCTCAAAAGCCTATATTTGGTTCTAACTTGCCTATATTGTGTATTTTCAATCAAAACAACTTATAATTACATTAAACTAACTATATATATGATGTTTGAGGTGTTTATAACTTAAACTAACATCAAACTACTCATATTCATTCATTTTCAAGTAAAATGGCCTAAAATGGCCTCCAAAAGGCCTATATTTGGTTCTAACTTGCCTATATTGTGTATTTTCAATCAAAACAACTTATAATTACATTAAACTAACTATATATATGATGTTTGAGGTGTTTATAACTTAAACTAACATCAAACTACTCATATTCATTCATTTTCAAGTAAAATGGCCTAAAATGGCCTCAAAAGGCCTATATTTGGTTCTAACTTGCCTATATTGTGTATTTTCAATCAAAACAACTTATAATTACATTAAAATAACTATATATATGATGTTTGAGGTGTTTATAACTTAAACTAACATCAAACTACTCATATTCATTCATTTTCAAGTAAATGGCCTACAATGGCCTCAAAAGGCCTATATTTGGTTCTAACTTGCCTATATTGTGTATTTTCAATCAAAACAACTTATAATTACATTAAACTAACTATAGATATGATGTTTGAGGTGTTTATAACTTAAACTAACATCAAACTACTCATATTCATTCATTTTCAAGTAAAATGGCCTAAAATGGCCTCAAAAGCCTATATTTGGTTCTAACTTTCCTATATTGTGTATTTTCAATCAAAACAACTTATAATTACATTAAACTAACTATATATATGATTTTTGAGGTGTTTATAACTTAAACTAACATCAAACTACTCATATTCATTCATTTTCAAGTAAAATGGCCTAAAATGGCCTCAAAAGGCCTATATTTGGTTCTAACTTGCCTATATTGTGTATTTTCAATCAAAACAACTTATAATTACATTAAACTAACTATAGATATGATGTTTGAGGTGTTTATAACTTAAACTAACATCAAACTACTCATATTCATTCATTTTCAAGTAAAATGGCCTAAAATGGCCTCAAAAGGCCTATATTTGGTTCTAACTTGCCTATATTGTGTATTTTCAATCAAAACAACTTATAATTACATTAAAATAACTATAGATATGATGTTTGAGGTGTTTATAACTTAAACTAGCATCAAACTACTCGTATTCATTCAATTTCAAGTAAAATGGCCTAAAATGGCCTCCAAAAGGCCTATATTTGGTTCTAACTTGCCTATATTGTGTATTTTCAATCAAAACAACTTATAATTACATTAAACTAACTATATATATGATGTTTGAGGTGTTTATAACTTAAACTAACATCAAACTACTCATATTCATTCATTTTCAAGTAAAATGGACTAAAATGGCCTAAAAAGGCCTATATTTGGTTCTAACTTGCCTATATTGTGTATTTTCAATCAAAACAACTTATAATTACATTAAAATAACTATATATATGATGTTTGAGGTGTTTATAACTTAAACTAACATCAAACTACTCATATTCATTCATTTTCAAGTAAAATGGCCTAAAATGGCCTCAAAAGGCCTATATTTGGTTCTAACTTGCCTATATTGTGTATTTTCAATCAAAACAACTTATAATTACATTAAACTAACTATATATATGATGTTTGAGGTGTTTATAACTTAAACTAACATCAAACTACTCATATTCATTCATTTTCAAGTAAAATGGCCTAAAATGGCCTCAAAAGCCTATATTTGGTTCTAACTTGCCTATATTGTGTATTTTCAATCAAAACAACTTATAATTACATTAAACTAACTATATATATGATGTTTGAGGTGTTTATAACTTAAACTAACATCAAACTACTCATATTCATTCATTTTCAAGTAAAATGGCCTAAAATGGCCTCAAAAGCCTATATTTGGTTCTAACTTGCCTATATTGTGTATTTTCAATCAAAACAACTTATAATTACATTAAACTAACTATAGATATGATGTTTGAGGTGTTTATAACTTAAACTAACATCAAACTACTCATATTCATTCATTTTCAAGTAAAATGGCCTAAAATGGCCTCAAAGCCTATATTTGGTTCTAACTTGCCTATATTGTGTATTTTCAATCAAAACAACTTATAATTACATTAAACTAACTATATATATGATGTTTGAGGTGTTTATAACTTAAACTAACATCAAACTACTCATATTCATTCATTTTCAAGTAAAATGGCCTAAAATGGCCTAAAAAGCCTATATTTGGTTCTAACTTGCCTATATTGTGTATTTTCAATCAAAACAACTTATAATTACATTAAACTAACTATATATATGATGTTTGAGGTGTTTATAACTTAAACTAACATCAAACTACTCATATTCATTCATTTTCAAGTAAAATGGCCTAAAATGGCCTCAAAAAGGCCTATATTTGGTTCTAACTTGCCTATATTGTGTATTTTCAATCAAAACAACTTATAAATACATTAAACTAACTATATATATGATGTTTGAGGTGTTTATAACTTAAACTAACATCAAACTACTCAGATTCATTCATTTTCAAGTGAAATGGACTAAAATGGCCTCAAAAGGCCTATATTTGGTTCTAACTTGCCTATATTGTGTATTTTCAATCAAAACAACTTATAATTACATTAAACTAACTATATATATGATGTTTGAGGTGTTTATAACTTAAACTAACATCAAACTACTCATATTCATTCATTTTCAAGTAAAATGGCCTAAAATGGCCTCAAAAGCCTATATTTGGTTCTAACTTGCCTATATTGTGTATTTTCAATCAAAACAACTTATAATTACATTAAAATAACTATATATATGATGTTTGAGGTGTTTATAACTTAAACTAACATCAAACTACTCATATTCATTCATTTTCAAGTAAAATGGCCTAAAATGGCCTCAAAAGACCTATATTTGGTTCTAACTTGCCTATATTGTGTATTTTCAATCAAAACAACTTATAATTACATTAAACTAACTATATATATGATGTTTGAGGTGTTTATAACTTAAACTAACTTCAAACTACTCATATTCATTCATTTTCAAGTAAAATGGACAAAAATGGCCTAAAATGGCCTATATTTGGTTCTAACTTGCCTATTTTGTGTATTTTCAATCAAAACAACTTATAATTACATTAAACTAACTATATATATGATGTTTGAGGTGTTTATAACTTAAACTAACATCAAACTACTCATATTCATTCATTTTCAAGTAAAATGGCCTAAAATGGCCTCAAAAGGCCTATATTTGGTTCTAACTTCCCTATTTTGTGTATTTTCAATCAAAACAACTTATAATTACATTAAAATAACTATATATATGATGTTTGAGGTGTTTATAACTTAAACTAACATCAAACTACTCATATTCATTCATTTTCAAGTAAAATGGCCTAAAATGGCCTCAAAAGGCCTATATTTGGTTCTAACTTGCCTATATTGTGTATTTTCAATCAAAACAACTTATAATTACATTAAACTAAAAATAGATATGATGTTTGAGGTGTTTATAACTTAAACTTACATCAAACTACTCATATTCATTCATTTTCAAGTAAAATGGCCTAAAATGGCCTCTAAAAGGCCTATATTTGGTTCTAACTTGCCTATATTGTGTATTTTCAATCAAAACAACTTATAATTACATTAAACTAACTATATATATGATGTTTGAGGTGTTTATAACTTAAACTAACATCAAACTACTCATATTCATTCATTTTCAAGTAAAATGGCCTAAAATGCCCTCAAAAGCCTATATTTGGTTCTAACTTGCCTATATTGTGTATTTTCAATCAAAACAACTTATAATTACATTAAACTAACTATATATATGATGTTTGAGGTGTTTATAACTTAAACTAACATCAAACTACTCATATTCACTCATTTTCAACTAAAATACCCTAAAATGGCCTTAAAAGGCCTATATTTGGTTCTAACTTGCCTATATTGTGTATTTTCAATCAAAACAACTTATAATTACATTAAACTAACTATATATATGATGTTTGAGGTGTTTATAACTTAAACTAACATCAAACTACTCGTATTCATTCATTTTCAAGTAAAATGGCCTAAAATGGCCTAAAATGCCTATATTTGGTTCTAACTTGCCTATTTTGTGTATTTTCAATCAAAACAACTTATAATTACATTAAACTAACTATATATATGATGTTTGAGGTGTTTATAACTTAAACTAACATCAAACTACTCATATTCATTCATTTTCAAGTAAAATGGCCTAAAATGGCCTCAAAAGGCCTATATTTGGTTCTAACTTGCCTATTTTGTGTATTTTCAATCAAAACAACTTATAATTACATTAAACTAACTATAGATATGATGTTTGAGGTGTTTATAACTTAAACTAACATCAAACTACTCATATTCATTCATTTTCAAGTAAAATGGCCTAAAATGGCCTCAAAAGGCCTATATTTGGTTCTAACTTGCCTATATTGTGTATTTTCAATCAAAACAACTTATAATTACATTAAAATAACTATAGATATGATGTTTGAGGTGTTTATAACTTAAACTAACATCAAACTACTCATATTCATTCATTTTCAAGTAAAATGGCCTAAAATGGCCTCAAAAGCCTATATTTGGTTCTAACTTGCCTATTTTGTGTATTTTCAATCAAAACAACTTATAATTACATTAAACTAACTATATATATGATGTTTGAGGTGTTTATAACTTAAACTAACATCAAACTACTCGTATTCATTCATTTTCAAGTAAAATGGCCTAAAATGGCCTCAAATGCCTATATTTGGTTCTAACTTGCCTATTTTGTGTATTTTCAATCAAAACAACTTATAATTACATTAAAATAACTATATATATGATGTTTGAGGTGTTTATAACTTAAACTAGCATCAAACTACTCGTATTTATTCATGTTCAAGTAAAATGGCTTAAAATGGCCTAAAAGCCTATATTTGGTTCTAACTTGCCTATATTGTGTATTTTCAATCAAAACAACTTATAATTACATTAAACTAACTATATATATGATGTTTGAGGTGTTTATAAATTAAACTAGCATCAAACTACTCGTATTCATTCATGTTCAAGTAAAATGGCCTAAAATGGCCTCAAAAGCCTATATTTGGTTCTAACTTGCCTATTTTGTGTATTTTCAATCAAAACAACTTATAATTACATTAAACTAACTATATATATGATGTTTGAGGTGTTTATAACTTAAACTAGCATCAAACTACTCATATTCATTCATTTTCAAGTAAAATGGCCTAAAATGGCCTAAAAGGCCTATATTTGGTTCTAACTTGCCTATTTTGTGTATTTTCAATCAAAACAACTTATAATTACATTAAAATAACTATATATATGATGTTTGAGGTGTTTATAACTTAAACTAACATCAAACTACTCGTATTCATTCATTTTCAAGTAAAATGGCCTAAAATGGCCTCAAAATGGCCTATATTTGGTTCTAACTTGCCTATTTTGTGTATTTTCAATCAAAACAACTTATAATTACATTAAACTAACTATATATATGATGTTTGAGGTGTTTATAACTTAAACTAACATCAAACTACTCATATTCATTCATTTTCAAGTAAAATGGCCTAAAATGGCCTCAAAAGCCTATATTTGGTTCTAACTTGCCTATTTTGTGTATTTTCAATCAAAACAACTTATAATTACATTAAACTAACTATATATATGATGTTTGAGGTGTTTATAACTTAAACTAACATCAAACTACTCGTATTCATTCATTTTCAAGTAAAATGGCCTAAAATGGCCTAAAAAGCCTATATTTGGTTCTAACTTGCCTATTTTGTGTATTTTCAATCAAAAAAACTTATAATTACATTAAACTAACTATATATATGATGTTTGAGGTGTTTATAACTTAAACTAGCATCAAACTACTCGTAATCATTCATTTTCAAGTAAAATGGCCTAAAATGGCCTCAAAAGCCTATATTTGGTTCTAACTTGCCTATTTTGTGTATTTTCAATCAAAACAACTTATAATTACATTAAACTAACTATATATATGATGTTTGAGGTGTTTATAACTTAAACTAACATCAAACTACTCGTATTCATTCATTTTCAAGTAAAATGGCCTAAAATGGCCTCAAAAGGCCTATATTTGGTTCTAACTTGCCTATATTGTGTATTTTCAATCAAAACAACTTATAATTACATTAAACTAACTATATATATGATGTTTGAGGTGTTTATAACTTAAACTAACATCAAACTACTCGTATTCATTCATTTTCAAGTAAAATGGCCTAAAATGGCCTCAAAAGCCTATATTTGGTTCTAACTTGCCTATTTTGTGTATTTTCAATCAAAACAACTTATAATTACATTAAACTAACTATATATATGATGTTTGAGGTGTTTATAACTTAAACTAACATCAAACTACTCGTATTCATTCATTTTCAAGTAAAATGGCCTAAAATGGCCTCAAAAGGCCTATATTTGGTTCTAACTTGCCTATTTTGTGTATTTTCAATCAAAACAACTTATAATTACATTAAACTAACTATATATATGATGTTTGAGGTGTTTATAACTTAAACTAACATCAAACTACTCGTATTCATTCATTTTCAAGTAAAATGGCCTAAAATGGCCTCAAAATGGCCTATATTTGGTTCTAACTTTCCTATTTTGTGTATTTTCAACCAAAACAACTTATAATTACATTAAACTAACTATATATATGATGTTTGAGGTGTTTATAACTTAAACTAACATCAAACTACTCGTATTCATTCATTTTCAAGTAAAATGGCCTAAAATGGCCTATAATGGCCTATATTTGGTTCTAACTTGCCTATTTTGTGTATTTTCAATCAAAACAACTTATAATTACATTAAACTAACTATATATATGATGTTTGAGGTGTTTATAACTTAAACTAACATCAAACTACTCGTATTCATTCATTTTCAAGTAAAATGGCCTAAAATGGCCTCAAAAGGCCTATATTTGGTTCTAACTTGCCTATTTTGTGTATTTTCAATCAAAACAACTTATAATTACATTAAACTAACTATATATATGATGTTTGAGGTGTTTATAACTTAAACTAACATCAAACTACTCGTATTCATTCATTTTCAAGTAAAATGGCCTAAAATGGCCTAAAATGGCCTATATTTGGTTCTAACTTGCCTATTTTGTGTATTTTCAATCAAAACAACTTATAATTACATTAAACTAACTATATATATGATGTTTGAGGTGTTTATAACTTAAACTAACATCAAACTACTCATATTCATTCATTTTCAAGTAAAATGGCCTAAAATGGCCTCAAAAGACCTATATTTGGTTCTAACTTGCCTATATTGTGTATTTTCAATCAAAACAACTTATAAGTACATTAAACTAACTATATATATGATGTTTGAGGTGTTTATAACTTAAACTAACATCAAACTACTCGTATTCATTCATTTTCAAGTAAAATGGCCTAAAATGGCCTATATTTGCCTATATTTGGTTCTAACTTTCCTATTTTGTGTATTTTCAATCAAAACAACTTATAATTACATTAAAATAACTATATATATGATGTTTGAGGTGTTTATAACTTAAACTAACATCAAACTACTCGTATTCATTCATTTTCAAGTAAAATGGCCTAAAATGGCCTAATAGGCCTATATTTGGTTCTAACTTTCCTATTTTGTGTATTTTCAATCAAAACAACTTATAATTACATTAAACTAACTATATATATGATGTTTGAGGTGTTTATAACTTAAACTAACATCAAACTACTCGTATTCATTCATTTTCAAGTAAAATGGCCTAAAATGGCCTATATTTGGTTCTAACTTGCCTATTTTGTGTATTTTCAATCAAAACAACTTATAATTACATTAAACTAACTATATATATGATGTTTGAGGTGTTTATAACTTAAACTAGCATCAAACTACTCGTATTCATTCATTTTCAAGTAAAATGGCCTAAAATGGCCTCATATTTGCCTATATTTGGTTCTAACTTGCCTATTTTGTGTATTTTCAATCAAAACAACTTATAATTACATTAAAATAACTATATATATGATGTTTGAGGTGTTTATAACTTAAACTAACATCAAACTACTCGTATTCATTCATTTTCAAGTAAAATGGCCTAAAATGGCCTCAAAAGGCCTATATTTGGTTCTAACTTGCCTATTTTGTGTATTTTCAATCAAAACAACTTATAATTACATTAAACTAACTATATATATGATGTTTGAGGTGTTTATAACTTAAACTAGCATCAAACTACTCGTATTCATTCATTTTCAAGTAAAATGGCCTAAAATGGCCTAAAAGGCCTATATTTGGTTCTAACTTTCCTATTTTGTGTATTTTCAATCAAAACAACTTATAATTACATTAAAATAACTATATATATGATGTTTGAGGTGTTTATAACTTAAACTAACATCAAACTACTCGTATTCATTCATTTTCAAGTAAAATGGCCTAAAATGGCCTCAAATTTGCCTATATTTGGTTCTAACTTTCCTATTTTGTGTATTTTCAATCAAAACAACTTATAATTACATTAAACTAACTATATATATGATGTTTGAGGTGTTTATAACTTAAACTAACATTAAACTACTCGTATTCATTCATTTTCAAGTAAAATGGCCTAAAATGGCCTATATTGGCCTATATTTGGTTCTAACTTTCCTATTTTGTGTATTTTCAATCAAAACAACTTATAATTACATTAAACTAACTATATATATGATGTTTGAGGTGTTTATAACTTAAACTAGCATCAAACTACTCGTATTCATTCATTTTCAAGTAAAATGGCCTAAAATGGCCTCATATTTGCCTATATTTGGTTCTAACTTTCCTATTTTGTGTATTTTCAATCAAAACAACTTATAATTACATTAAAATAACTATATATATGATGTTTGAGGTGTTTATAACTTAAACTAACATCAAACTACTCGTATTCATTCATTTTCAAGTAAAATGGCCTAAAATGGCCTCAAATTTGCCTATATTTGGTTCTAACTTTCCTATTTTGTGTATTTTCAATCAAAACAACTTATAATTACATTAAAATAACTATATATATGATGTTTGAGGTGTTTATAACTTAAACTAACATCAAACTACTCGTATTCATTCATTTTCAAGTAAAATGGCCTAAAATGGCCTAAATTTGCCTATATTTGGTTCTAACTTTCCTATTTTGTGTATTTTCAATCAAAACAACTTATAATTACATTAAACTAACT
Organism: Beta lomatogona; assembly: GCA_947646795.1. Lineage (NCBI taxonomy): Eukaryota > Viridiplantae > Streptophyta > Magnoliopsida > Caryophyllales > Amaranthaceae > Beta > Beta lomatogona. The sequence goes on along the minus strand of CANSNZ010000423.1, from coordinate 25,261 downwards.
ATATATATGATGTTTGAGGTGTTTATAACTTAAACTAGCATCAAACTACTCGTATTCATTCATTTTCAAGTAAAATGGCCTAAAATGGCCTATATTTGCCTATATTTGGTTCTAACTTTCCTATTTTGTGTATTTTCAATCAAAACAACTTATAATTACATTAAACTAACTATATATATGATGTTTGAGGTGTTTATAACTTAAACTAACATCAAACTACTCGTATTCATTCATTTTCAAGTAAAATGGCCTAAAATGGCCTATAATTGCCTATATTTGGTTCTAACTTTCCTATTTTGTGTATTTTCAATCAAAACAACTTATAATTACATTAAAATAACTATATATATGATGTTTGAGGTGTTTATAACTTAAACTAGCATCAAACTACTCGTATTCATTCATTTTCAAGTAAAATGGCCTAAAATGGCCTATATTTGCCTATATTTGGTTCTAACTTTCCTATTTTGTGTATTTTCAATCAAAACAACTTATAATTACATTAAACTAACTATATATATGATGTTTGAGGTGTTTATAACTTAAACTAGAATCAAACTACTCGTATTCATTCATTTCCAAGTAAAATGGCCTAAAATGGCCTCTATTTGCCTATATTTGGTTCTAACTTTCCTATTTTGTGTATTTTCAATCAAAACAACTTATAATTACATTAAAATAACTATATATATGATGTTTGAGGTGTTTATAACTTAAACTAACATCAAACTACTCGTATTCAATCATTTTCAAGTAAAATGGCCTAAAATGGCCTCATATTTGCCTATATTTGGTTCTAACTTTCCTATTTTGTGTATTTTCAATCAAAACAACTTATAATTACATTAAACTAACTATATATATGATGTTTGAGGTGTTTATAACTTAAACTAACATCAAACTACTCGTATTCATTCATTTTCAAGTAAAATGGCCTAAAATGGCCTCATATTTGCCTATATTTGGTTCTAACTTTCCTATTTTGTGTATTTTCAATCAAAACAACTTATAATTACATTAAACTAACTATATATATGATGTTTGAGGTGTTTATAACTTAAACTAACATCAAACTACTCGTATTCATTCATTTTCAAGTAAAATGGCCTAAAATGGCCTCATATTTGCCTATATTTGGTTCTAACTTTCCTATTTTGTGTATTTTCAATCAAAACAACTTATAATTACATTAAACTAACTATATATATGATGTTTGAGGTGTTTATAACTTAAACTAACATCAAACTACTCGTATTCATTCATTTTCAAGTAAAATGGCCTAAAATGGCCTCATAATGGCCTATATTTGGTTCTAACTTTCCTATTTTGTGTATTTTCAATCAAAACAACTTATAATTACATTAAACTAACTATATATATGATGTTTGAGGTGTTTATAACTTAAACTAGCATCAAACTACTCGTATTCATTCATTTTCAAGTAAAATGGCCTAAAATGGCCTCATATTTGCCTATATTTGGTTCTAACTTTCCTATTTTGTGTATTTTCAATCAAAACAACTTATAATTACATTAAAATAACTATATATATGATGTTTGAGGTGTTTATAACTTAAACTAACATCAAACTACTCGTATTCATTCATTTTCAAGTAAAATGGCCTAAAATGGCCTATATTTGCCTATATTTGGTTCTAACTTGCCTATTTTGTGTATTTTCAATCAAAACAACTTATAATTACATTAAACTAACTATATATATGATTTTTGAGGTGTTTATAACTTAAACTAGCATCAAACTACTCGTATTCATTCATTTTCAAGTAAAATGGCCTAAAATGGCCTCAAAGGTATATTTGGTTTTGGTTCTAACTTTCCTATTTTGTGTATTTTCAATCAAAACAACTTATAATTACATTAAACTAACTATATATATGATGTTTGAGGTGTTTATAACTTAAACTAACATCAAACTACTCGTATTCATTCATTTTCAAGTAAAATGGCCTAAAATGGCCTATATTTGCCTATATTTGGTTCTAACTTTCCTATTTTGTGTATTTTCAATCAAAACAACTTATAATTACATTAAACTAACTATATATATGATGTTTGAGGTGTTTATAACTTAAACTAACATCAAACTACTCGTATTCATTCATTTTCAAGTAAAATGGCCTAAAATGGCCTCAAATTTGCCTATATTTGGTTCTAACTTGCCTATTTTGTGTATTTTCAATCAAAACAACTTATAATTACATTAAACTAACTATATATATGATGTTTGAGGTGTTTATAACTTAAACTAGCATCAAACTACTCGTATTCATTCATTTTCAAGTAAAATGGCCTAAAATGGCCTATATTTGCCTATATTTGGTTCTAACTTTCCTATTTTGTGTATTTTCAATCAAAACAACTTATAATTACATTAAACTAACTATATATATGATGTTTGAGGTGTTTATAACTTAAACTAACATCAAACTACTCGTATTCATTCATTTTCAAGTAAAATGGCCTAAAATGGCCTCATATTTGCCTATATTTGGTTCTAACTTTCCTATTTTGTGTATTTTCAATCAAAACAACTTATAATTACATTAAAATAACTATATATATGATGTTTGAGGTGTTTATAACTTAAACTAACATCAAACTACTCGTATTCATTCATTTTCAAGTAAAATGGCCTAAAATGGCCTCATATTGGCCTATATTTGGTTCTAACTTGCCTATTTTGTGTATTTTCAATCAAAACAACTTATAATTACATTAAACTAACTATATATATGATGTTTGAGGTGTTTATAACTTAAACTAACATCAAACTACTCGTATTCATTCATTTTCAAGTAAAATGGCCTAAAATGGCCTCATATTTGCCTATATTTGGTTCTAACTTGCCTATTTTGTGTATTTTCAATCAAAACAACTTATAATTACATTAAACTAACTATATATATGATGTTTGAGGTGTTTATAACTTAAACTAACATCAAACTACTCGTATTCATTCATTTTCAAGTAAAATGGCCTAAAATGGCCTCATATTTGCCCTATATTTGGTTCTAACTTTCCTATTTTGTGTATTTTCAATCAAAACAACTTATAATTACATTAAACTAACTATATATATGATGTTTGAGGTGTTTATAACTTAAACTAACATCAAACTACTCGTATTCATTCATTTTCAAGTAAAATGGCCTAAAATGGCCTAAATTGGCCTATATTTGGTTCTAACTTTCCTATTTTGTGTATTTTCAATCAAAACAACTTATAATTACATTAAACTAACTATATATATGATGTTTGAGGTGTTTATAACTTAAACTAGCATCAAACTACTCGTATTCATTCATTTTCAAGTAAAATGGCCTAAAATGGCCTCAAATTTGCCTATATTTGGTTCTAACTTTCCTATTTTGTGTATTTTCAATCAAAACAACTTATAATTACATTAAACTAACTATATATATGATGTTTGAGGTGTTTATAACTTAAACTAACATCAAACTACTCGTATTCATTCATTTTCAAGTAAAATGGCCTAAAATGGCCTCAAATTTGCCTATATTTGGTTCTAACTTGCCTATTTTGTGTATTTTCAATCAAAACAACTTATAATTACATTAAACTAACTATATATATGATGTTTGAGGTGTTTATAACTTAAACTAGCATCAAACTACTCGTATTCATTCATTTTCAAGTAAAATGGCCTAAAATGGCCTCATATTGGCCTATATTTGGTTCTAACTTTCCTATTTTGTGTATTTTCAATCAAAACAACTTATAATTACATTAAACTAACTATATATATGATGTTTGAGGTGTTTATAACTTAAACTAGCATCAAACTACTCGTATTCATTCATTTTCAAGTAAAATGGCCTAAAATGGCCTAAATTTGCCTATATTTGGTTCTAACTTTCCTATTTTGTGTATTTTCAATCAAAACAACTTATAATTACATTAAAATAACTATATATATGATGTTTGAGGTGTTTATAACTTAAACTAACATCAAACTACTCGTATTCATTCATTTTCAAGTAAAATGGCCTAAAATGGCCTATATTTGCCTATATTTGGTTCTAACTTTCCTATTTTGTGTATTTTCAATCAAAACAACTTATAATTACATTAAACTAACTATATATATGATGTTTGAGGTGTTTATAACTTAAACTAACATCAAACTACTCGTATTCATTCATTTTCAAGTAAAATGGCCTAAAATGGCCTATATTTGCCTATATTTGGTTCTAACTTTCCTATTTTGTGTATTTTCAATCAAAACAACTTATAATTACATTAAAATAACTATATATATGATGTTTGAGGTGTTTATAACTTAAACTAACATCAAACTACTCGTATTCATTCATTTTCAAGTAAAATGGCCTAAAATGGCCTATATTTGCCTATATTTGGTTCTAACTTTCCTATTTTGTGTATTTTCAATCAAAACAACTTATAATTACATTAAACTAACTATATATATGATGTTTGAGGTGTTTATAACTTAAACTAGCATCAAACTACTCGTATTCATTCATTTTCAAGTAAAATGGCCTAAAATGGCCTATATTTGCCTATATTTGGTTCTAACTTTCCTATTTTGTGTATTTTCAATCAAAACAACTTATAATTACATTAAACTAACTATATATATGATGTTTGAGGTGTTTATAACTTAAACTAGCATCAAACTACTCGTATTCATTCATTTTCAAGTAAAATGGCCTAAAATGGCCTATATTTGCCTATATTTGGTTCTAACTTGCCTATTTTGTGTATTTTCAATCAAAACAACTTATAATTACATTAAACTAACTATATATATGATGTTTGAGGTGTTTATAACTTAAACTAACATCAAACTACTCGTATTCATTCATTTTCAAGTAAAATGGCCTAAAATGGCCTAAATTTGCCTATATTTGGTTCTAACTTTCCTATTTTGTGTATTTTCAATCAAAACAACTTATAATTACATTAAACTAACTATATATATGATGTTTGAGATGTTTATAACTTAAACTAGCATCAAACTACTCGTATTCATTCATTTTCAAGTAAAATGGCCTAAAATGGCCTCATATTTGCCTATATTTGGTTCTAACTTTCCTATTTTGTGTATTTTCAATCAAAACAACTTATAATTACATTAAAATAACTATATATATGATGTTTGAGGTGTTTATAACTTAAACTAACATCAAACTACTCGTATTCATTCATTTTCAAGTAAAATGGCCTAAAATGGCCTATATTTGCCTATATTTGGTTCTAACTTTCCTATTTTGTGTATTTTCAATCAAAACAACTTATAATTACATTAAACTAACTATATATATGATGTTTGAGGTGTTTATAACTTAAACTAGCATCAAACTACTCGTATTCATTCATTTTCAAGTAAAATGGCCTAAAATGGCCTATATTTGCCTATATTTGGTTCTAACTTTCCTATTTTGTGTATTTTCAATCAAAACAACTTATAATTACATTAAAATAACTATATATATGATGTTTGAGGTGTTTATAACTTAAACTAACATCAAACTACTCGTATTCATTCATTTTCAAGTAAAATGGCCTAAAATGGCCTCATATTTGCCTATATTTGGTTCTAACTTTCCTATTTTGTGTATTTTCAATCAAAACAACTTATAATTACATTAAAATAACTATATATATGATGTTTGAGGTGTTTATAACTTAAACTAACATCAAACTACTCGTATTCATTCATTTTCAAGTAAAATGGCCTAAAATGGCCTCATATTTGCCTATATTTGGTTCTAACTTTCCTATTTTGTGTATTTTCAATCAAAACAACTTATAATTACATTAAACTAACTATATATATGATGTTTGAGGTGTTTATAACTTAAACTAACATCAAACTACTCGTATTCATTCATTTTCAAGTAAAATGGCCTAAAATGGCCTATATTTGCCTATATTTGGTTCTAACTTTCCTATTTTGTGTATTTTCAATCAAAACAACTTATAATTACATTAAACTAACTATATATATGATGTTTGAGGTGTTTATAACTTAAACTAACATCAAACTACTCGTATTCATTCATTTTCAAGTAAAATGGCCTAAAATGGCCTAAATTTGCCTATATTTGGTTCTAACTTTCCTATTTTGTGTATTTTCAATCAAAACAACTTATAATTACATTAAACTAACTATATATATGATGTTTGAGGTGTTTATAACTTAAACTAGCATCAAACTACTCGTATTCATTCATTTTCAAGTAAAATGGCCTAAAATGGCCTATATTTGCCTATATTTGGTTCTAACTTTCCTATTTTGTGTATTTTCAATCAAAACAACTTATAATTACATTAAAATAACTATATATATGATGTTTGAGGTGTTTATAACTTAAACTAGCATCAAACTACTCGTATTCATTCATTTTCAAGTAAAATGGCCTAAAATGGCCTATATTTGCCTATATTTGGTTCTAACTTTCCTATTTTGTGTATTTTCAATCAAAACAACTTATAATTACATTAAACTAACTATATATATGATGTTTGAGGTGTTTATAACTTAAACTAGCATCAAACTACTCGTATTCATTCATTTTCAAGTAAAATGGCCTAAAATGGCCTCATATTTGCCTATATTTGGTTCTAACTTTCCTATTTTGTGTATTTTCAATCAAAACAACTTATAATTACATTAAAATAACTATATATATGATGTTTGAGGTGTTTATAACTTAAACTAGCATCAAACTACTCGTATTCATTCATTTTCAAGTAAAATGGCCTAAAATGGCCTATATTTGCCTATATTTGGTTCTAACTTTCCTATTTTGTGTATTTTCAATCAAAACAACTTATAATTACATTAAACTAACTATATATATGATGTTTGAGGTGTTTATAACTTAAACTAACATCAAACTACTCGTATTCATTCATTTTCAAGTAAAATGGCCTAAAATGGCCTATATTTGCCTATATTTGGTTCTAACTTTCCTATTTTGTGTATTTTCAATCAAAACAACTTATAATTACATTAAACTAACTATATATATGATGTTTGAGGTGTTTATAACTTAAACTAGCATCAAACTACTCGTATTCATTCATTTTCAAGTAAAATGGCCTAAAATGGCCTATATTTGCCTATATTTGGTTCTAACTTTCCTATTTTGTGTATTTTCAATCAAAACAACTTATAATTACATTAAACTAACTATATATATGATGTTTGAGGTGTTTATAACTTAAACTAGCATCAAACTACTCGTATTCATTCATTTTCAAGTAAAATGGCCTAAAATGGCCTATATTTGCCTATATTTGGTTCTAACTTTCCTATTTTGTGTATTTTCAATCAAAACAACTTATAATTACATTAAAATAACTATATATATGATGTTTGAGGTGTTTATAACTTAAACTAACATCAAACTACTCGTATTCATTCATTTTCAAGTAAAATGGCCTAAAATGGCCTAAATTTGCCTATATTTGGTTCTAACTTTCCTATTTTGTGTATTTTCAATCAAAACAACTTATAATTACATTAAACTAACTATATATATGATGTTTGAGGTGTTTATAACTTAAACTAGCATCAAACTACTCGTATTCATTCATTTTCAAGTAAAATGGCCTAAAATGGCCTATATTTGCCTATATTTGGTTCTAACTTTCCTATTTTGTGTATTTTCAATCAAAACAACTTATAATTACATTAAAATAACTATATATATGATGTTTGAGGTGTTTATAACTTAAACTAACATCAAACTACTCGTATTCATTCATTTTCAAGTAAAATGGCCTAAAATGGCCTATATTTGCCTATATTTGGTTCTAACTTTCCTATTTTGTGTATTTTCAATCAAAACAACTTATAATTACATTAAACTAACTATATATATGATGTTTGAGGTGTTTATAACTTAAACTAGCATCAAACTACTCGTATTCATTCATTTTCAAGTAAAATGGCCTAAAATGGCCTATATTTGCCTATATTTGGTTCTAACTTTCCTATTTTGTGTATTTTCAATCAAAACAACTTATAATTACATTAAACTAACTATATATATGATGTTTGAGGTGTTTATAACTTAAACTAGCATCAAACTACTCGTATTCATTCATTTTCAAGTAAAATGGCCTAAAATGGCCTATATTTGCCTATATTTGGTTCTAACTTTCCTATTTTGTGTATTTTCAATCAAAACAACTTATAATTACATTAAACTAACTATATATATGATGTTTGAGGTGTTTATAACTTAAACTAGCATCAAACTACTCGTATTCATTCATTTTCAAGTAAAATGGCCTAAAATGGCCTATATTTGCCTATATTTGGTTCTAACTTTCCTATTTTGTGTATTTTCAATCAAAACAACTTATAATTACATTAAACTAACTATATATATGATGTTTGAGGTGTTTATAACTTAAACTAGCATCAAACTACTCGTATTCATTCATTTTCAAGTAAAATGGCCTAAAATGGCCTATATTTGCCTATATTTGGTTCTAACTTTCCTATTTTGTGTATTTTCAATCAAAACAACTTATAATTACATTAAAATAACTATATATATGATGTTTGAGGTGTTTATAACTTAAACTAGCATCAAACTACTCGTATTCATTCATTTTCAAGTAAAATGGCCTAAAATGGCCTATATTTGCCTATATTTGGTTCTAACTTTCCTATTTTGTGTATTTTCAATCAAAACAACTTATAATTACATTAAACTAACTATATATATGATGTTTGAGGTGTTTATAACTTAAACTAGCATCAAACTACTCGTATTCATTCATTTTCAAGTAAAATGGCCTAAAATGGCCTATATTTGCCTATATTTGGTTCTAACTTTCCTATTTTGTGTATTTTCAATCAAAACAACTTATAATTACATTAAAATAACTATATATATGATGTTTGAGGTGTTTATAACTTAAACTAGCATCAAACTACTCGTATTCATTCATTTTCAAGTAAAATGGCCTAAAATGGCCTATATTTGCCTATATTTGGTTCTAACTTTCCTATTTTGTGTATTTTCAATCAAAACAACTTATAATTACATTAAACTAACTATATATATGATGTTTGAGGTGTTTATAACTTAAACTAGCATCAAACTACTCGTATTCATTCATTTTCAAGTAAAATGGCCTAAAATGGCCTCATATTTGCCTATATTTGGTTCTAACTTTCCTATTTTGTGTATTTTCAATCAAAACAACTTATAATTACATTAAACTAACTATATATATGATGTTTGAGGTGTTTATAACTTAAACTAGCATCAAACTACTCGTATTCATTCATTTTCAAGTAAAATGGCCTAAAATGGCCTATATTTGCCTATATTTGGTTCTAACTTTCCTATTTTGTGTATTTTCAATCAAAACAACTTATAATTACATTAAACTAACTATATATATGATGTTTGAGGTGTTTATAACTTAAACTAGCATCAAACTACTCGTATTCATTCATTTTCAAGTAAAATGGCCTAAAATGGCCTATATTTGCCTATATTTGGTTCTAACTTTCCTATTTTGTGTATTTTCAATCAAAACAACTTATAATTACATTAAACTAACTATATATATGATGTTTGAGGTGTTTATAACTTAAACTAGCATCAAACTACTCGTATTCATTCATTTTCAAGTAAAATGGCCTAAAATGGCCTATATTTGCCTATATTTGGTTCTAACTTTCCTATTTTGTGTATTTTCAATCAAAACAACTTATAATTACATTAAAATAACTATATATATGATGTTTGAGGTGTTTATAACTTAAACTAACATCAAACTACTCGTATTCATTCATTTTCAAGTAAAATGGCCTATATTTGCCTATATTTGGTTCTAACTTTCCTATTTTGTGTATTTTCAATCAAAACAACTTATAATTACATTAAACTAACTATATATATGATGTTTGAGGTGTTTATAACTTAAACTAGCATCAAACTACTCGTATTCATTCATTTTCAAGTAAAATGGCCTAAAATGGCCTATATTTGCCTATATTTGGTTCTAACTTTCCTATTTTGTGTATTTTCAATCAAAACAACTTATAATTACATTAAACTAACTATATATATGATGTTTGAGGTGTTTATAACTTAAACTAGCATCAAACTACTCGTATTCATTCATTTTCAAGTAAAATGGCCTAAAATGGCCTATATTTGCCTATATTTGGTTCTAACTTTCCTATTTTGTGTATTTTCAATCAAAACAACTTATAATTACATTAAAATAACTATATATATGATGTTTGAGGTGTTTATAACTTAAACTAACATCAAACTACTCGTATTCATTCATTTTCAAGTAAAATGGCCTAAAATGGCCTATATTTGCCTATATTTGGTTCTAACTTTCCTATTTTGTGTATTTTCAATCAAAACAACTTATAATTACATTAAACTAACTATATATATGATGTTTGAGGTGTTTATAACTTAAACTAGCATCAAACTACTCGTATTCATTCATTTTCAAGTAAAATGGCCTAAAATGGCCTATATTTGCCTATATTTGGTTCTAACTTTCCTATTTTGTGTATTTTCAATCAAAACAACTTATAATTACATTAAAATAACTATATATATGATGTTTGAGGTGTTTATAACTTAAACTAGCATCAAACTACTCGTATTCATTCATTTTCAAGTAAAATGGCCTAAAATGGCCTATATTTGCCTATATTTGGTTCTAACTTTCCCTATTTTGTGTATTTTCAATCAAAACAACTTATAATTACATTAAACTAACTATATATATGATGTTTGAGGTGTTTATAACTTAAACTAGCATCAAACTACTCGTATTCATTCATTTTCAAGTAAAATGGCCTAAAATGGCCTATATTTGCCTATATTTGGTTCTAACTTTCCTATTTTGTGTATTTTCAATCAAAACAACTTATAATTACATTAAACTAACTATATATATGATGTTTGAGGTGTTTATAACTTAAACTAGCATCAAACTACTCGTATTCATTCATTTTCAAGTAAAATGGCCTAAAATGGCCTATATTCGCCTATATTTGGTTCTAACTTTCCTATTTTGTGTATTTTCAATCAAAACAACTTATAATTACATTAAAATAACTATATATATGATGTTTGAGGTGTTTATAACTTAAACTAACATTAAACTACTCGTATTCATTCATTTTCAAGTAAAATGGCCTAAAATGGCCTATATTTGCTTGTATTTTGTTCTAACTTTCCTATTTTGTGTATTTTCAATCAAAACAACTTATAATTACATTAAACTAACTATATATATGATGTTTGAGGTGTTTATAACTTAAACTAGCATCAAACTACTCGTATTCATTCATTTTCAAGTAAAATGGCCTAAAATGGCCTATATTTGCCTATATTTGGTTCTAACTTTCCTATTTTGTGTATTTTCAATCAAAACAACTTATAATTACATTAAAATAACTATATATATGATGTTTGAGGTGTTTATAACTTAAACTAGCATCAAACTACTCGTATTCATTCATTTTCAAGTAAAATGGCCTAAAATGGCCTATATTTGCCTATATTTGGTTCTAACTTTCCTATTTTGTGTATTTTCAATCAAAACAACTTATAATTACATTAAACTAACTATATATATGATGTTTGAGGTGTTTATAACTTAAACTAGCATCAAACTACTCGTATTCATTCATTTTCAAGTAAAATGGCCTAAAATGGCCTATATTTGCCTATATTTGGTTCTAACTTTCCTATTTTGTGTATTTTCAATCAAAAAAACTTATAATTACATTAAACTAACTATATATATGATGTTTGAGGTGTTTATAACTTAAACTAGCATCAAACTACTCGTATTCATTCATTTTCAAGTAAAATGGCCTAAAATGGCCTATATTTGCCTATATTTGGTTCTAACTTTCCTATTTTGTGTATTTTCAATCAAAACAACTTATAATTACATTAAACTAACTATATATATGATGTTTGAGGTGTTTATAACTTAAACTAGCATCAAACTACTCGTATTCATTCATTTTCAAGTAAAATGGCCTAAAATGGCCTATATTTGCCTATATTTGGTTCTAACTTTCCTATTTTGTGTATTTTCAATCAAAACAACTTATAATTACATTAAACTAACTATATATATGATGTTTGAGGTGTTTATAACTTAAACTAGCATCAAACTACTCGTATTCATTCATTTTCAAGTAAAATGGCCTAAAATGGCCTATATTTGCCTATATTTGGTTCTAACTTTCCTATTTTGTGTATTTTCAATCAAAACAACTTATAATTACATTAAACTAACTATATATATGATGTTTGAGGTGTTTATAACTTAAACTAGCATCAAACTACTCGTATTCATTCATTTTCAAGTAAAATGGCCTAAAATGGCCTCATATTTGCCTATATTTGGTTCTAACTTTCCTATTTTGTGTATTTTCAATCAAAACAACTTATAATTACATTAAAATAACTATATATATGATGTTTGAGGTGTTTATAACTTAAACTAGCATCAAACTACTCGTATTCATTCATTTTCAAGTAAAATGGCCTAAAATGGCCTATATTTGCCTATATTTGGTTCTAACTTTCCTATTTTGTGTATTTTCAATCAAAACAACTTATAATTACATTAAACTAACTATATATATGATGTTTGAGGTGTTTATAACTTAAACTAGCATCAAACTACTCGTATTCATTCATTTTCAAGTAAAATGGCCTAAAATGGCCTCATATTTGCCTATATTTGGTTCTAACTTTCCTATTTTGTGTATTTTCAATCAAAACAACTTATAATTACATTAAACTAACTATATATATGATGTTTGAGGTGTTTATAACTTAAACTAGCATCAAACTACTCGTATTCATTCATTTTCAAGTAAAATGGCCTAAAATGGCCTCATATTTGCCTATATTTGGTTCTAACTTTCCTATTTTGTGTATTTTCAATCAAAACAACTTATAATTACATTAAACTAACTATATATATGATGTTTGAGGTGTTTATAACTTAAACTAACATCAAACTACTCGTATTCATTCATTTTCAAGTAAAATGGCCTAAAATGGCCTATATTTGCCTATATTTGGTTCTAACTTTCCTATTTTGTGTATTTTCAATCAAAACAACTTATAATTACATTAAACTAACTATATATATGATGTTTGAGGTGTTTATAACTTAAACTAGCATCAAACTACTCGTATTCATTCATTTTCAAGTAAAATGGCCTAAAATGGCCTCATATTTGCCTATATTTGGTTCTAACTTTCCTATTTTGTGTATTTTCAATCAAAACAACTTATAATTACATTAAACTAACTATATATATGATGTTTGAGGTGTTTATAACTTAAACTAGCATCAAACTACTCGTATTCATTCATTTTCAAGTAAAATGGCCTAAAATGGCCTATATTTGCCTATATTTGGTTCTAACTTTCCTATTTTGTGTATTTTCAATCAAAACAACTTATAATTACATTAAACTAACTATATATATGATGTTTGAGGTGTTTATAACTTAAACTAGCATCAAACTACTCGTATTCATTCATTTTCAAGTAAAATGGCCTAAAATGGCCTATATTTGCCTATATTTGGTTCTAACTTTCCTATTTTGTGTATTTTCAATCAAAACAACTTATAATTACATTAAACTAACTATATATATGATGTTTGAGGTGTTTATAACTTAAACTAGCATCAAACTACTCGTATTCATTCATTTTCAAGTAAAATGGCCTAAAATGGCCTATATTTGCCTATATTTGGTTCTAACTTTCCTATTTTGTGTATTTTCAATCAAAACAACTTATAATTACATTAAACTAACTATATATATGATGTTTGAGGTGTTTATAACTTAAACTAACATCAAACTACTCGTATTCATTCATTTTCAAGTAAAATGGCCTAAAATGGCCTCATATTTGCCTATATTTGGTTCTAACTTTCCTATTTTGTGTATTTTCAATCAAAACAACTTATAATTACATTAAACTAACTATATATATGATGTTTGAGGTGTTTATAACTTAAACTAACATCAAACTACTCGTATTCATTCATTTTCAAGTAAAATGGCCTAAAATGGCCTATATTTGCCTATATTTGGTTCTAACTTTCCTATTTTGTGTATTTTCAATCAAAACAACTTATAATTACATTAAAATAACTATATATATGATGTTTGAGGTGTTTATAACTTAAACTAGCATCAAACTACTCGTATTCATTCATTTTCAAGTAAAATGGCCTAAAATGGCCTATATTTGCCTATATTTGGTTCTAACTTTCCTATTTTGTGTATTTTCAATCAAAACAACTTATAATTACATTAAACTAACTATATATATGATGTTTGAGGTGTTTATAACTTAAACTAGCATCAAACTACTCGTATTCATTCATTTTCAAGTAAAATGGCCTAAAATGGCCTATATTTGCCTATATTTGGTTCTAACTTTCCTATTTTGTGTATTTTCAATCAAAACAACTTATAATTACATTAAAATAACTATATATATGATGTTTGAGGTGTTTATAACTTAAACTAACATCAAACTACTCGTATTCATTCATTTTCAAGTAAAATGGCCTAAAATGGCCTATATTTGCCTATATTTGGTTCTAACTTTCCTATTTTGTGTATTTTCAATCAAAACAACTTATAATTACATTAAACTAACTATATATATGATGTTTGAGGTGTTTATAACTTAAACTAACATCAAACTACTCGTATTCATTCATTTTCAAGTAAAATGGCCTAAAATGGCCTCAAATTTGCCTATATTTGGTTCTAACTTTCCTATTTTGTGTATTTTCAATCAAAACAACTTATAATTACATTAAACTAACTATATATATGATGTTTGAGGTGTTTATAACTTAAACTAGCATCAAACTACTCGTATTCATTCATTTTCAAGTAAAATGGCCTAAAATGGCCTATATTTGCCTATATTTGGTTCTAACTTTCCTATTTTGTGTATTTTCAATCAAAACAACTTATAATTACATTAAACTAACTATATATATGATGTTTGAGGTGTTTATAACTTAAACTAGCATCAAACTACTCGTATTCATTCATTTTCAAGTAAAATGGCCTAAAATGGCCTATATTTGCCTATATTTGGTTCTAACTTTCCTATTTTGTGTATTTTCAATCAAAACAACTTATAATTACATTAAACTAACTATATATATGATGTTTGAGGTGTTTATAACTTAAACTAGCATCAAACTACTCGTATTCATTCATTTTCAAGTAAAATGGCCTAAAATGGCCTATATTTGCCTATATTTGGTTCTAACTTGCCTATTTTGTGTATTTTCAATCAAAACAACTTATAATTACATTAAACTAACTATATATATGATGTTTGAGGTGTTTATAACTTAAACTAGCATCAAACTACTCGTATTCATTCATTTTCAAGTAAAATGGCCTAAAATGGCCTAAATTTGCCTATATTTGGTTCTAACTTTCCTATTTTGTGTATTTTCAATCAAAACAACTTATAATTACATTAAACTAACTATATATATGATGTTTGAGGTGTTTATAACTTAAACTAGCATCAAACTACTCGTATTCATTCATTTTCAAGTAAAATGGCCTAAAATGGCCTATATTTGCCTATATTTGGTTCTAACTTTCCTATTTTGTGTATTTTCAATCAAAACAACTTATAATTACATTAAACTAACTATATATATGATGTTTGAGGTGTTTATAACTTAAACTAGCATCAAACTACTCGTATTCATTCATTTTCAAGTAAAATGGCCTAAAATGGCCTATATTTGCCTATATTTGGTTCTAACTTTCCTATTTTGTGTATTTTCAATCAAAACAACTTATAATTACATTAAAATAACTATATATATGATGTTTGAGGTGTTTATAACTTAAACTAACATCAAACTACTCGTATTCATTCATTTTCAAGTAAAATGGCCTAAAATGGCCTATATTTGCCTATATTTGGTTCTAACTTTCCTATTTTGTGTATTTTCAATCAAAACAACTTATAATTACATTAAACTAACTATATATATGATGTTTGAGGTGTTTATAACTTAAACTAGCATCAAACTACTCGTATTCATTCATTTTCAAGTAAAATGGCCTAAAATGGCCTATATTTGCCTATATTTGGTTCTAACTTGCCTATTTTGTGTATTTTCAATCAAAACAACTTATAATTACATTAAAATAACTATATATATGATGTTTGAGGTGTTTATAACTTAAACTAGCATCAAACTACTCGTATTCATTCATTTTCAAGTAAAATGGCCTAAAATGGCCTATATTTGCCTATATTTGGTTCTAACTTTCCTATTTTGTGTATTTTCAATCAAAACAACTTATAATTACATTAAACTAACTATATATATGATGTTTGAGGTGTTTATAACTTAAACTAGCATCAAACTACTCGTATTCATTCATTTTCAAGTAAAATGGCCTAAAATGGCCTAAATTTGCCTATATTTGGTTCTAACTTTCCTATTTTGTGTATTTTCAATCAAAACAACTTATAATTACATTAAACTAACTATATATATGATGTTTGAGGTGTTTATAACTTAAACTAACATCAAACTACTCATATTCATTCATTTTCAAGTAAAATGGCCTAAAATGGCCTCAAATTTGCCTATATTTGGTTCTAACTTTCCTATTTTGTGTATTTTCAATCAAAACAACTTATAATTACATTAAACTAACTATATATATGATGTTTGAGGTGTTTATAACTTAAACTAGCATCAAACTACTCGTATTCATTCATTTTCAAGTAAAATGGCCTAAAATGGCCTATATTTGCCTATATTTGGTTCTAACTTTCCTATTTTGTGTATTTTCAATCAAAACAACTTATAATTACATTAAAATAACTATATATATGATGTTTGAGGTGTTTATAACTTAAACTAACATCAAACTACTCGTATTCATTCATTTTCAAGTAAAATGGCCTAAAATGGCCTCATATTTGCCTATATTTGGTTCTAACTTTCCTATTTTGTGTATTTTCAATCAAAACAACTTATAATTACATTAAACTAACTATATATATGATGTTTGAGGTGTTTATAACTTAAACTAGCATCAAACTACTCGTATTCATTCATTTTCAAGTAAAATGGCCTAAAATGGCCTATATTTGCCTATATTTGGTTCTAACTTGCCTATTTTGTGTATTTTCAATCAAAACAACTTATAATTACATTAAACTAACTATATATATGATGTTTGAGGTGTTTATAACTTAAACTAACATCAAACTACTCGTATTCATTCATTTTCAAGTAAAATGGCCTAAAATGGCCTATAATGCCTATATTTGGTTCTAACTTTCCTATTTTGTGTATTTTCAATCAAAACAACTTATAATTACATTAAACTAACTATATATATGATGTTTGAGGTGTTTATAACTTAAACTAGCATCAAACTACTCGTATTCATTCATTTTCAAGTAAAATGGCCTAAAATGGCCTATATTTGCCTATATTTGGTTCTA
The DNA here is from genome assembly GCA_947646795.1 of Beta lomatogona. Lineage (NCBI taxonomy): Eukaryota > Viridiplantae > Streptophyta > Magnoliopsida > Caryophyllales > Amaranthaceae > Beta > Beta lomatogona. The sequence continues at coordinate 7,685 of CANSNZ010000423.1, read as the reverse complement.
ACTTTCCTATTTTGTGTATTTTCAATCAAAACAACTTATAATTACATTAAACTAACTATATATATGATGTTTGAGGTGTTTATAACTTAAACTAACATCAAACTACTCGTATTCATTCATTTTCAAGTAAAATGGCCTAAAATGGCCTATATTTGCCTATATTTGGTTCTAACTTGCCTATTTTGTGTATTTTCAATCAAAACAACTTATAATTACATTAAAATAACTATATATATGATGTTTGAGGTGTTTATAACTTAAACTAACATCAAACTACTCGTATTCATTCATTTTCAAGTAAAATGGCCTAAAATGGCCTATATTGCCTATATTTGGTTCTAACTTTCCTATTTTGTGTATTTTCAATCAAAACAACTTATAATTACATTAAACTAACTATATATATGATGTTTGAGGTGTTTATAACTTAAACTAGCATCAAACTACTCGTATTCATTCATTTTCAAGTAAAATGGCCTAAAATGGCCTATATTTGCCTATATTTGGTTCTAACTTGCCTATTTTGTGTATTTTCAATCAAAACAACTTATAATTACATTAAACTAACTATATATATGATGTTTGAGGTGTTTATAACTTAAACTAACATCAAACTACTCGTATTCATTCATTTTCAAGTAAAATGGCCTAAAATGGCCTATATTTGCCTATATTTGGTTCTAACTTTCCTATTTTGTGTATTTTCAATCAAAACAACTTATAATTACATTAAAATAACTATATATATGATGTTTGAGGTGTTTATAACTTAAACTAACATCAAACTACTCATATTCATTCATTTTCAAGTAAAATGGCCTAAAATGCCCTCATATTTGCCTATATTTGGTTCTAACTTGCCTATTTTGTGTATTTTCAATCAAAACAACTTATAATTACATTAAACTAACTATATATATGATGTTTGAGGTGTTTATAACTTAAACTAGCATCAAACTACTCGTATTCATTCATTTTCAAGTAAAATGGCCTAAAATGGCCTAAATTGCCTATATTTGGTTCTAACTTTCCTATTTTGTGTATTTTCAATCAAAACAACTTATAATAACATTAAACTAACTATATATATGATGTTTGAGGTGTTTATAACTTAAACTAACATCAAACTACTCGTATTCATTCATTTTCAAGTAAAATGGCCTAAAATGGCCTCAAATTTGCCTATATTTGGTTCTAACTTTCCTATATTGTGTATTTTCAATCAAAACAACTTATAAGTACATTAAACTAACTATATATATGATGTTTGAGGTGTTTATAACTTAAACTAACATCAAACTACTCGTATTCATTCATTTTCAAGTAAAATGGCCTAAAATGGCCTATATTTGCCTATATTTGGTTCTAACTTGCCTATTTTGTGTATTTTCAATCAAAACAACTTATAATTACATTAAAATAACTATATATATGATGTTTGAGGTGTTTATAACTTAAACTAACATCAAACTACTCGTATTCATTCATTTTCAAGTAAAATGGCCTAAAATGGCCTATATTGCCTATATTTGGTTCCAACTTTCCTACTTTGTGTATTTTCAATCAAAACAACTTATAAATATATTAAACTAACTATATATATGATGTTTGAGGTGTTTATAACTTAAACTAGCATCAAACTACTCGTATTCATTCATTTTCAAGTAAAATGGCCTAAAATGGCCTATATGCCTATATTTGGTTCTAACTTGCCTATATTGTGTATTTTCAATCAAAACAACTTATAATTACATTAAACTAACTATAGATATGATGTTTGAGGTGTTTATAACTTAAACTTACATCAAACTACTCGTATTCATTCATTTTCAAGTAAAATGGCCTAAAATGGCCTAAAAGCCTATATTTGGTTCTAACTTGCCTATTTTGTGTATTTTCAATCAAAACAACTTATAATTACATTAAACTAACTATATATATGATGTTTGAGGTGTTTATAACTTAAACTAACATCAAACTACTCGTATTCATTCATTTTCAAGTAAAATGGCCTAAAATGGCCTAAATGGCCTATATTTGGTTCTAACTTGCCTATTTTGTGTATTTTCAATCAAAACAACTTATAATTACATTAAACTAACTATATATATGATGTTTGAGGTGTTTATAACTTAAACTAACATCAAACTACTCGTATTCATTCATTTTCAAGTAAAATGGCCTAAAATGGCCTCATATGCCTATATTTGGTTCTAACTTGCCTATATTGTGTATTTTCAATCAAAACAACTTATAATTACATTAAACTAACTATATATATGATGTTTGAGGTGTTTATAACTTAAACTAACATCAAACTACTCATATTCATTCATTTTCAAGTAAAATGGCCTAAAATGCCCTCAAAAGACCTATGTTTGGTTCTAACTTTCCTATTTTGTGTATTTTCAATCAAAACAACTTATAATTACATTAAACTAACTATATATATGATGTTTGAGGTGTTTATAACTTAAACTAGCATCAAACTACTCGTATTCATTCATTTTCAACTAAAATGGCCTAAAATGCCCTCAAAAGAACTATGTTTGGTTCTAAATTGCCTATATTGTGTATTTTCAATTAAAACAACTTAGAATTACATTAAAATAACTATATATATGATGTTTGAGGTGTTTATAACTTAAACTAACATCAAACTACTCGTATTCATTCATTTTCAAGTAAAATGGCCTAAAATGGCCTATATTTGCCTATATTTGGTTCTAACTTGCCTATTTTGTGTATTTTCAATCAAAACAACTTATAATTACATTAAACTAACTATATATATGATGTTTGAGGTGTTTATAACTTAAACTAACATCAAACTACTCATATTCATTCATTTTCAAGTAAAATGGCCTAAAATGGGCTAAAATGGCCTATATTTGGTTCTAACTTGCCTATTTTGTGTATTTTCAATCAAAACAACTTATAATTACATTAAAATAACTATATATATGATGTTTGAGGTGTTTATAACTTAAACTAACATCAAACTACTCGTATTCATTCATTTTCAAGTAAAATGGCCTAAAATGGCCTATATTTGCCTATATTTGGTTCTAACTTGCCTATTTTGTGTATTTTCAATCAAAACAACTTATAATTACATTAAACTAACTATATATATGATGTTTGAGGTGTTTATAACTTAAACTAGCATCAAACTACTCGTATTCATTCATTTTCAAGTAAAATGGCCTAAAATGGCCTATATTGCCTATATTTGGTTCTAACTTGCCTATTTTGTGTATTTTCAATCAAAACAACTTATAATTACATTAAACTAACTATATATATGATGTTTGAGGTGTTTATAACTTAAACTAACATCAAACTACTCGTATTCATTCATTTTCAAGTAAAATGGCCTAAAATGGCCTATATTTGCCTATATTTGGTTCTAACTTTCCTATTTTGTGTATTTTCAATCAAAACAACTTATAATTACATTAAACTAACTATATATATGATGTTTGAGGTGTTTATAACTTAAACTAACATCAAACTACTCGTATTCATTCATTTTCAAGTAAAATGGCCTAAAATGGCCTATATTGCCTATATTTGGTTCTAACTTGCCTATTTTGTGTATTTTCAATCAAAACAACTTATAATTACATTAAACTAACTATAGATATGATGTTTGAGGTGTTTATAACTTAAACTAACATCAAACTACTCGTATTCATTCATTTTCAAGTAAAATGGCCTAAAATGCCTCAATTGGCCTATATTTGGTTCTAACTTGCCTATTTTGTGTATTTTCAATCAAAACAACTTATAATTACATTAAACTAACTATAGATACGATGTTTGAGGTGTTTATAACTTAAACTAACATCAAACTACTCGTATTCATTCATTTTCAAGTAAAATGGCCTAAAATGGCCTATATTTGCCTATATTTGGTTCTAACTTGCCTATTTTGTGTATTTTCAATCAAATCAACTTATAATTACATTAAAATAACTATAGATATGATGTTTGAGGTGTTTATAACTTAAACTAGCATCAAACTACTCGTATTCATTCATTTTCAAGTAAAATGGCCTAAAATGGCCTATATTTGCCTATATTTGGTTCTAACTTTCCTATTTTGTGTATTTTCAATCAAAACAACTTATAATTACATTAAACTAACTATATATATGATGTTTGAGGTGTTTATAACTTAAACTAACATCAAACTACTCGTATTCATTCATTTTCAAGTAAAATGGCCTAAAATGGCCTCAAAAGGCCTATATTTGGTTCTAACTTGCCTATATTGTGTATTTTCAATCAAAACAACTTATAATTACATTAAACTAACTATATATATGATGTTTGAGGTGTTTATAACTTAAACTAGCATCAAACTACTCGTATTCATTCATTTTCAAGTAAAATGGCCTAAAATGGCCTAAATTGCCTATATTTGGTTCTAACTTGCCTATTTTGTGTATTTTCAATCAAAACAACTTATAATTACATTAAAATAACTATAGATATGATGTTTGAGGTGTTTATAACTTAAACTAACATCAAACTACTCATATTCATTCATTTTCAAGTAAAATGGCCTAAAATGGCCTTAAAAGCCTATATTTGGTTCTAACTTGCCTATATTGTGTATTTTAAATCAAAACAACTTATAATTACATTAAACTAACTATATATATGATGTTTGAGGTGTTTATAACTTAAACTAGCATCAAACTACTCGTATTCATTCATTTTCAAGTAAAATGGCCTAAAATGCCCTCAAAAGGCCTATATTTGGTTCTAACTTGCCTATATTGTGTATTTTAAATCAAAACAACTTATAATTACATTAAACTAACTAAAAATATGATGTTTGAGGTGTTTATAACTTAAACTAACATCAAACTACTCATATTCATTCATTTTCAAGTAAAATGGCCTAAAATGGCCTCAAAAGGCCTATATTTGGTTCTAACTTGCCTATTTTGTGTATTTTCAATCAAAACAACTTATAATTACATTAAAATAACTATATATATGATGTTTGAGGTGTTTATAACTTAAACTAACATCAAACTACTCATATTCATTCATTTTCAAGTAAAATGGCCTAAAATGGCCTCAAAAGGCCTATGTTTGGTTCTAACTTTCCTATATTTAGCATTTTCAATCAAAACAACTTATAATTACATTAAACTAACTATAGATATGATGTTTGAGGTGTTTATAACTTAAACTAACATCAAACTACTCATATTCATTCATTTTCAAGTAAAATACCCTAAAATTCCCTTAAAAGCCTATATTTGGTTCTAACTTTCCTATTTTGTGTATTTTCAATCAAAACAACTTATAATTACATTAAACTAACTATATATATGATGTTTGAGGTGTTTATAACTTAAACTAACTTCAAACTACTCATATTCATTCATTTTCAAGTAAAATGGACAAAAATGGGCTAAAATGGCCTATATTTGGTTCTAACTTGCCTATATTGTGTATTTTCAATCAAAACAACTTATAATTACATTAAACTAACTATAGATATGATGTTTGAGGTGTTTATAACTTAAACTAACATCAAACTACTCGTATTCATTCATTTTCAAGTAAAATGGCCTAAAATGGCCTCAAAGGCCTATATTTGGTTCTAACTTGCCTATTTTGTGTATTTTCAATCAAAACAACTTATAATTACATTAAACTAACTATATATATGATGTTTGAGGTGTTTATAACTTAAACTAGCATCAAACTACTCGTATTCATTCATTTTCAAGTAAAATGGCCTAAAATGGCCTCAAAAGGCCTATATTTGGTTCTAACTTTCCTATTTTGTGTATTTTCAATCAAAACAACTTATAATTACATTAAACTAACTATAGATATGATGTTTGAGGTGTTTATAACTTAAACTAACATCAAACTACTCATATTCATTCATTTTCAAGTAAAATGGCCTAAAATGGCCTCAAAGGCCTATATTTGGTTCTAACTTGCCTATTTTGTGTATTTTCAATCAAAACAACTTATAATTACATTAAACTAACTATATATATGATGTTTGAGGTGTTTTATAACTTAAACTAACATCAAACTACTCGTATTCATTCATTTTCAAGTAAAATGGCCTAAAATGGCCTCAAAGCCTATATTTGGTTCTAACTTGCCTATTTTGTGTATTTTCAATCAAAACAACTTATAATTACATTAAAATAACTATATATATGATGTTTGAGGGTGTTTATAACTTAAACTAACATCAAACTACTCATATTCATTCATTTTCAAGTAAAATGGCCTAAAATGGCCTCAAAAAAGCCTATATTTGGTTCTAACTTGCCTATATTGTGTATTTTCAAATCAAAACAACTTATAATTACATTAAACTAACTATAGATACGATGTTTGAGGTGTTTATAACTTAAACTAACATCAAACTACTCATATTCATTCATTTTCAAGTAAAATGGCCTAAAATGCCCTCAAAGACCTATATTTGGTTCTAACTTGCCTATATTGTGTATTTTAAATCAAAAAAACTTATAAATACATGAAACTAACTATAGATATGATGTTTGAGGTGTTTATAACTTAAACTAACATCAAACTACTCATATTCATTCATTTTCAAGTAAAATGGCCTAAAATGCCCTCAAAAGGCCTATGTTTGGTTCTAACTTGCCTATATTGTGTATTTTAAATCAAAACAACTTATAAATACATGAAAATAACTATAGATATGATGTTTGAGGTGTTTATAACTTAAACTAACATCAAACTACTCATATTCATTCATTTTCAAGTAAAATGGCCTAAAATGGCCTCAAAAGGCCTATGTTTGGTTCTAACTTGCCTATATTGTGTATTTTCAATCAAAACAACTTATAATTACATTAAACTAACTATAGATATGATGTTTGAGGTGTTTATAACTTAAACTAACATCAAACTACTCATATTCATTCATTTTCAAGTAAAATGGCCTAAAATGCCCTCAAAAGACCTATGTTTGGTTCTAACTTGCCTATATTGTGTATTTTCAATCAAAAAAACTTATAAATACATGAAAATAACTATAGATATGATGTTTGAGGTGTTTATAACTTAAACTAACATCAAACTGCTCATATTCATTCATTTTCAAGTAAAATGGCCTAAAATGCCCTCAAAAGACCTATGTTTGGTTCTAACTTGCCTATATTGTGTATTTTAAATCAAAAAAACTTATAAATACATGAAAATAACTATAGATACGATGTTTGAGGTGTTTATAACTTAAACTAACATCAAACTGCTCATATTCATTCATTTTCAAGTAAAATGGCCTAAAATGCCCTCAAAAGACCTATGTTTGGTTCTAACTTGCCTATATTGTGTATTTTCAATCAAAACAACTTATAATTACATTAAACTAACTATAGATATGATGTTTGAGGTGTTTATAACTTAAACTAACATCAAACTACTCATATTCATTCATTTTCAAGTAAAATGGCCTAAAATGCCTCAAAAGCCCTATGTTTGGTTCCTAACTTGCCTATATTGTGTATTTTCAATCAAAACAAGCTTATAAATACATTAAAATAACTATAGATATGATGTTTGAGGTGTTTATAACTTAAACTAACATCAAACTACTCATATTCATTCATTTTCAAGTAAATGGCCTAAAATGGCCTCAAAAGGCCTATGTTTGGTTCTAACTT